>VWZW01001826.1:2117515-2332099 GCA_013397115.1 Edolisoma coerulescens
AAAAAGGTGTGGCACATAATGATTTTTAGCAATGGCTGCTGCGTAGCATTTAACTGGGAAACCTGAGCCGACAGTAACAATCTCACAGCACAGTCTGCTCGCCATTTAGTGGTTGGGTAATCTGTGAGCTACTGTAAGAATTTCATTTGTGGTTCAGTATGTTCTAATGAAAATACAGACAACAATAGCCTCTCGGTCTTTAGCGTCTGTAATGTGAACAGCTATCCTAGCATAGCTCCTAGTGTTCAGAATTAATGAGTCAGTCCCTGCCAGACTCAGGAGAGCATCTGAAACACCACTGGACTTTGAGTAAAATAGGGAGGATTTATTACTGGCTTCCTTATTTCTGCGCCTGCAGATTACCCTGAAACACCCCTTCAGTGTTTGCTTCCTGAAAACAAGGACTATAAACTACCTAGGGGTGTGCTGGGAAAAGAAATAGGAGTTTTACATTGACTTGATCAAGCTGATCCTGCAGTTGTCTAAAGCACCTTTGTATTGCAGCAGAGTGATGAGAAATTTGTTTTGGTCTATGCTCTGCCTCATCATCTCTGACAGTTTTGCTTCTTTTAGACTGTTTGCTCATGCTGGTGTACAAGGATAAATCTGAACGAGCAAAAGGGCATAAGGAGAGGAGCAGCATGACCTTAGAAGACATCTGTGGCTTGGATCCTGGGCTCTCCTATGAGGGCTTGAATCACACCCTCGCAATCATCTGTCTCTCTCAAGTTGTGATGCTGGGATTTGAGAACAAGGAAACAATGTACGCGTGGGATGTACGAATACGCTACAGTTTGGGGGAAGGTAACCTTTGTCTTCTCACACTTTTTTTTTTTTTTCCCCGCAGGGTAAAAAACCAAAGAAAAGTGAAGCTAAAATGCAAATAAAAAAGTACAATTCAGGACAAGATTGTCACTCATTTGAGAGTGGAGAAACTGTTCTCCCCCTTAGATGTTAAAGCAGGTATCCCTTATGATAGGTTTTGACTACAGTACCACCCAGTACTGATGGATAATAATGACAGCTCTTAACTTGGGGTTTTGATTTTGACACTGACAGTGTGTAGCTTTGAAACAAAGTGATCAAACTTCTGTTCCTACAATTGACTCTGTGATTCTAGCAACAGGACTCAGAGGGAGCCTGAATTAAGAGATGTAGGGTCCTGAGTAGAACTTTGCCAGTTCATGCCCAGTTGGCTGAGGTGCCTGCTGAGTGTTGCATTGATAATGCTCATTGCTGCTAGTGTTCAATTTCACAAAGAGACTTCTTGCAATAAGGAGTGTCATCAGACATATTCTTTCCAGCTAGCTTCACCTTTCTCCATCATTCCATTTTACTTTCTTGGTTAGCAGCTCTAAAATGTACCGTGGTGAACAAAGAGTGATAATGTTGGTAATCCATAGTATCTGTCTTCTGTTTGTTTAGTCATAACTAGGGAAGGAGGGTAGGTGTGTGGGAGACACACATTAGCAATCTTTTTCATTTGTTACATATGCTCTGCCATCTGTTGGGTTTGTGGGCTCGTTCCTTTGCAGTACATATGTAGAAAGATGGCCTGGGACATTTACAGTAGAAATGTATAGAACTATCAGAAGTGAGATGTGTGGATATACCTCTCAGGGCAATCAAATATGAAGTGTTGCATAACAGGAAAGGTTAGAGGGGGTTCCTGAGCAGTACAAGCATGAGTAGCTGGAGTAGTTGGTGCACTTTGATGATACAACTCTATAGTCTTCTGGTTTTCTTGGGTTTTTTTTTTTTGTGCTTTTTACTAGGTTTGGGATCTATATATAGCATACACTTGTCCTGAAAGCTGAAGGGGTATTTGAATATGACAGAGTAGGTCTGTTTTTTATGATCTTGCACTGATGCAGTGCTGGAGTAATCTCAGTCTGGATGTGAGTGTTATGGTTGTGATTGGAGGACATGCAAAAGCAGGGAAGAGTTTTTTTTCAAGGAAAGATGTGAACGAGGTAGGAATAGAACCTACTGGGTTATGACATGTGCAGCCATGGAGTAAAGGTGAAGTGGGAGAGGATGTGTGTGGAGGTGAAGAAATGCAGAAGAAAACAAGTGTAATTGGTTGAACTGGCAATAATTTGTATAAAGTTAATTGCAGAAAATCTTAGGGGAAGGAGAATAAACCAAAGCACAGAAATTTTTTTCAGAGTTTTATCTTTCAGTGCGTGTTCACTTAGGAGAATGAAGTCAAAGTGAGTCCAGTTTGAGTGGACAGAAATAGAAAAGAGAGAAGACGTAGATGAAGAGAGGATGGTGACTGGTGTTTTTTCTTAAGTGTAGTAAGGGTGCCTTTGTGTGCCTTGAAAGTAAGGTGGCTGGATGATAAAAATAGGCTAGGGAGAGATGACCTCAGAGTCTGGGAAGCAAAAAAAAAAAAGTGAAAGGAGTTGACAGTGTTCTTGAATGAGGACCACAGAATGGAGGCATTCACACTGGAGTTCCCAGTGTATTCTCTCAGTTTTTAGGAGATGAAGTGGATGTGATTCCTGGAATGTGCTTGGGCCTACAACTCATTTTGAGAAGTTAGCATACTTCAGCTCTGTGCATAGCTGTGAAAAGGAAAAGACGGGCTGAAGAAATGATGAATTTAAGTAGTACCTTTTGTTCAGGGATATACTCAGCTCTGTGTTCACAAAAATTTTTTTTACAGATTAGGAGAAGTCAGTGGCGGGGGAGAATTTTGAAAAAAACTCCAATTTACCAAAAAAGCAGTGTATGGAAAAATTTCATGTTCAAATATGCTTTTTCCTCTACTTTGGCTTTGTTCAGATTTGGGTATGCTGTTTTTTGACAGTGGTCTAGAATTTGAGCTGGACTTCTTTGTTTTCAGCAGCTGTTGTAGCTTGCAACTGATCGTGTGAAGAGTGGGCTTCATTCCTCATTTATGAAGTAGAAAGAATCCTGATGCTGCTTCTCCCATGGTTTAATTGCCAGCGAAATACTGGGCAGAGTTAACTGAGCAGAGGAG
This sequence comes from Edolisoma coerulescens, assembly GCA_013397115.1. NCBI lineage: Eukaryota > Metazoa > Chordata > Aves > Passeriformes > Campephagidae > Edolisoma > Edolisoma coerulescens. The sequence continues at coordinate 2,120,505 of VWZW01001826.1, forward strand.
TCTAAACGACATTAAAGATTCCTCTCTGAGCATTATTGATCACGATGGTTTTGCTGTCTTTTTCATGGCATATGTTTAAGCAGGTTGCATAACAACTGCGTGCCCAAAAGGGGACATGGTGTGACTATTGATTTGCTCCCTAGCAGTGCTCCTGGCAGAGCTGTAAGTAGAGCTGTGGTTAGTTAGATCTATCTCTGTCTCCTTGCACATTTCACTCGAATGACTTTGTGGCTAATTCTGCTGGAGCCTTAGGGAACTTACCAAATGCATGTCATAGATGAGGAGTTGGCTTACAGCTCGGATCGTGACTAAGAATATAGCAAGTAGTTAGATGAGAAGCAGAACTCAGACCTAGATGAAATTCATGATGCTTGAAGAAGCATGGGCAAGGAACAGGGAAGGGTGGATGTAAGAACTCAGAGTACCTGGAAGTTACCCTGTAGATTTTGTAGGCAGGGAGCTGTTTGTGTGATCTTTGATGCATAACTAAAAGCCAAATTTATGTGCTTCTTGATAAACACCACCAAAAACCTCCTCCTGGAAATATAATAGTCTTGATGCTTCTCTCTACCAAGACAAGTGTGGGTTTTTTTTGTTTTGTTTTGGGTTTTTTGGTTTTGTTTTTTTAATTTATTGTGTGGTTTTTGTTTTTATTTTGTTTCGTTGGGGCTTTTTTTTATGTTTGATCACAATATGAAAGAAACTAGAGCAGTAGTGGAGGTCAAAGCAATTGTTTGAGAATTATATGCTTGCTCACTTAAATTGCTCCTTTTTGAAACACCGAGATTTGAGCCCTTGAAGTGATCCCAATAATTTATTATTCAGAATGCAATAGCCCTGGAAGAGAAAACAGGAGACCAGCCTAGAACAACTGCTACTTTAGGTAAGGATACTGTGATATAGGTGATACTGGAGTTGGAATTTGAACCTGGATTTTGTAAACTTGAATGAGATAGGTGTTCCTTTTTCTTTCTCCACTGTTTTAAAATTCAGGATGTGAAATATCAAAAATTAACTGACATCTAAAAGTGTTTATTACCTATAAATCACTTAGTTTCCTAGTCATTTTAAATGTCTTGGCATCTACCATCACCAACTCCTGAAAAACCGCAAAGGTGGAAAAATGTAATTTTCCTCATTTTACTGCTAGGGAGGAAGTGAAGCAGTTTATTAAAGGTTGCAGATGAGTCAGTGATAGAGGCCTGGTTAGAACTGGCTTAGTTCTTTGAGCCTTGGCTTTTGAGTTCCTTGAGCACCATGTTATTTGTGTGCCTGGATGTAGGAAAGGAGAGACACAGGTTAGAGGAGGAGACAGAAAGCACCCCATGTAGTGATGCAAGGATGGAAGAGGTAAGTGAAGTCTGGGCTGGATAACTGACTAATCTGAGATAGGGAGTAGCGTGGAGGACTTAGGAGAAGTTAACGTAGCATTGCAACTTTAATAATTTGTAGCATTAAGCCGAGATATGGTGGATTTTTTCCAATCCTAAACTGGCATAATAGGGAGTAATGGTCTTACAGCTACTTACATGTGGCTGTCTGGCCTCCATGTAGATCTTTATGGCAGACTCCCATGGTGTGGGCAGGGGCTGGGCCAAGTGCCACAGCTGGACAGAATGACTTATGTAACACTTATATATTCTGTAGTAATTTTTTTTTTCCTTATTTGAAAGTTCATAGATTTCAAGTCTTTGTAGCCCCTGGCACAAAACTAGAGAGTGGGCCTGCTACCCTGCATTTCTGCAATGACATCCTTGTCCTGGTGAAAGACCTTCCTCCCAGTGTCATGGGGCAGTGGAAGCTCTCAGATCTGCGTCGGTACGGAGCTGTCCCGAATGGATTCATCTTTGAAGGGGGTACCAGGTGCGGCTTCTGTAAGTACAAATGGAACCTGTCTTCTAAATGTTGCTTGGTGCCTTCTGCAGAAGTGTAAATGCACTCTCATTCCAAGTGGGGACTGCAGAACCAGCTGTGTTACTTTGTCATACAGGCAGCCTCTCAGCAGAGAGTCTGATCTGAGTAGATTTCTGCAGGCTTCAACCCTGGTGTTCAGTAGAAATGTGACTGTGTGGAGTCCTGGCTGAAAATTGCCCTATGGCTCTCCAGAAAATGTTTAGTGAAAAATTGCTATTGAACACAGAGCAAAAATAAGGTAATGAAAGTTTATGGCTTGTGTCATGCAAGAGATAAGTGAAGATGGTTTAATGTTCAGATTATTAACGTATGATTAATTATTTTGTTGTTTGCAGAGGGGAAAGTGATACGGAGCTTTGAGGTTACAGGCAGCATCAATGTTCTCATTGTGTAAATGCTGATTTCTAAATCCCGTAGAGGACTTTTTGCTCCTAAAAGTTAGAAACAACTCTCTGGTCCCTTAGTAGCTTTCTAACTTTATGGGGTGGGGCAGTGTGATTTATGGGGTAAAAATGAAGGCAAGCAAGCTGAAGCTAATTTCTATATCCTAATAGCTAAGATACACCTTTAGATGGAGAAAAATCTCTTGTTCCAATGGCCAATTTAGTACTTCTCAAATTCTCACTTCAGATAAAATGTAGAGTCTGTATGCAAGACCTGAAAAGGAAAGTTAATTAATGCACAGGTATAATAACATATATCACTAGGTTTATATTCATAAGCTTTTAATTTCATAAGCAGAGTTTGAAGCCATGCTGAATTGATGATCTGTGAATATAAGTGGGTATGCAAATTGTGAGTTTGGACGTGAAGTTGTTTGACTTGCATACTTTCTTCAGTTAACAGACTGGAAAATTGGAAGATTTCAGAGTTGATCCAAATCCAAATATGTTCTTCCTGGGACTTGCATACTGTTGCTCTATGTGTTAATTCAGGTTGCCATACTTCTATGGAGTGGGAAACCCAAGTTCCTGACCTCTTTCTGACCTGACAGGAGAGTGGCCAGGTGGGGATCAGTCTCTTCCACAGGCAACAAGGGACAGGAGGAGAGGAAATGGCCTCAAGCTGTGCCAGGGGAGGTTTAGGATGGACTTTGAGAGGAATTTCTACACAGAAAGTGTTGTCAAGCATTGAAATAGGCTGCCCAGAGAGGTGGTGAAGTCAGCATCCCTGGAGGTGTTTAAGAAATGACTGGACATGGCATTTAGTTGACATGGTGGTGTCCAGTCAAAGGTTGGACTCGATTATGTCAGGGGTCTTTTCCAGCCTAATTGATTCTGTGAAATGAGGAACTCTAGGTGATGGAACCTGAATTATCTGTGGTGGTTTTTCTTTATTTTTTTCCTCCCTTAAACTTACACTAGTTTCTGGTAAGAAACAGGAAGTCATCAGTAGCTCTCCTGTGTACATGCTTTTAAAAATATCAAATTTTTTTTTTAAGGTTACAAGTGAACAGAATTAGAAAAGTGCTTTGGAAAGGGTCCCGCTACCTTGTGGATCATCCTTAAGAAATGTGTGTGTTGATAGCTGAGACCCTTCAGTTGCCACAAAAGGGTATTTTTGCCTTTCCCCTGCATGTGTGCATTCAGAGTGAAGAACAGCATAGTCAATTTGGTACAGAACAGCCTGCCACAGTTGGAGACTTTACAAGTTCAGGCTGATCTTGTCAAAGGAGTTGTTGCCCTTAACTAAGCAGTCAAACATATCCGCAGGCATAACAACATTTAAATATGTGTTTAGTCTACACACTTGGCTTAATATTGCCACTATAAGAAAATGCTTTTTGAAAATAGAACCTAAAGAAAAGTATAACTCTGGTTATTCTTGACAGAAGTGTGTTGGTAAAGAGAAAGACTATCTTTCTTCAGGTATCGGACTCTTTTACCTCAGTCCTCTGGAATTCTTGAGGCAAACAAGTAGTATTCAGGAAAGAAATTGATATGTTATTACAGAAGTTGTTTTAATTCCTAAACAAAAGCTCTCTCCATTACCCTGTCATGTAAGTGTAATATAATATTATGCAACTCTATTATTAATGTTACTTTCCTACAGGTTAAACCATATCTTTGCTCACATTCATCCTGTGGAGCTCTGAATGCAGAGGATTAGTGAATTTAAGGTTTAAATATCACTGTAATAAATACCTAATTAAAAGGAACCAATAGTCTTGTGGTTTGATTGCTTCTCCTCTCCATAATAAAACACATGAAGCCCCAAACTGAAGCAGAGCTTTTTTTGGTATGTCTGTGGTAGAACTTAGACCTAAAAGGAAATGAATTTGTTTTAGCTTTCTGTTTCTTGCTTCCTCACAAAAGTTTACATAAATATAAAATACTTCATTATGTTCTGTTGCTTAGTACAGGTTTAGTTCAACTCTAAAGGCTTTGGTACTCAATCCAGGTAGAGGGAAACCATCTGAGATAATGCTGAGATTTCAAACATTAAATCTAGGTGTATTTTCAAGATGGTTTACACAAGTTTATTCATAAATAGGAAGAAGAGCATTTGCATTCTGAACTCCTCTTGCTCTTAACATCACAATTGTACTGCTAGAGATTAAAAAAAAAACATTTCCTGCTCCTGAAAGCTGCAAATAAGTTGTTCCCTGGGCCAAAATTGTGTTCTCTCTGTAGCTGAAGCTCAGTCACACGTACTGTTTGGAAAAAAGCAGACGTCTTGGCTTAGCAGTCAGTTGAGAGGTTTACATAGAGGAATAGGCTGAAAAAAAGGAGCCTCTCACTTTCCCAAGTTCCCAGCTCAATTAACGTGCACCAATTAAAGTGACCAGTTGCCAGGAGAATCTTCACTTGGAGGTCAGTGTGAAAAATTCGAGCAGGGTAATAAGAGGGCACGTTAACACCGTGAGAATTCAGGCTCTCCAGTGTTCAAGTGCTTCAGGATTAGCTTCCAGAGCCTGGTTTAAAGCTGCCTCATGTTTTCTGACAGCATCTCCTTGAAGAAAGGAACTTGTGGGACCCTTAGCACCCTTTGAAAGAACAAATGCTAATTGCAGGATAAGCAGGAGTATTTCTATGATCATTTTGGTGTTTTGATAAAATTTCGTAATTCTTTCCTTCTTTCCTCTCTTGTTTCCACATCTGCATTTATTTGAAATTTAGAAGTAGTAGGGGTGGTTACACTGGGGCAAGATCTGGAATTTTTTGAAAAATCCTGGGTTGCATAGATTAAAACTTCTGTTTATATGCAGGTATTCTGCGCTGTCTCCTACTTAGGCCTACTGCAGACAAGCAACATTGTTATCTCTATTTATCTATTTTTAGTAGTCATGCACATATCCTAGTTGGCAGTAATAGGAATACCCTTTTTCATTTTCCCCAGAGAGAAGAGCAGTGTGAGATATCCTCTGAAGGGGGCTGCTCAAGGCCAGGGTTGGGATGCACTGGTTGGACAACATGCTGATTGCCGTGGAGCGAGCTGCCGTGGTTCCTACCTGTCCTGCAGCTAAAAGGCTTCAGGCTCTAGTATTGTCTAGCACCTGTTAGGATGCTAGTAATTAATAGTAATTAATGGGAAGGGACTGACTCTTCCTGCTTTCACACACTACAGAAATTGAAGTAATTTTTGGCTATTGTCCATTTTGAAAGTGTGTTTGCCCCTGGGTTTGCTTTTTTAATATGGTGAGTTAAAATCAACATTGGCAAGATTAAGTAGTACTTGGAAGTTTTATGAAATTGGCAACTTGTCTTGAATGTTTGAGGGACTGTACGATACTTTACTGCTGACTGCTACAGAGGACTGGCTGAGTGTTTCAGTCTCGTGCAAGTGGTTGGAGGCTGCTTTTCACCAAGTCTCTTAGCCCATGGAGAGAGCTGAGCGAGCCCTTCAGTCTGGTGAACAGCTGCATGGTATTACAGTGATGCATACCACATATTCCTCAGCTTCTAAATGCCTGTGCACCAAACCTGTTCCAACACATGACTGAGATATGTAATTTCCAGTTGTGAATTTCTCAGTTTTCTCAAGAAAGCAGAAAAGAAATGTAATTGCTTGCTTTTATGTATGCTTTTAGAACATTACTTAGTTAAGCCCTACCTACTCATTCATCTCACTTGATGCTTTGTCAAGGACACTCAGACTGCTTCCTTCCCTTGCAATCTAGTTCTACCAAAACAAGAAAGAAAATGTTTCCTGTGAGTCAGTCAGCAATTAAGGTGCTCACATGAATAATAGAATCTACAAAGAAATTATTGTATGTTTATGTTGGATTTGTATCCACATGCACATGCATATACACTGTTTGCACTGGTTATATAAAGGTCATCACATTTGGTTTTGGGATTTCCAGATGACTGATAGTTATTTGCAGAAAAAAAATCCTTTGAGTTAAGCAGCCAGCTCACATGCACGCATTTACTTTCTTTCTTTCCATGAAAGTCAAAGGCTTGTAGAACCTCTTAGAAGTTTGAGTAACTCTTGATGAAGCTTTAAAAACAAAAAAGCGGTCCAGATGTACTCTTTATGTACAGAAATATTTGAGGATTTTTTTTTTTTTTGCCCTGAGTGGCAACAGGGAGGTATAGAATTCTGCTGAATTATCAAGCATCATCGTATATCATTGTGCTTGAGACAAGGATGTCCTCTGCTATGCTGTCTCTATATCCTGCTTACTTATGGTGCTTGGAATGCAAAGGTCATTTTTCTGCAGACTCCCTCCATTCTGTGCAGGGAGGAGAAGTCAGCTCAAAGAAAAAGCTGAATTTCAAATCATTCCTGAATACGTTGCACTCAGGTTTTTTTTTTTTATCCTAATAAAATGTTTTCTGACTTCGGCATCTCTTTGGGAGAGGAAATGGGGCAACACTGCAAGTGAGTCACCAGCAGAAACCTTCATACCTGTCAGACTGTGTGATTAGTGTTGTAGTCTCCTAGATGGTCTCTGATCCTGAAGCCAGGGTGTGTTCATGTTTCTTTGGCTGAAGAATTCTTGATAGGTAAGATCTGAAGAGATGCAAATGTGGTGGAGTGACAAATCAAGTTATGAAGATGCCTCTAACAATGTTGTCTTGAATATATTTAAGCAGAACTGGCAGAGACTCAGCTGTGACATAAATTGAGAATGACAAAAGAGTGTGGACCAGAATATGTTTTTCCTAGAGAGGTCAGTTTACAGCTTGCTGGTTATACCTAATTTACTAAAATAGTTATGGTGGCTTGTGGTCCACTCTCTATTATCCCTTTTATTTGAATCCCACAGACATTTGTCAAGCTGTCAAAAGTGGACCTGTTGCTTAAGTGAAATGTGAGTATCCTGTTGGATATGACAGGGTGTACCTTTAGAAGGTGATGGGGATGCAGTCATTCTGGTAAAGATCAGCTCTGCTGCTTTGAGTAGAATGGGAAAAAATATGTATGCAACTCAGAATTGGCTAGAGATATGCAGAAGTCAAACATATCCAGATTAGGGGCCTGAGTCACAAGGAAAGTAATGTGCAAAACCCTACTACATGTCTAAGATTTGGTATTGGAGTTTTCTAGTATGCATGGTACTGATGAAGTGGAAGCACTTCTTCAAGGTCTATATACTAATTTAATTTCCTTTTTTTTTCTGGGATTGAAGTATTGTTTCCCTGAAATTGCTGGTTACTGGGGTGTTTTTTTGCCTGATGTTTTAAGATAATAATTTTTTTTCCTGATGATATTTATATTTGGACTAACAATTTATAAAATGTTCTGTGGAGCCCTTCTAGTCTTCTGTGTTGTTCATGTAGCCATGTATCATGGAGCTCATAACTTGTTTGTTTATTTAGTGGTTCTCATTCTAATTTTGCTTGGGGCTATTCTTAATGAATGGAAAGCAAATATCAGAATAGAGCAAAGGGTAAAGATCTGATGACAACCTGTGGAGTTGTGTTACGTTCTGTTAATAATAGACACATAGGACTTAGTCTAGGAAAATTTATACCATAATCCAGCAATATAACCAAATTCTAATTTGTTGGCATATAAAAAGCTCCTCTTGCTTCAAACTAGTTAAAAGTAGAATTAACTTGGTTCATTCTTTTGAAGACACTTTAAGTATCCCTGACAGTTCCTGCCTAGTTAAGTTTGACCTACAAAATTTTAGGGGTAAATAAGAATAAAAGACCTGGACAGCTACTGAGAATAAGGTGTCTGTTTTGACATTCAGGGAGGATTGGAATTAGATGATCTGTAAGGCCCCTTCCAACCCAAGCCATTCTGTGATTCTAGGACATTACTCTAAGTGCCTGAATGTCATAAAATTAACATAAATTATTAGACAGCTATTGAATTTATATGTATGTTTGTGTTATAGTGTGTGTGTGCTGATCTGAATTTTTTATTTCTTTTCCCAGGAGAATATCTTGTTGACTTCTTTTCATGGCTTGCACTTAAAACTCTTTTGATTGCTATGTTATAAATAGCTTTAGCTAAATATATTTCCAGTGTTTCCAGGTGAAAACCACGCATATTTATGTTGTGCTTTCTTTCAGGGGCTGGTGTTTTTTTCCTCTCTTGCGCTGAAGGGGAGCAGATCAGCTTCCTGTTCGACTGCATCGTCCGCGGCATCTCCCCGACCAAAGGCCCTTTTGGTTTGCGTCCAGTGCTCCCAGGTTAATACAGGAAGTATAGAGTAACCAAGTGAAGTAGGAACTTGTCGTGCCTCGCACCCACTGCTGCTGCTGTAAGAACAGCTTGCAGACACCGAGGGTGTGCAGAGTGCAAAGTGGTTTTCATTCTGAAATGTCACCGTACAGATTTATAAGCTGGATGTACCCAGTTTCCCCCTGCTGCTCCAGCTCATTCATATTTCTGGTGGTATTGCTAACTCTAGCCCTCTCTTATTTAACAGTACTAAAAGATGGCAATTTGAATTGAAGGGAACCCTAACTTTTAGTTTTAAACTTACACATTTAACTTGGATCCATGTCTGCATTGCTATTTTGAGAGCTTAATGGAAAACTAACTTGTGGAGCATTTTGAGTTTATCCAAAACACAATGTTCTACGTCTTGTCAGCCTTAGAACACTTTTTCAAGCCTCCACATCACATTTAAGCTTTTCAACCTGAGCTTTTTCCTGATGGGTGGAGATTAAATTCCTTTTCCTATTTCATGGTAAATGCTGCATGGACTGCAATGTTCAAAGAGGAATTTGGACGGCATGATAATAAACCCTATTGCCTTTTGATTTCAGCAGATGAATTCACTATTGAGTCAGAATGACTCTGTCAAGGAGGACAAAAGTGTAGAAATGAGATTGCAGAAAATTACCTGTGATTTGGTGGTGGAATACTGTGGGAATAGGCTGCAAGGATGGTGAAGGATGAGCTGGGATTTGTGGAAATACTTAAAGAGTTTCTGTGTAAGTGTTAGGCAGTTAACAAGTGTTTGACAAGGTTTTATTTCTGTTATAAGATGAAGATAATTGCAGGAAGGAAATATGGAAAAGATTAGATCTGTATGCGCAGCTTGTGAAAATAAATTATGAAAAATTAGTTATTAGTTAAAAATTAGTAAATGCAGTAAACACAAGGCTCAGTTCATATCGTCTTTCTCATGGCTATAAGGCAGAAGTAAATTAAATAATCAAGCAGAATAGTGGACAAAATGTCATTCTTGTGTGATGATATATGTTTGCATTCAGTTAACTGGAGTGTTAAAAAAAAGCAAACAGAAAAAACCCAATAACAGAAACAGTGTTGATACTTAAAGCTTTGCTATTGAACACATTTCTCTGCATATCTAAAACTATGTGTGTATATATATACATACACACAGACATGTACAACTCCTGAATCTTTCATGTAACAAAAATTTATGTCCAGAAAAATTAAGCCTACAAACAACTATTCTCTTGTCTTTTTTAAAAATTATTATTTTAAATTTTAATTTTAGATGGCACAATCTTCAAAGATTCGTTTTTTAGAAGCATGTAGGAGTAAATCTGCGTTCACATCTTAGTTATCACTTCTTGTGTTTGTGGGTTGCTGTGCCACATACCACAATCCCTTCCCTCCATCAGGAGCTCTGACCTCATCGAGGTGCATAAAGTGGATGTGGGACATCCTGGGGAGTATTCGGTGTTTTTTGTAAGAGAAGACCTCTTTCCTGAGGTCTTTGCATTTCTCTTCTGTGCTTGATGGACTTGCCATTAAAATCTCACCCACCTGATTTCATCTTGTTTCCCTGGACAGGAGAAGTGTTTTGTAGAGAATTGTGCTCATGTTCTTGCAGATTCCTCTGCCTTTATTTATCCAAGCTACCTCGAGCCCTCTAACTTTCATTCCTGTGTATTTTACCCTTGTCTCTTCCAGTTTGTTGTCTCTCCCTATGTACGTGTTCCTTCATGGAAAAAAAATATTTTTCATATTCTCCTACATTTATTATCCCATGCAGAAGCTTGTACAGATCTGTTTAAGGCACACGCACAGGTACAGTTCTGGTGATTCATCCATAAACTAATTTTCCTTATCAAGTATGTTGTTACACAGAATGTACTGTATTGCTTGAAAAGGTCAAGTCTACCAGCTGCACACCGTGTCTGTCAAGTATTGAAATTCACTCAACCTTTTGAAAGCATCCACTTGTAAACAGATTAATTATCTATACACTTCAGGTAACTAGATCAAAACTTCCATATTGGGGATTCTACCAAGAAACCTCTGTCTATGTAATTCATGTTTACTGCAGCGCAGAATGCTACACAGCCTCAGCTGTACTTTATGTATGCAATGTTCTGCTTTTGTGCAATTTAAAAGCTTTTAGAGAAACCTGCTCTTCACAGTTTGCTACTTGAATTTGGGATCTTGCCTTTGCCTGTGCCTTTCCAACTCAAACGTGAAATATGCTTGAAGCGCTGTGGTATTTTCAAGCAAGGAAAACACACAAAGGGCAGATGTACAGAGAAAGAATGTAACATGGTAGAAAAGTCACAGTGACAGTGTTGGACACCAACGCCCATAGCACAAATATAATCCATAGATGTTATGCAATCAACGCGTGTGTAGTGTGTCTTTATAAAAAAGATGAATGAATGAGGCCAGTTGCTTCACCTACAAACAGCTCAACCAAATGGGTAAAAGGGGTGCTGAAATATTTATGTGTTAGCATGAAATTAATAGGAGATGGTAGAGAATGGTTTGAAGAGGGCTGAAAAATGACCAGTTTTCTTACTTGCCATAGTGATTCTTAAACAAATGTAAAATACCCAGTATCCAAATGGAATTTGTAAAGTGGGTGTGCAAGGGGTGTTTGCTCAAGTACAAAATTCTCATGATGAAAAATAATTCTGTCATGTATATATCCAAAATAAAATGGAGAAGGAAAAGAGTATTAGATGTTTTATGTTTTATTACTTGTCGTACTTATTTTGGTAGTCCGTGAATTCTTCAGAATTGTACCAAAATAGCCCTAGTGATATCTTCATTAGCAGATGGGAGGTTTTGATTTGTTAAAAGCTGGGTGATCAGGTCTCATAAAAACCCCCCGAAGACACAGAAGTTGGGAATATGAAGGTCATGTAGGTATCGGTATCTAGATGTTTTTAGCAAGTGTAGTATTTTAAAAAAAGGACTCAAATGAGTGATGTAATTTCTTTGGATGGCTTATTTTCCCCAGCTACTAGTTGGAAGAGAGCTCCTGTAATTGGCTGCTAGCATGGTTTCTTTTTTTTTTTTCCTTGAACAGATATTTAGAAAACTCCAGAGAATTTTACTCTGTCTTGACAGAAGTCTAGATATGGTCTTAGTAATGAATCACTGATTGCATGGTTTGTAATCGGTACTGAATTTGCATGCTTCCTATTTGAGAAGTGTTTATTTATCAGGTGTGTGCTGAGCTCCTTTTTTCACTAGCAAGAGTCATGTTGAGTGCCAGACCTGAACACAGCAAAGGCCCAACAGCCCATCAGTGATGTCTTTGATCAGTGGGCAGAGCAGTACTCTCTATATCTGATTATGTGACAGTCTAGTCCTGCAGTCTGGAAAGACCCCAGGTGCAATGTTGATCATCTGGAGGCTCTCTTTTAATTTTGGAAGCTTTTTCAGGATGCGTTGTGACTGAGTGGAGAGTGTACGGTGCTGCTTGCTGAGGATCCATCTGATGCTCTTTCTTTTTGTTGAGCTTGATACACCTTTGGCCATTGCAAGACAGCTCTGTGGCTGCCTTCTGCAGTATCTGTATGAAGTGGATCCTCCACAAACTTTTAGGACATCTTTTCATTCCTCCAGACATCTTACAAGGTGTGGAGATGTTTGCAAGAAGGTGAGGGTCCAGGCCTGATTTACAAATGTGCCTACAGTTACACAGGAAGAAAGAAAAGAGAGTTTCAGCCTAACCTACCTAATTTTGTTTAATGAAGTAATTAACCAATGTTGCATTTTAAAGATGCATATAATCAATTAGGTAGCTGCTGACTGAACTAGATACAATACATTTTTTTCTGACAGGTGCTTTATTGAACAACCCTGGAGCTTTGAATTACTGTGACACTTTATTCGTATGTTACCAGAGTATTCAAAATCTCCCACGATGAGCAGCTGATGTGGCTTTAATGAATACCCACCAACGTAATGTAAAAATAAAATCTCCAGCAGAGGCATTTTTAGTCCAGCTAAATTTGATGTAATCCTTCCCCTTTGCCCCAAGGCAGCGTTTTAGAAGATTTCAACGACTGCCTCACGTAAAAGATTTTTTTCCTCATAGCAAGGGATCCGGTTTTGATTGGAAAATGGTAAAACATTTTATTAATTGAAGGACCTGAGTGAATCACTTGACAGGATACATTTGTTAGGAGTTTGGGAAATGAAGGTACTGATTGTTCTTGGAGCTGCTCCGGGTGTTGTGTGGGCAGAAGCTGTCGGAACTTCCCTGGACAGCTGTCTCAGTACCGGTCACGCTGCTTCTGTCCCCCTGAGTTACTAATGTGGTAAATTGCCACATAGTTATTTAGAGGTTGTGTTTTGGGCATGCAAAAGGTAGAGGATGATGCCAACAAATCCAACTTTGTAGAATTATGGCCTAAAAACTTACCAAAAAAAAGGGTTATTTTAACAGCACTCATGGGAGATCATAGATTACGCACTCCAAGGACTGGTCCCTAAAAAGTGGCTGCTGGTGACTTCAGTCCATAGTCTGATCCTGTAGAAAAACCTCCTGATTAGAGCTTGGTAGTCTGTAACCAAAAATACTGATATAAGAGTCTGTTACTTCTGGGGAGTAGTATTGGGTGTGCTTTCTGTACAAGTCTGGCTTATTAGCAGAGAAGATTAAAGGCGGAACAAAGACTTGGGTAAGACTGATAGATAATTATTTTTAATATCTACCAAAAACTTAGACTCTGTATATTTTTGTCAGGTTTTGAAGCTATTTCTCTAGGTGTTTTCTAGAACTGAGGGAGGTTATTCTGCTTAATCTTCCACAAAACTGAGCAATGAGAGGTCACAGCACATAACTATGAACCCAATCTTATACACATCTTTTATACATAGGCAATCCTTAAGGGAAAATTTAACCAAATAATTATCAGTTCTATTGGACAGACAGTATGCCTAGAGGTTTCACGTTGTTGGGTGAAACCTGGTGTGTTCTGAAGCTGTGCAGCTGATAGGGAATTTGGCTTCTGGAAGCAATTGAACATGTATTTTATTTTAATTCAGTTTTGCAAGATCAGTTTTTTGACCAGTTTTTTTTAGTTGTATCTTTTGCTGTCTGTAAGAGGGATATCAGTTACTTAAAAAACTAGTTGTTGTGTAGGTGCCCTAGTAATGTTCTGAAAATCTGCATTTGTCAAGTAATCATATTCTGAGGAAAGTAAAAGGACCTTTCCTCCTGACACTTCTTTGGTGTGGGAAGGGTTAGTGTCTGCATCTTGGTTTGACCAATTTGCTGATCTGTTATGACAACTCTGTAGTCAAAGTGCTCGTAGAACACATTTCTTGAACCTTTTTTGGACATAGGGCATTTAACTACATAGAGCAGAGTAACTGGAGCAGGGGACATGAACAAATAGACTCAGGCAGCAGCTGGTAATGCTGTGTGCTACTGCGCAGATCCTTGCATGGACCTGTCTGGGTTGCACCATAGGTGCTGGTGCCAAATGTTGTGTTTTCCTTTGGCAGTGGTCCATGTGGAAGCATTGGGGGTTTCGTCTGAGTGAGCAGTTGCACAGGTTTGAACTAGTCAGTGCCTAATGTGAGTTGTCTTGCAGTGTAAATGGGAATGGAGACCTAACAAAATAATCCACATCAAACAGTCCTGTTTTCTGTTCTTAAGTTTGAAGTGAGTCAAGCGCTGTTTGAGCAGGGAGACACAGAGGTCACAGGCCTTGTTTGTCATGGGCATTGTTCTTTGTCCCTGTTAGAACACCTTTGGGTTCTGGTGTGTATTAATAGAAAGACTGTATCTTGGTTTTTCTGCTCATCTTACCCAGACTGCAGACTGCCAAAGATGGAAACCTCCTCTACATGGGAAAGAAAGAAAGTTCAGCATTGTCACTTCTATTCCTACCGAGGGCAGGTCAGAAAGTGAATATGGTTAGGGAGGAGAGATGTGGCAGTTTGTTTCTTGGGGTAATTAATAATGTAGGGAGCTCCCATGGAGCTTCAGCTGACCTGGCAGTGCTCAGTCCCCTGATTATGAGCTTGCTTTGGCTGCTGTGTTGACCATACCAAAACCAAGTCTTTTAAAACTAAAAGACCTGGGGTGAAAATGAAACTTTTGTTTTGTCTTTACAACTGTTTTTTGTCTTACTAACTCAACCACAACAATGTGTAGCCTTTTTCATTCTTCCCCCCCCCCCCTTATTAAATGATTCAGTGTTTTTGTGGTGTGCTTCTACTACCCAGTTGATCAGATATACAAGAGCAGCAGTTGTGAGGAAGCTAATCTGTTTTCTCTGTCATTAATTACTTCCCCTGTGTATTAATAAGAACTACTGATGTTTCTGATGATGAACAAGTTAGCAGACCATATCCTCTGCAACTGCTGAACATGGCACAGTCATCAGTGCTATTTGAAGGAATCCATAAGGTTTCTCCTGGGATAATGGTTATGATTACTTCTAACATCTGGTTTTACTGTTGTGCCTGCTGGAAACAAAATGATTTAGAGGAAACTGGCCTGTTTTACAGATGGAACTTCTTCCACGTTCTGTTTAACTTTTGGTCTTTCTACTGTTGTTGGAATAAAATGAGCCTTCTTCAGTGACATAATTTCAGCTGGAATGGCAAACTCACTAAAATGTATGGGGAAAATCCATGACAGTACATTTTAGGAGTGGTTTGTATCATTCTAAGTTGTCTTGTATTAAACATGAAGACCTAGAGCCACCAGGTTGCTTATTTTATCTGTGATGTCTGAACTTAATCACCTGAACATCAAACTTGAAAGCAAAGTCTTTTAAAATAGATGATCTGGATTGGAAGGTGTCAGTTTAATCACTATGGCTCTGACTTTATGATGTAGATTTTTAAATTTCTAGGATAAAAAATTTGATCTTTCATAATGTTAAAATTCCCGATGAATCCAGTGAATTCAGGACACATTTTACATGGGTCAAATTAGCTTTCAGGTTCTCTAGACTTGCTGGATGCTAATTATTTCTGTAGCTATTGACTTTGGTGCTGTGCTCTTCAGTGTTTTGTTCCTGGTGGTAACTATTACAGACATTGGGTATAATCTCTGACAGTCTTTGACACTTGTAATTTTAATTTACTATGTAGCACATGTCAGATGTGCTTGAAGTCAGATTGTCACATACATTTTTCCAATCAGCATTTCAAACATAGGAATTTACCATAAGAATGTATTTTTTTTCTTTCCTTCATTTTTATTTATTTTCCACGTTTCCTCCTTTATTTGTTTATTTATTTTCTGTTTCTTTTTAAAGATCCAAGTACAAATCCAGCCTATTCAGAAGAAAGATTAGCTCATGAAGCTTTGCAATTAGAAAAGCGCTTGAGCTTGCTGTCCCATACGAGTCGCCAAGGTAGTGGAGGTAAGAAATACCCTTAATTAAATAAAAATACATTATGTTCCTTCCTGCCCAGGGTTTAAAAGTTGTATGGCCTGTATTATAAGATGTGGGGCTTACAAGAAAAATTATAGAGAAATGGTCAAGACATTCAATTTGTTATGTTGCTTGTGAGGCAGTTCTTTAACAGCATTGTCTGAAGTCCTTTGATGTTGATAGGAGGTTTTCAACTCGGCAGACTGAGTTTTGAATCAAACACTATTAGCCCAGGAAAACCATTTAGTATGCTGAGTCCTACTGAACCTGTGCATGTAAAACTTAAAAAGAGCTGTCTGCATCAAATCTGATGTGTGCTTAAGTACTTGAGTCAGTCCAGCCTGTGAGAGGGACTCACTTGTATGGTTCACACATCAGGCTCAAGGCAGAATTTTGCAGTAAAACATGGGACTCCTGTGCTTTCCTCTGCTATCCGTACATGGCTTTTCTGGAGCTGTTATGTATCAAAGCGGAATTGGTGTCTAGCACTGGATTTGTAAAAGGGCCTGTGCCCTGAACTGCCAGTTGGACTGTTTAATAGCTGAAGTTGGATCAGCAAAATGTCTGCTTTGCTCTTGACTCTAAAGCCGACATGCCTAATAATGTCCCTGTGAAGATCCTCAGGAGCTTAAGTATGTTCTTAAATACGTGTCCATGGCTGCTTTGGCCTAGACACTGCTGCGTAATGTGGTTTGTGACTGAATTCCAGTGAGACTTCCTGAGGGTTTTCTTAATCAGCATATAACTGCAAGACTTGACTGAATTGATAGAAAACAAATGACACTTGATAGATAAGCATGCCAAGCATGCCTGTTTTTTTTTTATTCCCTCCCTCTGGTCAGAAGTCATGGCCCAACTTCATATACAGTTTCTGCCTTTGTTTTCACATTTATTTTATTAAGAAAAAAGAAAATAACATTGTGGACTCTGTGTGTGCTACAAGAAGGTGTTTTTGTATTTGTTCGGTTTTGTATTTTTTTGTTTGTGTGATGTTTGTGTTTTGTTCTTGTGCCCTTTCTTGCCATTGTTTAAATTTTTTTCTTCCATATTCTGTCTTTGATGGCAGTAATTACCTGTTAAAATGCTTTTCTTGCAAGTGTCATTGAGGAAAAAAAATCATATAATATATGCATAAGTCAATCACAGAAAATCTTGTATATATGTATGAAAACTTTTTTTAACAGTATTATTCTCATTTTTATTTGTACAGTGATGTATGGCTGTATTTTGGTACAGTAACCACGTAACTGTATGACAGTAAATTATGTTTGAAAAGGGGAGAACTTGGTGCATAAACTTTAAAAATTTAGCCTTGAATGCATTATGTTCCACAATATGGTAGGGTTATGTCAAGGTAACATACCACTGCATTTTATTTTTCCCGTGGGGCTATGAGTTATTGCAGGAATTCTGCCTTTCTGACGGCAGTTCCACTTACAAAAAGCAGATGGAATCTCAGGGCCCTTCCTGTTTGTACATACTCGCCTTGCTTCAGTCTGTTGACTGTGTTTGAAGCATAGGTTGATGCGTTTTCTGCTTTCCTAGGAGACGACAGGAGTCTTTCAAGCTCGTCTTCGGATACCAGCCACTCGGATGTCAGTGTTGGGAGCAGGCTGACAGTGTGGCCTGAGCAATCTTCAGCCAGCACCTCTCAGGAGAGCCATGGACTGGCAGCTGCAAAGGGCATTCACCTGGGAGAAGAAAAGACCCTTCCAGAAGGGGCACGTGGCACCACTAAACCCCCTCCGAAGCCCCTCCGATCCAGACAGCTGCAGGAAATAGGCCGTCAGAGTTCTTCTGACAGTGGAATAGCTACTGGTAGTCACTCTTCTTACTCTGGGAGCTTCTCTTCCTATGCTGGGAGCTTGGACATTTGCCACGGTGATGAGTTTGGATCATTGCTAAGCTTGCCATTGAACTTTCCTTCAGATCAGAGTCTATGTACTTGTCCTCACAGTGAGTCCCAGAGAGGTGTGGGATCAGAGTATCAGGTTCCCAGCTCTCTCAGACACGTTTATGATATACCCAGGAGTGTGTTACAGGCAGCTTCTAAAGAAGTGCAACTGAAGAGTGGAGATTCCACGCTACCCAAGGACCAGGCCCTGCCAGCTCAAGGTGCCAGTGACCCAAAACTGCTACTACCACACTTGGAAGCACGGAGGGGACCTGAGCACAGCCAGCACAGAGGGAGGCCTTCATCCTTACTCACAGAAAGCAGCAAGGACTCAAGTGATGAGACATATGTGGATTTTGTTTCAAGGTGGTCAGACACAAAACCACAAGGACAGGTGTCAGACTCCAAAAGTAGTGAGCTGTCACCACCTGGTGGGGCCTCAGCTGACCCCTGTGACACATGTAGACCCCACCTTGGGATGACAAGAGCTCTTTTTTCATCTTGTCCAATCTGTGGTGGACTAAAGGTAAATACCTAACACTGAGCAGATGCTAATGAACCTTAGTTAATATAGCATTAATTTAAAGTTGCTTAAGTTGTAGGTCATAAGTAATATTGTTTCCTTTATACTTTGAACAGGTAATAACTTTTTGGGTTGTTTATGCTCAAATGGAGAGGCTTAGCACATGGTTTCCTCAAAATCTGTGCCTAGTCAAGGAAACACTGAACAATATAGACCACAATCGTTACTTTTAAATTGGCCAATTTTGGCTTTGGGTACGTGTAAGTGAAAGAGAGGTTTTGCAGGCACTGGATTTGTCATATAATGGCAAGCAAGCATGGAAGACACTGACCTGTCTTGCTGCTGGTATTTACAAAGAAAGAAGGGAGGTCAAATAGTATGTGCTGCTCTTAAGGTGATCAGAGTGCATATTTTTATTTTATTGATGTTTTTCTTTTCTTTGTCACCGTAGTTTGAGCATGCCTTGCACAAGAAGCCAGGTTAGACCAGTTTCTCACTGGGGAAATACAAGATAGTCAAGCCAGCATGGCAGTCCAATAATGTGACTGGCCAATGACAGTACTTTAGAGCAGGTACACAAAAACTCATTGGCAGTCTACAAACAGGACAGTTTATTTGCAGGGAAATTTATTTTTGATCACCAGTCACATAAAGACTTAATACCTAAACTGCGGACGTTCACTTGCCTTTCCAAACACATTTGCCAGTATCTGTTAACTCAGACTTTGATATTCTTATAAATTCTTTTTGGACCTGCTACATTCTTGTCTTTTTATGGCAGTGAGCTTTATACATTAATTATACATTGCATGAAAATGTATCTGTTTTTAATCCATATTTTTTTTTTGTGAATGTGTTTGCTAAACTAGAAGAAGGTAAAGCTGCTTGTATTAGTGAGCTGTTGGAAGGCTGGGAAGGTTAGAGGGAGTGCTTAATTTAAGGAATGTGTGAAGCAAGGATTCAGCAAGAGAGACTTCTGCATGAGGAATTAAAACACTGCCATTGAAGTGTGTGCATTTAATTAAATGTGTGATTACATAAACCACTGCTCTGAAGAGGGTTTGAATGCCTAGTAGGTGATGAAAGAAAAATTGAAAGGTTATAAGTTTGAGGGGTTGTTCTCATGAGGTGTTTCATGCATTGGCATCATTGAGTACCTTCACATGTTTGCAAACTAGAAAGCTCTGTCTGCCTGGGCCCCTTGCACAGTCCCGTCACAGCCCCTTGGATGGTTCTTTGTCAGGTACCTGCAGCACTTGGCAGGTGAGGAGGCACTAGTGGGACAGGCTTTCTAAGGTTGTGTCTACACTGGTCAGTAGGATCAGTGATCTTCAAGGCCATCCTTGCCAGTCCCCTCCACCACAGGCCCTCACCAGCCCTCTAGCCCAGTTCTGAAAGCGTGGCTGGAGGCAGTGCAGGCAAAGGGATGCACGGCGGTGTATGTGCTGTTGGCTTCCTGTAGTTAGGGAGCATTTGAGAAAAATGACCATGACTGATTTCTGGAAGGGCTCTGCTTTGGGATCAGAAGGCTCGAAGGTGGCTTTGTTATACACAGGGAAGAAAGAAGTAATTCAGGTACAATTAGCTCACATCTTCTAAATGTTTCTGGGTGATCCGAATTGTTGGTTTAGATATGAATTTATCAGATCTTACCCTGGATATCTGTGGAAGATGGGAAGCTGGAAGTGCGTATTCCATTGGATATCTTCAAAACCATTAAAAGCAAAATTATGTCATTACAGCTGCCTGTTGACCCCAATGACATAAATACCCACATCTTTTATTGCAAAGTGCTGTCAGGTTTCATGGTGTTTCTAGCTGCCCTAATAAGATAAGTTGGCAAGAATTTCAGATATTGTCTATACCTAAACAAATTTAGTGATAAACACTGGTGCAACCTTCTTACTAACTTTTGTTTTAGCATGAGATATGCACATCTGCTATTTTTAAAAAAAAATCCATTTATAAGCAGTCACGAAAGAAGTCTCATTAAATGGAATGATTCATGGGTTTGTTTTTACTTTTGAAAGAAAAAATAACCCTATGATGCACTCTCCCGAACTGTCAAGATGAGTTATTTTAGCAGTATTTAATGGACGCTGTCTTTGGCATTTCTCCCGATGAGTACAGTGAAAGCACAAATCCATAGGCTGTAACTAAAAAATAATTATTACTCCTTGTACTTTGAACAGGATATATTTAAGTTAGGGCCAGGAGGAGCTGATTTATGGATTGATGAAAACACCAGCTTTTCATGTTTATTCAAATTTGTGTTCGAAAGGCTTTAATGTGCTGGTGTTTGGAGTTCCTTTGCAATTTTGAGTTAAGCTGTTAATGAAATTGTGTTAATGGCTTTTAAATGCCTGCTATTTAAAGAGACCTGGGTAGAGGAAGGTCTGCAGCAGTAATTAAGGCTATAAGCATTTGTTTGTTTTCTGCCCTGTATGTAAACTTTGGCAAATGGAGGTTAGGTCTGGGCACGTTGCGTGTGCGTGTTGGAGTTCAGCATGTGAGGAGTTGGAGAGAGGTTGCAGGATGAAGACATGTGGAGGGCATGGTGGGGTCCTGACTGGGATTGACTTGTTAAGAACCACCTGCTTCACTAATGACAAGGATGATGATGAAAACAGGGAGAACAGACCCTGGGAACGTGCCAAGGCTCAAAGAAAATAGGGCAAGGAAGCCTTTCTGTCACTTTGCATGAAGAATAGAACCAGCATGAAAAGAGTTACTAAATATTGCTCCTATTATTTGTATATTGTATTTCATATTAGACATTGGGGACTAAGAAGCAAGCATGCAGGGTGATTTGCTTGCTGCTGTACGTAATTGTGCTGTGCTCAAGATGTCGTTTACAGACTTCCCAAGGTGTGCCTTTGCTATGTAATTTGACCTAGTTGATTTCAGTGCTGTAGATGATTGCAGAGATGAATTCATTGTCTATTGTAAGTATAATTTAAGCTCAGAGTTGATTGTTACGATTTCTGAGTAAGCTGTAGAGATTTATTATTAGACTTATTACGTTTTTAACTACTTAACTAATACTAATTTGATGAATAGAATTTCATTGTATGCTTGTTGCTCTGTAACTTCCTTTGATGCTATAGTTTGAGAAATGTGAACCTTTTTTATAGGGTGTTCCTTTTTTTTTACACCACCATTGTTTGTAAATTTTCTTAGAAGTCTGAAAAATAAAATTATTTTCAAACTGGTTTTGTCCTTTTCCATCTGACAAGTACTGGGTTTAGTTTTGCTTTGCTTTTTGTCCCCTGACCTTCTTCTTGCAAGTTGAATTAATATGGAATGTTTATGGCTGTCTCTTCATGCTACTTAATATTATACTCAAATCACTGTTGACAGCTCCAAATGTGCCTATTAGTAGGAATTACATTTATGTATGTCTAGCTCATGCTAAACTCATATTTATGTCAGTGGGAGTTCTTATTTATGTAGAAATATAGTCATGAGTACTGCTTTGGTAGTTAACTTGCCATGATAGAGGGAAAAAGAAGCTGTCAGTTTGTGTGTGGCTGTTGTCATCAATCTCTATTGGTATTCAGCCACCTACTTAAGTTGATGATTTTAAAATACCAAAGCCTCCTTGGGGACAGTATGGTCCCAAATTAGGAGCTGGTCTACCCAAACCCTCTGTGAGGTAATTGTATAGCTCCTGCTACCACAGTAACTCTATGCCTCATACTTTGAATCTCCCAGCATATCTGTAGTGAGTGGTAATACAGAAATGTTGTGGTTATGATGGATAAAGGGTTTAGGGATCTTGTCAAGCAGCGAGATCCACAGCACTGAGGGGCTGAGAACCCTTCCCTACACGACATAGGGAGAACTGGCCACCTGCCTTGAGGGCACATAGGTCTCAGTTTAAGTGGGGAGTTGGTTTGGCTAAGTGATAGGATATTTAACTCTTTTATTCTGTCCTGTTGAAACTGCTTTATTTTGCATTACAACTCCACAGGAAGGCATGTGCATGCCTGTACTGTGATCCTTGAGCAGGCTCTTTACTCCTGTATTCAATCATGCAGCACCACATCCCCCTTTCAGGGCTGGTTAATCACCTGCAGCCTTGGGTGAGTCCAGAGTCTCTGTGCTCTAGAGAACCTGTGAGTATCTGTGTGTCCCTTGTGCATTGCAGACCAGGGAGACACTAAGCCTGGGGAAAAGCACAGCTGATGTGTCTTCAGGCAGAGAAGGGGCTTGAACTCTAAAGAACATCCTGCACTGAGGTCTCTTTCGCTGCCTTACCTGGACTAATTTTACCGGGGTCATGAGCAGCCTGTAGCTGGGTTGGGAATATAGCCTTGGTCTTCCAAATCCCATACAAAACCCTTACTGCTGAAATCAGCTGGTGTGTCTTCTTTCATTGTAGATGCTGCTTTTAAAGTGGTGAAAGAGAAGGCCTGTAAGGTGTTAACTTGTGTGGCGAAATTCGAGAAATGGCAGCTGCATGACTACATGGGCATATCTGTGTAACTGAGAATGTTTTAATTTTTTTGGCTTTTAATCAAGTACTTTTCTAATGTAGTACTAAAACAGATACTAAAGAAATCGCAATGTACTGTTAACAACAACCTTAATTTAGCTTATTTTTTTCTGTTGGGAGTCATTATCTCTTTCCTCAGGAGACTGAAAACCTTATGTGTTTATCTTGTACTGTGTTTATTTCCATGCTTTCTCTGAGAGTGTAGGAACATGATTATTTGTAATTGCACATCTTTTACATCTCTTTTCAAAGATTTTTTTTTTTACAGTATTGATGTGTGTTGCTGTAACATTTTCTGCTTCCTCCCACCTTTAAAAAAGCTACAAGCTGTCTAAATTCTCAGCTGAGAAGGATGCATTTGTCATCTTTACAGCATTTTTGCTGCTTGTATTTCTGCTCTAATCTCAGAGCTCTGGGCAGTTGGGCACTGCCAGAACTGTAACAGGAACAGTTTGCACCTCAGAGGAACCTGGAAGTCAGTTGTCATTATTGACCTGAATGATGTGTTTGTGGGGTTCCTGTATCTGGGTCTTGCTGACTTTTTGCATGAATCAGAAAACTTGCTTTTGTGCTCTTTTCTTTCAAGATTTAATTCCAGTTGTTTTTCTATGAGTCCTGACTGTGATACATCAACC
The DNA here is from genome assembly GCA_013397115.1 of Edolisoma coerulescens. Classification (NCBI taxonomy): domain Eukaryota; kingdom Metazoa; phylum Chordata; class Aves; order Passeriformes; family Campephagidae; genus Edolisoma; species Edolisoma coerulescens. Next base: position 2,143,957 of record VWZW01001826.1, read on the forward strand.
AGCAGTGACGTGCATCTTCCATCACATGTGTCACCACTAAATGAGGTGTCTGCACTGGACAATGATTTGGCCATCTGGCATTTTACTTACATTACCAATGTTGTGAAAGGCTCTGAAGGCTCTGAAATTTTTACGATAAAGTAGTGTTATTCTTCAGACTTCTCACAGATTCAAAAGCATCTTAAAGCCCTCCAATTGTCCCACAGCATCTTTTTGAAACAGAAGAAACCCATGATCATTGCTGCTCTTTACAGTGAAATGCAGATATTTCATGGTTATGCTGACAAAAGCACCCAGTGCTGTGCAGATCAAAGATGTTCTCCAGCTGAAGCTGAAAACAGGTGGATGTAGTATCAGGCTTTAGAGCTAGATTTGTTTTGTTTTCCTCTTTGTAGTTTTGGCCTGGAGCCCAATTCTATTGTAGAGATGATCTCCATCCTCTTGATCTCATCTCCCATCCAGGTCTCCTTATGCACTGTGTAGAGATATTGCTTATCATCAGCTTTCAGGGAAGGAAGACTTTTTTCTCTTCCCAGTTCACCAGTTAATTTGTACGGTATTATAATGCTTCTTGGCAACAGGCTGCACTCCCAAGTGATCAAGAAGAGATCCTTTTCCATTGCTGTTGCTGGTAAGGGCTCATATAAGTGACCCGGGTCTTCCAAAGGTTTGCATGGAGGAGGTCACTTAATGGGTAAGAATCTGGATTTGAGAGATCACAGTGACACACGAGACATGCCAACCCCACCAGAGCAGTGCAGCTCTGACTTGCTTTCGGCCCTGTAGGAGGCTACCTTATCTTTTATCTAAAAAACTGTACTCAAGGTACTCTCCATCTGTCATGAAAGAATCCTCACAACTTTTGTGCAAAACATTAAAGGTTTTAATCTAAATTCAGAGTAAGAGTTGGCACTTCTTGGGATCTGGCGCTAAGGGGAACAGACAGCCTGTGGTCTGTAATGGGAAAAGACCATTTTTTTTGCCTGCCACAGAAGCACTGGTAAGTGAAATGATAACAATGTCAAGAGAAGAGAGCATCTTTCCTTACATGAGGGAATGCAGACAGTGTAACTCAGAAGAATTCACTCTTCTCTAGCAAACACAAGTGTTGCTGGATTGCTTTTCTGTCAGACAGCCACGGAGATATTGATAAACCACGGAATTGACCTTCTATCCCCATCACAATGAACAAATGGGAAAATTGGCTTCCTCCCCTAAATACAATCAAGCTGGCTAATAGCTTTTATTATTACTAATACCAATGGCTATTTCTTCCTCTGTTGGAAGCAGTAGCTTTTCTGAAGAGAGAGAAAGAAATGTTTTGAAGGAGGAGTCATCTGATAATGAAAGCTGGAAAAAATGATTCCCTTTGGAATGTAGGGTTTGTGGGGTTTCTGGTTTTGATCCATCTGTAAAGGAAACCCTTCAGATTGCTTGGAATGTGGCCAAAATGAGAAAATGGAAGGCTTTTTTTCTCTTTCTGTCTCCCTTCCCCCCCCCTTAAGTAAAAATCCATTTCTTTCTGGAAAAATTCAACAGAATCCTACAAAGTGTTAGCAGACACTTTCTATCTTCATTTCCTAAAAGGGAGAAATTAAAATTCACCTGCAGAGGAAGAAAACACAAAAAGATACAAGGAAGGCATATATTACATGGAGCTGAACTCGGGGGAAGTGAATAACTCCAGTTGAAGCCCTGGATTAAGATTCCCAAGTTTGATTCCCATGTGGTTTATCTCCTTCTGGAAGATCATAAACAAAGTTACTTTCAAAAAACCCCAATTCCTTGACTTGCGTTTCTGAAAAATGTTTGTAATGTCTGCCAACATTCTGTTTTTAAGATTGTGCGTTAAAAAGACTATGCAGGAAATATTTTGTTTTGATTAACAGTCAGTGATATCAAAGTAATTGCATGGCTCAGAAGGGATTGGTGAGTGTCAGTAGGATAGCAATCATTTGGATGGGATGTCTGGAGGGCTGACAGCAGCTCACTGTGAGTAGATGAGAGGACTGAAAATAGATGCTCAGTAGGGGTGTGACCTTTCTAACCAACCTTTTTTGACAGAGCCACTTAAAACTGGAAGTATGCAAATTAGAAGGGTGAAATGTGTTCCAGCAAAATTATACAAATTGTGCTTAAACTCGTCCACAACTCAGGGCAAGACATAGTAGTGGAAATAGTTTTGGTAATTCAAGATTCCCAATATACTTATTACTTAAAGATATCCATGGAAATATTTTCAGTCTGGCTGATAATATGTCAGCAGAATTACAATGACTTGTAATTACTTGTAACCAGATTATGTCTGAAGGTATGAGCTGTAGGCAAATCCTTACTGCTTGTCATATTTGACCCTCTTCCAAGTTGCATTGCTTTAGTCATAAAGAGCAAATAATTTTTCCAGCTATTATGTTTGTGAAATTTAATAATATGGTAACAACATCTTCATATGGGTAGTGCAATTTTGGCATTTGTTAGCATGAAAATATGTGGCAACAAATCTACTGAATAGAAAATGGTTTATTACCTGTTCCATTGAACCTGCTCCATGGTTTCATTATACTGAAACCAATTTGAGGAATGAATCACTGAAATATATTTATATGTTCAGAACTGAATGAATGCTTCCCATAGGTAAAGAAGCTAGTAAATGTGCATAAGCCATTCTAATACAAAAATGCCTACCAGTTTTCAGGATGGACTGTTTTTAAAGTTCCTTGAGATTTTGTGTATTGCTTTATTATGCAGAGTTCTGAATGCTTCTGCTGAAATGCCGGGGAAATTGTCTAGAGGAGAAAGGAGAGGGAATTCTTTAAAAGTCCATAAGGAAGATAAAACTGTCAAATTTACCTCTCATGCAGTTGTACAGTTCTGACCAAAATGTCCCACTGAGTTCAGCAGAAGCCTTGTGCAGACTTCATCTCCTTTCCTCTGACACTTCTAGAAGCAAGGCCACTGAAATCAGTGTAGCTAAAATGTTCACTTCATTAGAGATTTGGGTTGCACGTGAGTTAAATAAGATGGATTTTTGATATCTAAACTAGGCAGATTTCAAACTCTGACCCATAGTAGAGGAGTGGAATTGACTGCTCTGGACCTCAGGGAATGCAGAAAGAATCTGTGCTAAAATCTGGTGTTCTTGCTCTGCCTGGCTTAGTGTTGAACACATTTGACAAACGTGCCCCCTGAGCTCTAAAGCTGGTTGTCTGTAGCAGACAGGCTCCTGGAAGGAGTTTGGGATGGCAAAGTGGTGTTTTGGGCACCGTCTCACTTTTTATAAAGACAGGTAAGAAGCTTGAGATTTGGACTGATGGAGGAATTTTGTGTTAGGGTTTTATTGTGGCTCTGACCAGCTTACCTCACTTTGTGATATCTGTATTTGCTTCCCAAGGCTGTTGTCAGGACTGATGGGATGGTGTTTCTACAGGACTTTGGATGTTGAAAATTCTGTCCAAGTGCTAAAGATTATATTAAATGCAATGTTGTCCACATGGCAGTGAGAGAGACAGAAAGTTTGTTTGCCTTTTAAGGGAACTGTGGACAGAAAGAAAGTCATTAAAGAGAGTTGCTAAAGGAGAAAAACAACCTGCCAGGATGGAGCAGCTGCTCCACAATTTTTGTTTTAAAATGGTGGCAAAGTCTATCACTAATTTTTATAACTTCAACAAATAGTTGAAAGCCACTTTCTATTTAATGAAAGACCACAAAGCAGTGGCACTGAATAAGTTATTTCAAGAGAATTTTTTTTGTGTGTGAAATTGAGCTTGAAGAATGGTGTCTTTCAAGAACTGCAGTTACTGAACAGAAGTTATGAATGCAGGAGCCCTTACACTCAGTTGATTCAGAAAGTCTGTGACTGAGGACATGGCAGTTGAAGATCAGTTCTTTCTAAGAATGGGATTAGCCTGAGGGCTGAGCAATTTTTTAGCATTTAGAAAGGAGCTAGATATCAAGAACATGCTTGAGGATATGCCTGAACTTCAAACCAAGTTGTAACAACAGAGGGAGGAAAAAAACCCGTAACGGTATTATGTTTTCTTAATGTATTCTTTTCTAAAATCCTCATGAAGAGGCATATTGCATAAAATCTAATTTTGCAAAATTTTTTGGATGCAATTTCTCTATTAGATCAAAAGCCATTTTGCCCAAACAAGGATTAGGTAAAACTGAGCTGTTCCCCAGTAAAAGGTGAGAGAGCAGATGACTGCAGGGAGCTCCTGGAGCAGTGTTTTAGGTAGGCAATTGATCCAATTGATTTCCCTTGGTTCTGGCTAACTTAGCTTTGAAATGTAGGAACTCTCAGTAAGAACCAAGGTGACACAGTGAAACCTCAAAGTTCCTGCACCTGACCAATTGAGTAAATCCTTTTCAAAGTGTGAAAAAAGCTCTTTTTACCAGTTGCACACAAACGTTTCTGTTCCATTCCTAAATGACACTGCAGAGGGAAGGACCTTCTTGCATTCTGGCCATCCCTACTGGTGTAACAACATTTTGTGCCTTGAAAAACTGTCTTACTTCAGCCAGTAATTCAACCCATGAGGGTAGGACAGAAGTGTAAGGAAAAATGTTATGTGGATCTACTGTTGTTTTTCCATCCCCTCTGGTTCAGCTCCAGGGACATTTGATGCATCAGTATAACAACACAAAATTTGTGTGTGTGTCTAGAAGTTAGACTGAGCTTCCTTGGGTGGGATGAGGATGTTAAGGTCGAAATAAGTGTGATTCATACAATAAAGGAAAGCCAGGAGGGGGTGAGTGAATACCAGTCTTATGTAGGGCTTCTAGGCTGCAGTAAAATGCCTTTACTGCATGTCAGCTCTGCTTGTATGTCATCCTTGGAGTTATCTTTTATGTCTTTCCATGTTTTTTTTCTGAAAGCAGATGAAATGAAGGAAAGCAGACCTTGGGACTTTCTCTGCAGCAGTTCAATCCCACATGAGTCCAAAACGTAGACGGAAAAGGGGCTTTAAAGTTGACTTTGTGCTCCTAAGTCTTGTCACATGAGGATATCGGGCTATTCGCAGGATAAAGTGCAGCAGCCAGCTGTCAGTCAACTAAAATGACTGTTTCAACAGCTGGGAATCAGGGCGACATGAACTCTGGCTGTGTTCCCTCTCCCCATGCCACATCCTCTGCAGTAGCCTGGATTCTGTGGAATCCTCTGCTAATTCAACACTGATTGGAAGCAATTTTGAATGTACTAGAAATTTGAGCTTGGAAAATATTAAGGAAATATAAACCTTTTCCAGATCTGGTTTATTAGAAGGACAGAGAAGTGCTAAGTGGGCTATATCAGGGCTAGTAACTGTATACTTGAATCCCCTGTAGCCCAAGGAAGACGTTTCCAGATGAAGTTTGCCAATTCATCTCATTCCTGGGGACACAAAGTCAAGCTGATCACACGTGCTATGGAGATAACTACTATAGGAGGCTTTGGAAAAAAATGACAGATATAACTGTGCCTAATAATTTATAGCCCTGCTCTCTGATATAGAAGAAGCCTGGGAGCAGCCCCCATGCATAGTTAAGTATCTGTATCCTTTGAAGCTCTGCAGCTTAATTATAGTTTCATTACTTTTGACAAACCATAATTTCAGTGATGGGCTGGGGATAAAGAAAAAACACTTGTCTTAATTTTACTATTTTGAGCTTTTTCTCCCTTATTTGTCCCTCTACTTCCATCTATTTCTTTCTACTGATGATCACTGATTATCTTGTTAATAATTTTTTTTTCTGGAAGAAGTTGACTAACTATAGCTCTAAATGTGAGGTTGAAAAAGAAGGAAAATGAATGTGAAGATCATATTGCAAGGCTTTCATTTTTATTCTTCATAGGCCCATAATTAAGGCCACTCTAGTTCTCTCTCTGTGGAACAGGATGCACAGGTTATAACAAGGATTCTTTTCTCTGTGTCCTTATGTGGAATGGGCTGGAAGGAAGGAATCAAGTAACTAGTCTAATGTAAATTGGCATAGCTCCATCAGCTGCAAAACAGGCACAAGTGTATTTTTAGTGCCAGCAGAAGCTAAGCTCACACTGTGGAACAACACTCTTTGGGGGAAGTAGAGGAAGGAAAAAACTTTTCTTAGGGCAGTCCCCAGTTGAATGTTTCAAAATGGTAATTAAAGCTTAACATAAACTTGCTCCATCTCTAAGAACCCACAGGGGCAGGTTTAATTTGTCTTTAAGATCTGAGATTTCACTTTGCCAGCTTTTGAAATGTTTTCATTTGAGTCCTCTCTTTACTGTCTGTCACTTCGGCTGGAGAGTTGTAGTTGAACTCTATGTGCAAAAAGGGAACCCTTTTCTTCATGAATAGCTGACTTGGATTTTAAATCTTGTTGCAAGCAGAAAACTTGAGTAAAAGGGATACTTCGTGCACTTTTGTGTGTAAATTTTCCATAAATTGCTGCTTTGCTAACCAGGAGGGCAAGACCACCTGAATCCCTTTGTGAGTACATGTGTGCATAAGTCCGTATATTAATGATAGTTCTTCTTGTTTATTTTCAGTCTCTCCAAGTTTCCTGCTCCATAGTACTTTTGTGTTGACTTTGCTGATCTTGAAACGGGTTAATGCTTTGACTCAGAACTCAGTGGTTTCTATTGGGCTGTGCTGTTCTGAGAAGATGTACCACAGTACTTCCCATTGGTCAAGTTCTCACAGGTATTTCTGCAGATGAGATGCTTAGTGGGGGCACAGTTGGTCTTGTGAACTTTAAAATGCAAAGGAAGTGGATCATGTGAGGTGTTGCATCCCGTCTGTGAGCACCTTGCCTCTCCTGTTTATGTGCTGAGCAAGAAGAATGAGCTGAGAGCCACACGCTGCTTGTTAGCACAGTAGTCAAATCTGCTGTTTTTCACACCTGTGTGAGCTTCACTGTCAGTGTTTAGGGGAGTTTTGCTGCAGTCTCTGCCTTGTGTGGTTTTCATTGGGTGCAGAATGAGTGGAAATTAACAGATCTATTGTACAAGGAAGCTCAGACTATCAAATGTGGGGAAACTGAGTATATTCTAAATATCAAATGTTCTTGCAGTAGTGTAATGCTACCCCCTGTTGGAATTTGGGATATATGAAACATAAACCAGAATACATGGACTTGAAGCCTCTTTGACTTTTTGTACATTACTTTGTTTCCATTGCACTTGAAAAGACTTTAGAAGCACCAGTCTCTCTAAAAAAACGTATTTTTTTTTACATAAATAGGAAAGTTTCTTTCCCTCCAGTTATCAGCATTGAATTAAATTTAAAATAATCTTTCATGTTAAAACACAGCTGGCAGGAACAAATGCCTGTCATTTTACTGTCTTTCTGTAAGAATACAAATGTATAACCTATTGTGTTGATTTTTATTGTTCATAAACATCTCTCCATAAAGGCCTTGCAACTTCTAAAAGAGAAATGCAGCCTCTCTCTTTGCATGACTAAAGCTACTGTGTTCACTGTGATTCAGCTGCAAGCTGAGGAAGAGCACTTGTATTCACCTGTGGAAATGTGACTGACTAAAGCAATGCTGTGGGTACACTGCTGGACCTTCAACAGGCTGGAAAAATGTGTGTTTGAACTCCTGTGCATGAGCATTGCAGCAGGAGTTACTGTCTGTACCTTAGGAAAGGTGGCTTAACAGGAGCTGAGCTGAACAAGGCTCTGGGAAGGGGAAAAGGGAAAGTAATGTTTCTATGAAAACATCTCTAAAAACCTGATGACACTGTTTTGAATCAGAAAATCTGCTGTGTGTCTTAATGTTTAAATTAAAAATTGTTCCTTTTCATAAAACTGCAGAACATCATCTGCTACTGTAAATCAGGACAGCTCAACTGAGGAGTTGGGGGGAACAATGTAGATGATTCTAATTACCTGGAAGAATTGGTTGTTTTATTTGGGCCCTAAGAATATATGACATGCTGAACTTTAGATTATATCAGGGTATTTGCCTTCGTTCTTAGATCTTGTGGTTGGAGAGAAAACATTTATCATTCCTGAGCTGAGTGTGGTTTATTTTAATGGCAATTGTGTAAGGAGTCTTTAATGTCCTGAATGGTGGAATGATTATTATGAGATACCTGGTGAAAGACGAGGCAGCGAAGGCTGATGTTAATACATTGTATGATGTACCTAGCATCAGCTCACAGGTGTATTTGTTCAGGGTTCTGTGCTCTGAAATCAGGAAATGCTGTGACCCCATTGTTAAGTTTGAGGAATATGTCCTGTGACATTTGCATATGGTGTTTTTATTTTTCATGAAGAATTGTTTTTAGTTCTGTCTTCTAACTCCTCCACCATTCTGGCCATGTTTATCAAATACATTGGATGAAAATTGGTTTCAGAGGCAATTTGCTATGTCTGGCTTAGCCGTTTCCTCTGGCTGGTGGAATTCTTCAGCCTACTCCTGGCTCCTCCTATGAAAAGTCCTTCTGTATCATGAACCAGGAGTGTTCTCTGTATTTCAGTGTCTTTGTCCTGTGAGGTCTGTTCAGAAGCTTAGATGAGCTCATCTCTTCAGCAATATTCATAATCATTAGTGTACATCTTTCCATTTGAGTTTCTTACACAGCTCTCCCTAGAGGGTTGGCTACTGCAGTCTCTCTGCAGATTGTCACTATATTTATCCCTACAAAATCTCCATGAAATAATGAAGTGCTTCTACCTGTTTGGAAACCAGTGCTTCTGAATTTTACCCGTAGTTAAGTAGGAGAGACCCTCAAATTCACAGAAGTATTCAATAATTTTGCTTGATCTGGAGCCATCGTACCAATCTTTGAAGAACCATAAGAAACTCGAACCTTAGGAAAATAGTAAAAAATGGTAAGACAAACCCAAACCTTCAGTTTGAAGGAGGCGGCAGAGTGTCTTTCTTTTATTTATGTGTTATAACTTGTAGTTTTGGGCATGTCTCTGTAATCACAAGCTGCCTAGCTGATATTGGTGTTAGGAGAGTTTAGGAGGGTTTGGTGTTGTGTGCCTTCCGACTTTGCTGTTGACTTGGAATGAGTGTTACTGCTTTGGGCCAGCTGTACATTCTCCTGACTTATTTTTCTTTCCTAGCAAGTATGCAAGCTTGGCTTGTAGCAATGCCTGGAGACAGACACAAACATCACTGATGTGTTTACACCAGGTATTTTATATGCCTTGGATGGTATTGCATGGCTGCTTCCTCTGTCTGAATACTTCTGTGCATAATAAGATATGTATGTGATGTTAAAAGGATGTTGTTTAGGTTGAAAAGTTAAGCTCCTCACTGTTAAGGAATTGACAGATTTACAGTTGCTCATGCCATCTTGATTGTACCCACACATGTGTCCCTCTCGTGCAGTGAATGAGACAGATGTCCCATGGAAAAATTGGTATGTGACCATGTAATTGCATTACAGTCCAGTTGTTCAGCACACTCCTAGTGTGACCGTCCAGTGTGTAGTAATTCTAGGGCTGGTTTTGAAAAGCAAAAGACAAGAGCAAATCATGTGCCTTGTTGCTGTGTCAGCTTCCCCATGGGCTCATATATTATCAGTAGCAGAGCCTGAAATTTGACCCTTCAGTATTGCAACTGAGACTCCACCATCTGAATTTCTGCTGTCTGGCAGATGGATCCAGGTACTGGCTTTTGTGGTAGGGAACTCAGCCCAGCTTTTCTTTCTCTCCCATAAGTGGACAGCTTCAGAATATGCTAAAGGCAAGTTGTGTCATTTTTGGAGGTAATGATCACATTCTGATGCCAATGGTTGTATTCTGGGTTGTGTGACAAGTGGCTCCCGGCTGCAGGCAGCTGGGAAGCCCAGAGCAAGGAGCAGGAGACACCTCTCAACAGAAGCATGTAAGAATCGCAACTGCAGAGACCTCTGTAAAAAACTTGAGAGAGGGAAGATGGCAACACAAATCTGGACAAGAATTAAACAATATTTTTGGTTGTTTCTCACCTCTTGTTTTTTAAACAAGGCCTGTAACTTGTAGATGAGTGGAGCTTCATTATCCCACAGGTTTTAAAGGGTGTTTTTTAATGTGGCACAGCCCATGGCTTGCCAGTGCCACTGAAATTGCCAGCTTCATGCCTCATAAAATAGCTGATGTTTGGGCTTGGCTGAGCAAGTGGAGATGTTTCTGAACTGACTGCAGCAATCTTTGTGTAGGGCGGGAGCTGGCTTGCGACAGATGAAGCTGAGTAATTGGGAGTTTGTGGCTGAAATTGGAGCCCTGCACCTGAAGCGTGCCATGGGCAGAAGTTTGTTTCGTTTGGAGTTGCTAGGAAGGATCATAGAGTTTAATAATTTTGTATCTTTTGTTCTGAACCTGATCAACTGCTGGGCAAGGTGAAACAGCCCATCAAGGCAAATGACCTTTAAAGGTTGCTCCATGTGCCTGTATTTATTGACCTTTCCTGAGAACTTTGTTTTTCTTGTGGCAGCCTAAGCATTCAGGCTTTAAACTTTACTGTGATTTAGAATAATAGAATAAGTCATAGTCTTTAATCCTTACAAGGAAAGTACTTTAACTGTCAGCTTCATTAGGGACTGGTTCCTTTTTACTGAAATAGCTGAGCTTTGCAGAACTTTGGACACGATCAATAGTTTTTCCCTTCCATTTTCTAAAAGCACTTTAAAATTTTCTTTGTGGTGCTGATTTCAAAATCCTCATATCTCTCATTGAGTCCTTTGCTCCTTTGTGAAGTTTCTTGACAGTTCAAGTTTATTGTCATAAACTATATTATGTGACTGTAATCTACTGCCTCCCTCTACACACAAACTATGTGAAGCAGTCAGAGGGTTGTGATGACGTGCCAGCAGCTACACACAGCAGGCAGGAGAATGTTTGTTCATTGTTGGAGAAGTCTGCTTCATGGTTTCTGCTTTTCAGGAACTCAGGGATTTTGAGTCATGATTTTCATGGTTTCCTCTTGAAAAACTGGATATTTTGCGTAGCCTCGTTACCACCTAATACCTTTAAAATAAAGGAAGGGAGAGGAGGAAAAACAATCTAGATCATCTCCTCTGCGAAAATTAAGCATTTGACCAATGTTGCAATCAAGCCTCTGTTTATGAGTGCATTTTTGGTATGTGCAGAATAAAAATCTCACAATGCAAATATTTGCTTCTATTACTGTCAAGTACAAAGTCCTGTTTCATAACAAGAAGAATCTGGGAGCCTCTCATTTATGTTGAGCCTTTCTTCTTCCAGCCTGAGGACTCAGACTGGGGCAAAACTTCATATTTGTGCTTAGACTAAAGCAAAAGAGACCTAAAAAGCATAGAATATTTTGTGCTGGAAGGGACCTTTAAAGGTCACCTAGTTTAACCCTTCTGCAGGGAGTAGGGACACTTTCCACTAGGTGAGGTTGCTCAGAGGCCCATACAGACCAGTCTTGAATGTTTTCAGGAGTGGGGCATCCACAACTTCCCTGGGTGACCTGTGCCCTCATAGCAAAAGATTTATTCCTTATATCCAGTCTAAATCTACCCTCTTTTATTTTAAAACCATAACCCTTTGTCCTATCACAACAGGGTCTGCTAAAAAGTCTGTCCCCATCTTTCTTATAATGCCTTTTAAGTATGGAAGGACTGCTCTAAGGTCTCCCTGGAGCCTTCTCTTTTCCAAGCTGAACAACCCCCATTCTCTCAACTTTTCCTCAAAGGAGAGGTGCTCCACCCATCCCATCATTTTGTGTCCATCCTCTGGACCTGCTCCAAGAGGCTCATCTTTCCTGTGCTGAGAACTCTAACTCTCAGGAGGCACAGAATAATGGAGCTATAAAAAGCTGCCAAAATTAGATGAGCTGAAAGGAAAGCTTTATTTTTAAAGATACACAAAGGGAATTACATAAGCTGTGGCTGATGAGGTGTGTCTGAAATGTTGACACAGTTATCAGGTGACTGGCATTTCAATCCTCTTGCCAGTGATGATGGAGCCCTGCTCAGCATTAAAACCTACAGAAAATAGTCTGCTTTTTCTTGGAAGTATAGTTTCCTCCTTTTTAGGAAGCAAAACAGGAAACAAAAATATTTTGGCTCTATGAAAGTGCTCGGTTTATATTGAACAGCTATCCATCACAGTGAGTAACAGGAAGAATTAGTTTCAAGACAATATTTTCTTTTTTTTTCCCTATCCACCTAACTTGCAAGCTTCTGGCTCCTTTTTACACCAAGGAGGTGAGCTTCCAAAGCTGTTCTGGTGCTTTTTGTCACTATGAATCTGGCGAAACTTCTTCTATAACCAGGAAACTGTGCAGTACAGTATCTTTGCTTCTTGCTGTGGAGCTTATATTACATGATCTGGACTTTTTGGGCTGATCTTGGGCCCAAACACTAAAATTCCCATAAGCAGCACCAGAACAGGATCAGGTATGTAATCATAGGAAAGTTATATAGAGACAGGTGGGCCTGTTGCTCTTTGTATGGGACAGTATTTTTAACTGCTGGTTTTTTTTTTTAAATGAGAACTGGTGTGATCAATCATATATTTCATGAAATATAAAGTGAATGAAAGTTTGAATAAAATAAAATGAATCTTTAAAAAAAAAAAGGTGAGAGAAAGGCAAAGATATTCCAAATATACACAGAACAGGGAAAAGAAAATCCCATTTTGATTATGAAAAGGATTATGTGTCATGGTGGTTATTTGTACACACAGAAATGAATGCCAGGTTTAGGTTCTATTTGGCTCTTTAGGGCAACTGAGCTAATCTATGAATAGTGACCCAGCATATCAAACCAGTGGGTTTTCCTAACATCTATCATTGAACTCTACCCAAGGTATTTGGAAGCAGAACACAAAAAATGAATGTCATCTGGCTGCTGTCAGATCACTACCAGAGCTAAAATAGCCCTGGCCATGCAGCTCGTGGTGTGTGACACACGAGTGGTGCATATCCGCTTACTGTGGGTGTTGGAGTGGTGGGGTGGTTGCAGCCACGTGCATCACAGACCCCAGCACTCAGCTCCTGGGCCACAGATAAAGGATTACATGTTAGAAGGATATTTAACTTATAAGTAATACTGTGAGACATGCAGGCCTTAGATAACCACGTTGTTGGTTTTTGTCTGAGTATCATAGCAGGCGTAACAAAAGCATATGATTTGAGTGAGGTCACTTACCCCTTTTCTCCTTTGATGTAATCATGGGGTAGGTTGAGATATGCATTGTGCTCTGCGTTTGAAAACCGTGCACTTATATTTGTACATTATGCCATAGTAAATTTAAAAGTTTCTCCTACAGGCAAAAGCATGTTTTGCTGTGTTTTGTAGAATTATAAAAGGTAGCTTTTAAGACTGTTCTCTGTTGTGCTTTCTGTTGAGTTGCCTTTGCAGTTGCCACTGTTGGTGAAGTTTCTGCCTTACAGACAATTGCAGCAGGAGGCCTCAGACCTGCAGAAATAATAGACTATGATGTACTGAAATGGAAATTTAGGCAATCTTAAAGACTGAAAAAATCACTTAATAACAAAAGACTGGTTTTATTTTTGCATAAAAAAATAGGCTCATTTCTTTATCTAATCAAAGCTGATTCTTGTAGTTATTTATTGTCTTTCCTATAATTTCAATGATACTCTAATGGTGTCCTACATCTGATGTAATTTCACACATCAAACTTCTGTTTGCATTTTTGCATCTTTGTTAAGCATCATCTAATACTTTCTGAAATGCTTTGGGATGTTTTTTCTCTGAAAAATGAAATCTTGGCCATGTTTCTGATTTCTTCCCCTCCCTTCTACTTTTATATATTTCCTATATTTTGTCAAGTTTCTACTTCTTGTAAAGATTTTTCATTCTAAAATTTTCTGTTTTCTTTAGGGAACAGCAGTATTACAGTCTGGAGTCTTACCAGCTATATCAGGTAGGAGCCATTTAGTTATTGGCTTTATTTAAGGATGATGTTTAAGTCCCATATTTTGATGAGAGAAACAGAAGATTAATGGAAGCAGAACTAAAGACTACATTGAGAGGTGTCCTGTTTGTGCTTGGTTTTGCTGCTGCAATTCATGACTGGCAATTATAAAACACATTGTAATCTATAGAAACTTTGGTTGCAAAGATTAATATATTTGGCTTTCCCTTTCTTTTGTTAATCTGAAGAGGTTCAAAGTTGTCTGACTCTATATGAAGCTGTTTAGTGCTTTTTCTACTTAGATATTCAAAAAAACTAGAAATTGTTCTTTTTAGGCTGTATTAGCACCAAAGGCAAACTTGATTTATATGTTCAGTGTGTATAGCCAGTTTCCTAAATAACACAAACCCTCAGGAATGAATCTTTACCAGAAGCAACTTAGAGATGCTTCTCTCATGTCAGTGAAACAATTGATTGACCAACAAAATCACTGATGAGAGGACACTGAGTATCTGGCCTGGAAGGATTACTTAGGCAAAGGCATCTTTGCATTGTAAACCTTCCTACAGTAGAATGTGTTGGTCACCTGAGTTCCCTGTCTAATTCAGCCAAACTGGTCTGGCACCTTTGAATTATCATTTTACTTCAAAGAAAACATTTCATAAGCATTTGGTTTTGTGTACTCCATCTTAGACCTTGGAGATATCTGTGCAAAGAATTTGGTTAGTATCTTAAATGCCTTTGTATTCCTTAAATAGTTTACCTGATAATTCACCAGATCCATTTAATTTCACAGGTTGCCCACTTCCAACAGACATAGAATAGCTCTTTGTGCTTGGGTTTCTTTATTATTTTAAAAAACCTTGGCAAATACGTAAAGCAGTGTAGCTGATGGATACTTGTGTGAACAAATCCAGTAAGACACTCAGGATCAGGAGGTGTCTCTGGAGAAGGTTAAAAGTAGCTTTATTCATTTGTCTGCCTTAGCAGGAGAAAATCCAGAAGCATTTAGCAGATCTTGTTGCTAGTTATTCCACTCAAGTCCGTGGAATTGCTCGTGATTTATAAAGGTGTAAGTAGAAGCCCAGATTGGATCATTAATTTTATCCTTCCCTCTGGTACTCAAGTTTCTAGTCCTCCACTCAAACCAAGGAAAACAGAACACTTATGATTAAAGTGTGTGTAAATACAGGGAAACTTGGGTCTATAGCTGCATGCGGTGGGCAGAATGTTAACGTCAGTGTCAAGCTAATTGTGGATGCAAACAATATGTGACAAAAAACTTAATCTCTGACTATTCATGCATATGAAGGAGTTAGATGTTTTGATAAAACCTATCATGAAGCAAACTGGAAATGCAGAAATACAGGACAGATTTTTATATCAACAGAAAGAGAAGATACAAGACCGAAGAAGTTTGAGCAGGCGGGTTTTACTGTCTGGTACACTGGGAAAATATAGTTTAAGAAAAGAACTCTTGTAGGAATAAGTATAAATGCTTAAGGCAAATGCAGCATCTAAAGCCAGTGACTGAAGTCTTCTTTATGGGGTTTCATCCCTCAAAAGTCCTAATATACTGGTGCAACTTCATTCTTCAATACTACCCTATTTTTCAGAATGCAAAAGAAGCTGATGTTTTCTATGTCTCACTGCATTTTTATTGTCCTTAGAGCCATCATTTTAAAGTTTTCTCTTTCATATGTATGAAAATTTCAAGTATAATTGTACTTGGCATTGCAAAGCTTGCAAAATATTTCTGTAGCATTTGAATCTTTAATCTAAGTTATTAACTGAAGGTGCCAGAGTGCTGAGCAGTCATTCATACTGTTCTGTTGGACTAAAGGAACTCAATTAGAACTTGACTATGTTTCTCTGTTATGAGAGATCATAATTCATAGCTGAGAACAGCATAAAAGCACACTAATTTGAGGTAACTACTTTCAAAACCTGTATTGTGCATATACAGGGCAAGATACCTCTGCTAGCATGGATGATTGTACAATGACCCAGTACCCAGTTAGAAAATTTCCTAGTGTAGCAGTTCACTTACTCAGAAACACATTTCTTTTTTATCTTATTTTCATTCAAATACACTGTAGAATGGAAACCCACTCCTTCCTGGGCCACAGGTGTGCAAATGTTCTATCCAATATTTTTGCTCTTGAATGTCTCGGTTCTGTAGCAAGACATGGAATTAAACAGTCAGGGATCAATTGTTTGTGTGTTTTTCAGTTTATTGGTAGTGAATGTGGGTATTCTCTTTCTGCTTTGAGTTAGATATGCTGAGCAACAGACTCAGCAACTTTAGAGAAATGTGTTTCATTCTAATGGCAAACAGAAAAGTGTTCTAAATATGGCAACAATTCTAAGTTGTATTACTAGATGGAAAAAAACAAGTTGGGGTGAATCATTTAATTCTGTTTTAAATAATTTGGTTGCCTTCATTATAAAGAACTTTGTAAATATTGATTAGAGAGACTGAATTAGATTACTTGAGTTTGTAGGAGGAAAATGTTCCCATTGTTATCATAGCTTTGTACTACAGATAAAGGTAAGGGATTCTTTGGAGTTGTATGATGTGGGAATGTGTGCTCTTAAGTATAATAGACTGCATTTATAGTTATGATGGACCTCAAAATACCATGACAGGATAGAGGTTCAAAAATATGATTCAGATTTCCAGATTTCCGAGACTGCTGGTTTCTGGAGACACCTCAGTTTAGTACATTTTGTGTAAGCAGTTCTCATGGGACCTGTACAGAGATTCTCATGACTGCTTAAGAAACCCTGTAGCTTGATCTAGTGGTTGCAATTTCAGAGATACGTACGTAGGTCTTTTACTCAGGAACTGCTTACGTGCTTTGAGTTAGGGGATCGTGAATAAGATGCACGTTCAGTGTTCAGAGGTGAAACAATAGACTGCACATCCCTTCACAGAACAGTTAACTGAAGAGCTTGTCATTATCTTCATTATCTTTCTGGTACTATAAACCAAAGTATTGTAGGAAGAACAGGGCTGAAGCAGTTGTCTAGTGAGAGCCTCTGCCCTGAGGTTTGGATGTACTTCTGTGTACGTCTGATAGGTGTTTATTTAACATGTTCTGCAGTGAGAATCCTCAATCCACCTTGAATCATCCAAAGTCCTTTGCTATTCTTACATTTAGAATGTATTTCCTAGCAGTTGTGCTGGTTTTAATTGTAATTTAGGCCTCTTATTTAAATCTTGTTCTCCTTTCTATTCCATTGCAATAGCTTAGATAAGGAACCTCCAGCTCATAAGGGCGCGTGATTTCCTTCAAAATATTTGTATTTTCTCAGTTGAGTAGGACTCTGTCACAGCCATCCTGCTTTATGAATGATGTTTAAACCATGAGGCTGTTTTGTGTGGAGGGGAAATGCCACTATTTTTGTCCTTAGGGAAGTGCCACTATTTCTGTCCTTCACTGCCAGCCCCTTCCAAATGAGCCGAGCAGTCTGAATCCCAAGACTCCTATTTAGAGAAGGGAGGCTGGGAGCTGGAATAGCTTGCAGAAGTTCTTAAGGACACTGCAGTCCCTGGAGAAGGCATTTCATGCCAGCTCTATACACCATATTTCAGAAACTTTCATCCTTTCCAAGTTCCCACAGGGAAGGTGGTTGCCCGGGCATTCCCAGGAGCCAGGCCCAACCCTGAGTATTTCAACACTCAAATTAAACTTCCCGAGTGGGAGCTCTGATCTCCCTCTGCCTCTGTGCACAGGCTCTGGCTTTGCAAAAGACAGTAGTTGAATGGGCAAGTAACAAAGATGCTCCCAGAGAAGCAGTGCACTTTCATATTGCTTTTTGACTCGTAAATTATCGCTCTTCTTTTCCATTTTTCTCTTTATTCCATAGGAGCAAATTCATCAGCATTGCAACAGACGCTCTTGCTTTTTGACAGCCTCTTTGCTTGCAATACCAAACCTACACAATCCTTGATGGGAAACGTTCCGAGGAGATGAATTAAGGAATAAACATAAAACAATGCTGTGGATTGGAATTCGGCTAAAATATCACCTGAATGCTGATTATGAACACTGTATCTCTATTAAATTTTTCTTACGTAGATAGGGACTCAAGGCAGGCAGACAAAAAGAAAGAATAAAATGAAGTATTACAACAGGTGCTGAAAATGAAGTCAGCTGTCTGACAGCTTAGTTTTTATGATGGAAAAATATGCACCTTTTTTGTGCATTTAAAAAAAATTTTATTGCATACCTATGCAGCCTGATACTTTTATTCCAAGCTTAGGAGTCATCTTTCAAGGAATTAATTGAGAGCAATGAGAAAGAAGAATCTGGGCCATGCTGTTGAGGTTATTGTTGCTTAGATCGAAAACAATTTACAGTTCTCACTTTTTTTTCAGGATATGTGTTGTCAGCTCTTCAGATATAGGAAGACCAAGTGCACTCTGATACTTTTACTGAGCCAGTAGAGGACTGTGTGTTGAACAGTGTCCACCACAGATATGTCAAGTCATACCTTATAGGGCTAAACAATGTAATAGAAGATCATCATTATAATGAGAAACTGATTAATGAAACCCTGCCGTAATGTGGCATGCTCTTTCTTGGTCGTGCTTTATTCTACAAGCCCACTCAAAATAATTCTGTAGGGGAAGAAATATAGGAGCTCGGAAAAAGTAAGCTGACTCAAATACATATTGTATTCACAAGCTGAATGTTGGCCTTGGTGACTGACTGAAGTATGAGGGGCCTTTTCCCAGGGGGGAAAGAAAACAGTCACTATGGGGAAACCATGTCAGTGAATGATCCCAGTGCTGCTGCTTCATCCTCTGGGCTGAGCAGATCCAGCAGGTTCCTGTTCTCTCTCTTGGAGGTGGCAGAACATGGTGAGTCTGTGCTACAGTGACCTTCTAGTCCTGTCCTTTCTATATTCCTGATTTGCTTCCCCATGCCTTCTCTGACACTGAAATCTGGGGAAATTACATATCCCAGCCTTCTAGAACACAAAGAACTTATTTGCACCTATATTGATTATTTCAAGGTTTTATTAAAATTCTGGTTTTGTGTGTGACCTTCATCCCTAGCCAGTGTAGATTCTGAGCTTTAGATGTGTCAAGGTTTTTGAAGTAAACGTATGTAAAGCATCTTTGAGGGTGTATTTTTCAAAAAAACCCCAGACACTGAATTTCCTGGTTCAGGATAATGGTAATAATTCTAGCTTAACACTTCCGCATTTTTAAGGATAGGAGGCTGGGCTGGAATGGCCCACAGCATGGGAAGATGAATAATAGCTAGAGGTAGTTAGATCCTCTGTTATTTTTTGTGCAGACTAAATGGATATCTTTGAGGAGCAATATTTGAACAGTGAGCTTGAATGCATTTCTAATTTTGAGTGATTCTCCCACTTTTAAAGTTGTCTGTTAAAGAGACAAGAGGCATTTCTGAATATGGTGAAATCTGTAGAGCAAGTAAGTGTTTTTAAGCCTCCCCTTCAGCTTTTATGTCTTGCAGATAATGCCATTTGTATAGTAGAAAATATATGAAATTATTTTGAAAACTGAAGAGAACAAACGGGGAAGTTTTTTAGGGCAAATATGCAGCATCAGGAAGTCTCCTATTACATTTGCATGGAACAACCTCCTGGTGTACTTGCCATATTTCTCCTGTCAATCAGTCACTTTAGCCTTTGGATGCTCTCAAAGGAGGAGATGGGAATGTTGCTTGGCTGAGTGGGTCAAAGTTCTTCATAATAAAGGAAGTTTTAATTCAACAAGAAGCAGGAATTTATCACAGAATGTGGTGTTTTCTTCTGTCCTGACTCCTTGTCAGGAAATTTAACAGCCCAGACCTCATGAGTTTGTGACCTACCCCCGATGGCAGAGCAGAGGCTGGGCAGTGAGAAGTGATCACTTGGTGAATGCAGTGCAGTGTTGTGTGTGTCTTCTCACTGGTCATGTAATAATAAGTCACAAGATTTAAAAATGCTAACTGTCTGGGCTCAGTTTATAGTTTATATTTTGTATTCCATCTTCCCTCTGTTTTGTTATTTTTTTTTCATGGCTCTTTCTTGTAGAACATGTGTTGTAAACTGACCTTATTTTTGAAGGGTGGGCATAAAGCAATGACTATAAAGTTAGAAAAATATTTCAAATAGTCGTTGTCTTCACTGAGCTACATTAAACTTTTGAGTCTAATCATATGTAGGAATGCAACATATCCTGCAGATTATTTTAATTTTGTCACATTTTGAACACCTTCTTCCTCTTACACATTGAGGAAAGTAGAAGAGAAATAACTCTCTTGATGAGATATTCAGTTCTGACAAAGACTTGAGCGAGTTAGCCACACAGAACTGGATGGCAGGGGAAACTGAAAAAAAAAAATATTCTTAACAATCCCTTGTACAATGAAAAGAATGATGGAAGGGAGCGTCTGTCTCCTGCTGGATACTTTATTTGCTCAGAAATTTATCTTGCTAACTTGCTTTTTCCATTCCTGCAAATGTTATCCTAGAATTCATAAATAAGAAACAAACCAGTTTATACAGTAGCTGAAAAGTAGAAGGAAGAAAATATCTAGGTTGATCTCTGTTGACATGTGTTTATACGATGCAGTTCAAAGCTTCAAAAAAATTCCCTGAGAGATTTGACTATGTAAATATTTGTTAGTTGCCAGATTTGAAAATGAGGAAAATGCAACAGGTCAAATCCTGAAACATTAACATAGTTCTTTTAAATAAGCTCTGAATGGGAAAACTTAAACTTGACCATAAATGGATTGGAATATCTTATTGTTTTAAATCTCCTTTCCTGTCCTGGGTGTTCTTCACAAATCCTGAAAAATGTTGCTTAAAAGTCCACATTTCCTCTGGAATAATTTCTGCTGAATTGCAATAAGTTTTTGAGGGAATAAAAGACCCAACCCCACACTAGTTTTGTGATCAAGCTGGAATTAGCATAAGGCTGTAATCTTTCTTTGAAATAAGGTGAGGCTTTTGGTTTCATAAAACATATTCTGACGTTCTTAATGCAGAGACAGGATGCACTGATGTGAAAAAAAGGAAGCTCAGTTACAGTGAAAATATAAGTAAATCAGCTAGCCTGTGGCTGTCCTATTTTTGCATTTATTTTTATCAGCAGTCTTGTTAAAAACAAAATTTCCAAATAACATTTTTAGTTGTTATGTCCTTACCAGAGTATGTAAAGGTTCTACAATCTGATCTCATTTGTTAAAATACAAAATCAGATTCTCAGTATGACATACTTTAAAATTGAATTTTGTAGCCTTGGATTACCCTATATATGCTTTCATGTACATAAAGACAAAAAATTAAAGGTTTTAGTTGAGTTGTGTCCATCTGAAATAGTTTTTTATTATTGTTTTAATCCCTTGTCCTCATGTGAAATAATGAGTGGTTTTTTAGATTTATATTATAAAACTGTAGGATTAATTTTACAAGCTTGGAAACTATTAGATTTAGAAATAAAATTGTGTGTATACTTTATACAGGAGAAAAAAAGAAGAAATTGCCATTTTTTTAGATTCCCAGGCCATGCAGTTTTCTTAGATATTTCAGAATATTTATCTTACAGAATTTCTTCACTTTGCATAAGAGCTATGGTAATTTCTGGACGCTATTTTAAAAACAATTTGCAGAGTAGTGTCTCACCTGCTCAGAGACTGTTCATCAGCTTAGAAGAGTGTTAATTTTATACGTGAGCCCCAGCAGCCTGCAGCACACGGCAGAGGCGCCCTGTCACCAGTGGCAGGGTTACTCACGGGCGCAGCCTCCCACCTGATTCCTGTTCAGTTCCATCCACTGCACCAGAAGTTCCCTCACAATTACTCCTGCCGGGAAGTAAATGCCACTCAACTCGATTGAGGTGCCCACAGTGACAACAGGAGAGAGAAGATGGATGGGGTGATGTAACCCAGCACCCAACAGCTGGGGATGATGCTGATGAGTTTGCTGGTTAAAGAAGGAATGTGTGTGTGCAGACGAGCCACACTGCATGGCTGCCACCCTGCAGGTTTCTGAGTTGATAGCTCTTGTTTCTTCAGATTTCCCAAATGCAGCTTCCTGCTGGCCTGAGTCAGGCTGGGGAAGGGATACTGGCTGTGCCACCCCTGGCGTGTCCGTGGTGAAGCTCTCCTGGTGGGAACACTGGGAGGGTGTTTCACAAGAACGTGCTGTGACCTGGATTCAATCCCCATGGAAGCCAGATCCCTCATGTTCCCTTACCCCTGGCCCGGTGTATCCACGTCCAAAAATGGATGGTGGACTGCTGAAGTGTGGCACAGCTTTCTCATTCACTTAGACAGGTTTTGGGTCCAGTCTGATCAGATTTTAATGAACACTTTGAACTTTGTTGTTGCTAAAGCTACGTTATGGATTGCAAAGGCAGCTCCCACTCAGTTCTCATTGCCATTTTACTTCTTAGCTCAAGACAGCTTTCCCTGTGAGGAAGGCAGTACTCACCACAAACAGGGAGGGACAGCATCCTTGTATTTTATAGAAGGCATCCTTTCTTTCTGAAGAAAGAAAACAGCAAAATTGGATTTTAATGCCAAAAGCTCAGGATAAAGAATTTAGCAAAAATTGAGGGAAAAAAAAAAAGCCTAAACGAAGAACAATGACTTGTAATTCTTAGTGTTTTGTTTTGTTTTTTTCTAGATGCTTTAGAAACATCTACTAAAAATGCAACAGGTATTTAGATTTAATATGAATCTCTGTCTTTGAAAACAGGTGGTGCTTCTGTCGTGGCAGCTTCTGGGTCTTTGAAAGTGCATAGAGGGCACAGTCTCCAAGCTGGTAAGTAGAAGTGATTATGAGGTGTGTGTGTGCATGTAAATTGCAACTAATTTAAACTTAAAATTATTTTAAACTTCAGAAAATATTAACGGTAATGCATGATTTGCTTCCCTATTGTAAGGCTTACATGTTTCTTTGGGTTTTTTGCTTTGAGGAGTTTTTGTCAGAAAGGCATTGACAGATGGGATAAGTTTAGAAGAGGCAGTGACAGATGAGATAAGTGACAGAGCATAAGCAGTAATCTTATTCACAGCAGTAAAATACTGCCATCACGTTAACAAAGGGCACCCACCAAAAAAAATTCACCTCAGGCCATGAGAATTCCTGTACCCTAACAATGATATGCTGGGAAAAAACACCCACCATATCTAAATATACTTCTTTGTGTTAATGGAGGAAAAAACCACTGCCAGCAGATAGAATTATGTGTGTTTGCCACTCAAAATTAATTGTAATATGTTCGCTTTATGGACACAGCATTTTTGCTCGCCTGGTTTGAACTGGGGTGGAGTCTGAGATCATGAAGAAACGTGGGCATCTTTTTTCAGCTTCTTGCTCGGGAAAGACCGATGGTGTTGTGCAGCCTGGCTTCTTGTAAAGATGCTGATTTGCACTTGGAAAGCAAAGTTGTCTTTGTAAGGGCTAGCTTAAGCATTTTCTATGGTTTTTCAGAAATCAAGAAGTTATCCATCATGCTGGAGGTGGAATTTTAACAAGAGTCTTCCAGATGCTCCCAAGATCACCCACGCATTGCTCCCTGATTCATGCATTCAAGATAGCTCTGCTCCCACACTGATGTACAGCAAAATGCACTGTTGACTTCAGTGGCCTTCAGTGTGAACAGTTGTAAAAGTGTCCTAAAGTTTATTTCCTTGGTGTTACACTCATGCAGAAATGCTGACATCACCATTACAGAAAAGCCAGCACTAGCCACTGTTTATGCTTTCTGAGATTATTCTGTATGATTGTTTAGTTTAGAAGGTTACAAGTCAAAACCAGAAAAGCATATGCTTTGATTATATTGTAAAAATTTCTAAATCCAAAGCCATTAAAAGTGTTCCTGTATTCTAGGTCCTAAAGGTGGGTATGAGATGCTAATACTTCCTTCAGAACCTGGAACTCCAACTAGCTCTGAGGAACCTGGTGAGTACAGATTTTTGCATCAGAGGTCACAAACACCTCTTGTTTCTTTTTCATTTTCCTTTTTTTTTAATGTTGAGATCTCTTCTAAGTGTTATTTTTGAAGTGTTGCCCTTTGAACATGTCAGCTTTACATGCATGCTCACACACACACTTAGCTTTTATTTATAGTGCTGGTTTTCTTTCTGTGTTATTTATTGTTAATTCTGAGAACGGTGCCTATATTGGGTAGAAAATATGAATAACTAACACTTGCTGAAAGAAAGGCTGCAACACCAGTTTCAAATATAACTTTCTCCTTCCCTCTCCAAGTATAGTCTTTTCTTTTCTTTGTCCCCTCAGTTGAGGGCCACTGAATTTTCACTTTTACTCTTCTCCTGTTACTTGCTTAACTATCTTTTTTAATTCCTACATTTTCCCCCTTTCTCTTCAGGAAATCATGATATTCTACCAGTTCTTTCAGAATGTTGTAACCGTGCATTGTTGTCTGTTTTTCTCTCAAATCCACCTTCCACAATGTTCTCAAATACTGGCCCTCTGACCCCTCTTGGAAGCATCTCCTGCCCCTGTCCACCCAGAAGGGACTGCTGAAAGCACTGTCTGTGGCTCTCTCTGTGCACCATGTTTTCATCAGTAGGAATTTTTGACTGTTTTCTGCTTTTTAAATAAACCTTCTCTTCAAACAAATATAGGCCAGTTTTCTGTGCCTAATAAGGTTTTTTGTTTGTTTGTTTGGGTTTTTTAGGGAAAAATTAAAACCCAAGTATTCCTATGTTTAAGAAGAAAGCACAGTTTCTGTTGAGACAGCACTGACTGAACAACAGAAGACTTTTCTTTTTCTTCCATTCCAGTTTGCCCAACTTTGTTCTTGTTTTTTGGTTTTTTTCCCTAATTCCCCCGTTGAGAAGAAGACTTGAGTGTTGCCAGGTTTAGGGTTTTTTTCTGTGTGTTTCTTTTGCTTTTCTTGCACAAAGCCCTACCAATTCTCCATGAGTGGTTTTGTAGTTCTCAGGAAAATCACTTGGCTTGTTTGTATCAGGTATGACATTCAGCTTCCTTAAACCTGTCAGCTGTTTAGTTCTATAGGGAAGCTTACTAGTTTTCATGCTACCTAAATTTGAGGATGCTTCACTTACACTTCTGTTACATCACTTTAACAGCAAGCAGAAAGACGTCAAAAATTATAATTTCCTTCATGACTGTTCGTGACTGTACTTAAGATTGTCACTTGCTTTCAATTTCTAACTATTTGTGATACAGGTTTTCAATGCTATGATTTTGCTGAGTCCCTTCTTGCGCAGTCAGGCCAAATTCCTTTGAAATACTTTGGACACAAAAATGGAAAATAATTTCTGAGAATGATGTTTGATGAAAATATAAAAATTCCTTCTGTTTGATTCTGCATCGATTCTGTCATTTTGTTCATAACATCTTGCTTTGCAACAACAACTCGAAGTCTGACTGTCAGAGAAATATTTGTATACTTTGTGGATATTCCAATGTTTTCTTTATGAAAATCTGTGAGAAAATCGGCCAAATTTCCAGTCTTTTCAAGTTTTGGACTGTATAGCAGACTCCTTTGATTTAAACAGCTTAAACCTGGGGAGATTCCATTATCCTGGAACACGCCCTTGCCGTTACCTAACATTGTGTAAGTTATCTCTGCTATTCATAATACTTCCAAGAAGATGAAAAAGCATCCCTCAATTGTTAATCACTGCTGCTGTTGTCTGGATATAAGAAGTCATTCTTCCCTATGCTCTAAAATGCCTTGATACCCTATTGCCTCTATATTCACATCTCAATAGTGTCTAAATGGGCAGAAAGGAAAATCAGCAGTTTGGACAAAAAAAGATTTGATGAGTTCTTTGTGGGGACAAGGAAGGGCTTAACAGGAGAACTTAATGAAAAAGGAGAACCTCAAAGTGATACCGCTTTTCCTCTGCACTCCTCTGTTTCAGACTGAGTTAAGAGCAGAGAAGCGTTGAGGGGTAAGGACTCCAGCTGGAGGCAGACAAGATTAGAATAATTGAAAGTAAGGCTAGATGAGGTCTTGAGAATTAAACCAGTAGACAAAAAAGAGTTGTTTTAAAGTCAAAATTGTTTCATAGGAACTGTTTCCTAGTCAGTGTTATTTTGTATCTTTTTTTTTAGAAATTTCTAGAAAACTCTGTGGGATTTCCTCTAGTGTTCTTGTGATCTTTACTATTTAGAAGGGCTTTCCCAGTATTTTTTTTACCTGCAACGAAAGTCCTTTAATACTTTGTTGTCCCCACTTGTCATTGTTCCTATCTTTTTAAATTCTGCTCAGGGAACCTGTCAACATTGTCTCCTCAAGTTTGCCTTCCCTTTGCTTGGAACAGTTCTTCAGTCCCTGTTTTCAGGACATGCTTTAGGAACCCCTGCTGATTCTGCTTTCTGTCTTGCAGATGATACAATAGTTCACATCTTCCTAGAACAAATTACTTCATAGAAAGCTTTACTAACCTAAGGTAGAGCTGGAAGCCTTGTGAGGCAGTGCTGCTGTTGGAAATGTCTGCAGTGTGTTTGCTTTCTGCCACAACACAGCAAGATCCCTCTCTGTGGTCTGTGGTCTTCTGCATAGATCCTGACTTATCAGTGTCTCAGGATATTTTAACTAGAAACTGTAGTCTTGTCATGTCCCATCTACCACTGAGGAATGTCCTGCTTGTCAAGCAGAGCTATTGCTGCTCAGTGTTTGCTTTCAGTGTGTCTGTATGAACTGGATCATTGGTCATTGCAAACAGCCCCTGTTATGACATGTTACTCATTTCAGAAGGGGCAGTTGGTTATTCAGCTGATGCCCCAACACCAGATCGACCCCACAGTGAGACAGCCACCTATGTTAATATTCCTGTCAGCCCTACTTCCAAAAAACAGCTTCACTACATGGAACTGGAACTTCAAGAATCTAGCACAAGCATAAGAGGTATGGAAGTCTATGCTACTTTTTAAACAGCAAAGGATATGCAGAATGTGGGGGGTATGGGGAGTCATAATTTCATATAAGAAGCAGATGAGGGAGCTGGGGGTGTTCAGCCTGGAGAAAAGGGGGCTCAAGGGGGGCCTCACTGGTGTTACAACTACCTGAAAGGAGGGTGTAGTCAAGTGGGGGTCGGCCTCTTCACCCAGGCAACAGTGACAGGAGGGGACATGGCCTCAAGCTGCCTGAGAGGAGGTTCAGGTTGGACACCAGGAAGAATTTATTCACTGAAAGGGTGGTCAGGTGCTGCTGTTGTTCTGGGGACGGCAAGAGAAGAAACACGCGAAGTTTAAGGCTCAGGGATAAAAGGAAATGTTAATAATTTTCTAAAGGCTTTTATATGTTAGTTTGCAAAAGTGTGTTAAGTGGCATAAGGTCCTGTGGCCATCCACGCCTTGAGGGGATTGGTCAAATTCTAAGACATCTATTTCTAAATATTTTTCTAGTTAGAACTATAACAATACTGCAAAACAACCGGCAGGTGCAAGAAGTTTACAAAACCGTAACATAGTTTAAAATAGTTTGCATGGGAAAGACAGAACTCTCACAAAATGCTGCAGAGGGCTGAAGAAATCCCTTGCTGAAGCCTTTTCAGTATCCGTAGTCAGGCATTGGAACAGGCTGCCCAGGGAAGTGGTGGAGTCACCATTCCTGGAACTGTTCAAGAAACAACTGGACATGGCACTTAGTGCTGTGGTTTAGTTGATGGTGGTGTTTGGTCAAAATTTGGACTCAATGATCTGTGAGGTCTTGTCCAACCTTAATGATTCAATGATCTACCCACAGGCTTTTGCTAACAGAGGAGTTGAACCCTGGTGTGTTTGTAAGGCAGTTCTTTTAATTGGCATCTCTTCTTGGAAAAGATTCTTGAGTAATGAAGTTCTATAAGATGTTTCATCCCTTTGACAGGTGATTGTATGTGCACTCCTTCTAAAATGAACATTTCAAACTCTGGAGTTTGAAAGACAGTAATTTGCTAGTGTTCTCAAGATTTTCATAGCATATTAGGACTACACTTACCTCATTTTTCTTTCTTGGCTTCAGAAACAGGGCTGTGGGTGTAGGTGTACAGGGCTTGCTCCTGAAGACACTGGCTCTGGAGCCATGCAGCAAATGATTCAGAATAGAACACAGCGTTCTCCTATCTGCTCTCCATGAGGGCGTGTGAAAGTGCTACAGAGAGAATGCCAGCCCAATTATTTAATTTTTTTTTTAAATTCTTTTGTTTGGATGGGATATTTACATCTAATGCTTAACTTGGGCAATTAGCACATAAACAAGCAATAGATCTGCCATGTGTTGTCATTTAGAGATGCAGTCCTTGCTACAGAATGCCCCTCATCAGAATCTGGCATTTAATTGCTTGCATCTGATATTGATGGGTTTTCCATCTACAGTTCTCAGCTATAGAGATTTTAATTTTTATACTTCTAATTTCAGCAATTTTATTAACTTTGAAATGCTAGCACTTTTCCTGTGGTTTTTTTTAATTGTTTTTATGGTTTTCATTAAGTAATTCTAAGCTTCTCCCAGACCTTAATGTAGTCTCTCTACAACATCCTGTTGAAATGTAAAAACAATATTTTCTCTAAATTTTAAAGACAATGAACCAAGGATTAAAAATGAAGAGTTAAATGCTATAAATTTTCCTAAATGTCAACTAACCTCCCAATCTCAAATTTTGTAACTTTAAAGGTGCCTTTAGTGACCATAAATATTTTATTTTTTTCATATTAAAGTTTTCCCAGCCTCTAGCCTTATAGAAGTATTTTACTCCTGAACAGACTGAGCAGCTTTTGTCTCCCCTATTGCCAAGAAAAATGAGCTAAAGTGTCATTCTGTGTGAGGCTGAAGGTGGTTGCTCTGGTAAACATTCACAGGGTGCCTAATCCAGACAAAGAAGAACACTGCCAGCTGCCACAAGTGTTTTCTGTTCAAATACCAGATGTTGTTCATTTCCTGATTCTGTCGCCTGGTGAGGAAGCCTCCCAGAAGTGGGAGAGCCAATTTTGTCATTGCTCGGGAGTAATAGGGGTGGAGATTCAAACCTGGGGCAGAAATGCAAGTGGTTCATTTCCTTATTTGAGGAAAACCAGACAACTAAAACATGTAGATAACAAAGCTTTTGAGGTGTTTTGTTTTAGTTGAGGCTATCATCTTACTCCCTTTATACAGCTTGCTCTAAGACTGGACAACGATCATCCGGGAAATCTGTGGAAGAAGTGTCACAACAGCTTTTTTACCCAGGAATATGTGAGGGGTACAGTCTTTTACAGGATTCCATTTGGTTTTTCAGGGAGTGGATCGTCCCGATATGCCCAGATTGACATTGCAGCCACCGAGACAGCCCACAAAGTGGGGACGCAGCACGCGCAGTGCCGCGAGGAACGCCTGCAGGAGCTGGAGCAGAAGAAGAAAGGAGCTCAGCAGTGACCTGTCTAGGAAAGAACTTTGTGCTCACCACAAATTGGTACTAATTCACCTTCCAAAAGATTCACATCTATTGCAAAAAACACTCACACAAAAGCTGCCATTGCTTCTTGCAGTTATACCAGATTCATTCCGATATCTTGATTCCTAATTGGAAAGCTGGTAGCATGAGGGGTGTGTTTGGTCTCTCCTTTTATTTTAATTTGGTTGCAAAGTCCACATTTTTTGTCATGTGCAATGACAGATGTAAGTTACCTTTCTCTATAATTCTAAAATCATGGAGAACCTGGAACCAATTTCAGTGTTTATTAAATGGTGGCATTTTCTTTGAAAATAAAGAACTTGAATGTGTGTAGATAAGGGAATGTGAGTGTGTGTGGTAAGTGTACACATATGTTTGCATATGTCTGTATGTAAGCACACATTACTGATAAAATATATGTATATATCTGAGTGTATAAAATATGTAAAACTTCTCTTAATATATTAATGGACTCTTACAAAAGCAAGAAAATTCAGTGCCTGCTTTTTTCGCAGGTACAGTTTTGTTCAATTTATATGCTTATTTATGGACATGCTCA
This sequence comes from Edolisoma coerulescens, assembly GCA_013397115.1. Taxonomy (NCBI): domain Eukaryota; kingdom Metazoa; phylum Chordata; class Aves; order Passeriformes; family Campephagidae; genus Edolisoma; species Edolisoma coerulescens. The sequence continues at coordinate 2,173,719 of VWZW01001826.1, forward strand.
ACTATACCTATGGATAATTCAGTTTTATACCTCACTGAGTCCTGCAGCTTTGGCTAAAGTTGCTCAGATTTAAAAGCTGTAGTGTCAGGGATGCACATAAGTATGCAAACAGACAAGAGCACGCAAACAAGTTATTTGATTATGTCTATAAACCACAGTAATGTGAAGGGGCATTTGGCTGCTTCTGTTCCTAAAAAGCCTAGGTCAAACCATGAGTTTGATTTTGTAGTTGCTGGGTACCTGTAATTTTTAGCAATTTTTCTGGAGTTGAACATATGTATCACTTTGAAAATAGGTCTCAGGTTTCTCACACAGCATATTTTAAAACCAAAGTATTCAGAAGAAACATTCGCTTTTGAAAAGAGAGTCTTCTATATTAAAAAAAATATTCCTAATGTAAAACCAGCATCCTTAAATCTAAAAATTTATTGAATAATTCTCTGCTGTCCCTAAGTAGCATAAGACCAGTTCTGTGTAAGAGGATGGTGTCTCCAGAGATGCTACACGATTGACGCACAACAGGATGTTATCTTGTAAAACAGGTTTAACCACGAGTCTGCCACCTCTTGCTTTTGTACAGTGAGATTTTATGATTCAAAACTTAGTTTCCCATGTTGTGTTGTCTGTGTAATTCTTCTGTTCTTTTTATGTGTCCTCATATAAAATGTTATTTAAATAAAATGTTATATAAAATGTTACGGCAGCGACGCTAAACTAACAAGGAAAGGCACTTACGAAGAAAACAAAATTTTTCCTGATAACAGATCAGCTTTGGCTTCCAGAAGTTGCCAGGAGTGACATCTTGGGTGTTATGATTTTTTGATTGTGTCCTCTTAAGATCCAATATCACAGCCAAATTCTGTTTTCTAGGTATGCTTTATAATTTATATTGGTGAGTGGAAGTTTCGTGCCAGTGAGGGTTTCACTAAGTGGCTTAGAATGGGAGGTGGGGTTTTGTTTTTGAGGCAGAATTTAACCTATAAATTTATTTGAATGTAGCCTCAATAGTAATGTAAAATATCAGAAATCTCTCAAATAAAAAATAACGTGTTTGAGAGTTGACAATTGCAATTCTTATCTGTCCTGTGTTCAGATGTATTTTTCTGTTGATCCACCTAGCATATTTCTGAAGGGAAAAGAGATATTTCTTATGAGATTCTAAGTTTAGAAGATTTTTCTTTGACAAGTGGACAGTGGTGATCTGCTTTGTAAACACATGTTCAGTACAACTGGAATGGCCTGGGCTTCCTGGGGCCAGGTTTATCTGACTGAACTGTTCTTCAGCCAAGGATCCTCCCTCCACCAGAGGACTTGCAAGGTTAAATCTGTTATGTGACTATTTAATATTTAAAATGAGCACAGCTTCCCTGCATGCATTGAAATGCAGTGTATTCCATGACAATATATAATGAAATTATAATATTTCTATTGTAAAAATCTGTTTACCAGGAAAATATATTACCCAATATATTACTCTACAAAGGCTGCCTTTCTGTGTGTTGCTTGCATTGAATCTGGGATTTGTAGCATGGGTAAGGATTTGACACAATAGTAAAGGTCATCAGATTGCTGCTGGCCTCACAGAGGAATCACAATTTAAAAATAAATATTTTTCAGGTTGAGCAGGGCTGTGAATCTGTGCATGCACATGGTTCTCTGTGCACATGTGTTTGTGTATATCATAGTAATTTCTGTTTCCTTTTAATTTTTTTAATTTCACTTGAATAGGACAAATAGAACAGATGACTTTAACTTATTTTAAAATTCACTTTATATTCTCATGCACTAAGTTATATTAGGAGCTGAAGCAGGAGGCCAAACCATACTGTTGCATCTGTTAAAAACTGGTTGGTTGATGTTTTGGTAGTACCTTGCAGGTGGTACTTCCCTGTGGAGTTACAGGCTTGACATTTCTGTTGAAGAAACCAGAGCTTTCTCATTTGAACAACAGGGACTCACAGAAATGGAAAACCTTTAAAGGCTTCCTTACATAAATAAAATCATGTGCCTTCAACTTCCACTAGGGAACTGGGGGCAATGGAAATCAAACCATAGTCCTATGAGCAGGCTTGTGCTCATGGTGCAGCTTTCACGGGGTAGCTCTAGTTCTGATGTTGGTGTACAAATAGTTAGGGGATTGTTCACACACCTTGCATAAAACATGTGCATGAGTGATCTAAAATACAGTTTGTTATTTCTATGGGATGATTCCAGATTCAGAGCTCTTTGCAAAAAAAAAAAAAAGAAAAAAAAAAAAATCAAAATATCTCCCACACTTTTGGAGATAAATGCAACTTGTAACTTTTGATGGTAAAAAGAAGGATTTGCTCATTTTTGATTTAGCATTCTATCTGAGTCAGGTCTCCTCCTGTTCTTACCAGGAGCACAAATTATTAATTAATTAGAACAACAAAACAATGTGATGTGGCTGATACTTCTGTAAGGTGTTCTTGAAGGACTTCAGCATGGCAGAACTGCTCTTGGTGATGAGAAAACAGCATCAGCAAGCGCAGTGTTTGGGTGCAAGCATTGGTGTGCTGTGAATGTACCTCTTTCTTCCTGACAGACCTACTGCCAAATGTAACTGCTGCTTCAGTGGGGTTTATGGCACTGTTCCTAAGCTGCTATGGAACAGTTTTATATGCAAATATTTGGGTGATGGAATTTTTTCCAAGGTAACGTGCTGCAGGATGGAGGGCTGGAGTTTGGAGCGATTTAATTTCCAACAATGCAAATAGTTGTCTGGGTTTTAATAGCACTCCGGCACCTAATTGTGGAAAATGCCAGTAGGTGTCTTTAGGCATGTAAATATTTGTGAAAATCTGCCCTGAGAGTTGTTTTTAGCAAATGGCTTGGAAAAATTCCTCATTTTCCCTCTCTGCTGTAAACAAAACAGTTTTAATTAGTATAGCTTGGAAAACTATATTTGAATTTGAATTATGAGTGATTACATTTTTAGTGAGATGCTGAAACATGCAGCCTTTGGTAAGTTTCTCTTCTAGTTTGTCTGGAATAAGACACATGCTTGCTAAAATAAACACAGGAGGAAGACACTGTATTTCATGAGTTACTGTTAAAATTCTGCGCTTTTTTTTAAGATGACAGTGCTGTTATATTTTTATGTCACCTTTTCTTTGGGAAGATCCTCAGCTCTCATTTGAACAGTCATACAAACAATGTTCTGCAATCTAGGTTGAAAGGAACCTATTGTTAGTTTAACATCACACAGCAATAAGAACAAGCAAAGCAGAGTAAGGCTGGGAGAATTAGAAGTAACTAAGAAGAAGTTTTGTAAGGAGCAGGTCTGCACCAAACACAGCACAAACAGCTGGGCAAAGGAGGTGAATGTGTGCTCAGCCTTGGTGCAGCCTCACCTCGAGTGCTGTGTGCAGTGCTTGGCCCCACAATTTAAGAAGCAAGGGAAGGTCTCTGAATGTGTCCAGAGAACAACAAAGCTGGTGAAAGGGCTGGAAGTGCTGTGAGGGGAGGCTGAGGGCTCTGGGTTTGTGTTGTTCGGAGCAAAAGAGGCTGAGGGATGGCCTCATTGCCCTCTGCAGCTTCCTGAGGAGGGGAAGCAGAGAGAAGAAGGTGCTGAACTCTTCTCCCTGGTATCCAGAGATAGGATGTGCAGGAATGGTTCAAAACTGCACTAGGGAAGGTTTAGGTTGGACATTGGGAAGCATTTCTTTACCAAGAGCCTAGTCAAACACTGGAACTGGCTTCCCAGAGAGGTGGTTGATGCCCCAGGCCTGTCAGTGCCTGAGAAGCATTTTGGAAAATGCCCTTAATAACATGCTTTAACTTTTGGTCAGCCCTGAATTGTTCAGGCAGTGGGACTAGTTGGTTGATATTGCTCCCTCCCAATTGAAATAGTCTAATCTGTTCTATTCTGTTCTATTCTATTCTATCCCATCCCATCCCATCCCATCCCAAAGATGACAGGCTTCAGAGTAGCCTCAGTCTGAGGCTTAGGACAGTGATATCGGTTGGTAATTGATAAATCAGTTATCAATTTTCTCTGAAAGGCTGGAATATAAGTGATAGGAAAATACATGCAATCTTGATCTGGATTCTGATACAAGAAATAGCTTTGTAAGACAGTGAGCAGGTTTAGGAAAGTGCAGCTGACATGTGAACTTTGAATTTAGTAAAAACTTGAGGGTGAGTGAACTTTAAAACTTATATACTTTCAAACGTTTGCCTGCATCAGAGCATCTAGAAATAATTCAAATTTATTATCCCACTGTGTACACAGAGGCGTATGTAACATCACCATTTTACTGAAATAATACGTGTCAACTTATTTGAGGAATATGCAGTGGGGGGGCTGGGATCAGAAAGCAGATTTAGCATGACAGTAATTTTTCTCTACATTACATTATATGGTTGTGAAATTCTTAGAAAGAAAAATAAATAAATAAAAAAGCCCTGCATAGCATCTGCTATTGTGTAAGTTAAATTTTACTCATCTGTGGGCTGAGCTGGCAATTTATGGATAGTCCATATACAGAAAATAGAGATGATTGCATGTTCAGAAAGCAACCTGGTCTTTGGAGTTTTATTATGTAATGAATTGCTCAGCTTCATCATCCCCCATGTCTCTGCCACATTTGGAGGACGTACCCCATGGCCTGCCTTTGGCTTCTGTCCTTTTACTTTGTCCTTTTACTACCAACAGCCAGCAATACTGGACACACATTGGGAAGCACAGGAAAATACCTTCCTAGGAATTTAATGAAGCAGGTAGGTGTCAGCAGAGAGCCAGAAAGCAGCAGCTGTCCTTTGCCAGCCCTGGCAGAAGGGCAGCACCAGACGGGTGTGTGGCTGTAAAGAGCATAAAGGGCTGTGAAACAGAGAGCACGGTAACCTGAGAGGAGGGTGCCCCTAGTTCTGTGTTCGGCTGCACCGCTGTCACTTACAGTGGCTGGGGTATTTGGTAGAGATGGATCAGGTCTGCTGAAAGCCCAGGACCTGGTCTTGGATTTGCTGTCTCTGTGCTTTCCATGGTGAATACAAGATAGAAGTGACAATAAGTGACCAAATATACCATAAGTGACAGCTGTGGGAATGCTTTTCCTGCGGTGGCTGCAGCAACAGCCCCAGGTGTGCTGCTGTGGAGCTCTGCAGACAGCAAATACTCTTCAGCATGTCTGCCTCAGGCCAAGCCCTCCTTTATATTGGCAACATTTAACAAGCTTAGATGTTCTCATTGGGATTGCTCTGGCTGGGGAAATGTCAAGGTGCAAGTTACAGCCTGCAGCTGGCCACATCTGCAGTGCAGACTGTGGTGGGAACCGCGTCCCTCTGTCCATCAGCACAGAGCTTGCCCTGGGCACTGCAGGAACAGACAGAGCTATTTGGTGCTGCGGACTGCAACTCCCTGAAATCCACCTTGTAGTTAGGGCGAGTTCCCATAGCCCTTTGCAGTCCAGATTTACATTAAGTTAGTTCATTGGTTTGTGTATTCCCCTCCTAGTTTTATGTATAAGTCTATGTTTATGTATTTCCCCTGTTCCATACGCACTGCGTTCCAGAATGTTCTCCCTTCCCCGATACCCATTGGTTGCTTCTGTAAATATCTCCTCTAAGTTATCCCCATCGGTTGTTCCCCTGTTGACTCCTCCCATGTTCCCTTTCCGTGTTGGTTTTTCCCCTTTCCTCCGCCCACTTTCCCCCCTGTATAAGACCCCTGGATCCCTCCCCTTTCCTTGGTCTCCTGCCTCTGGACTCTTCTCGGAATAAACCCTTGGAACCCATGCAGCAGATCCCTCCCTCGTCCTTTGCCTCCGCCGACGCCTTTAGCCACCGGCAAGGAGATCCCTGTTAAGCACGCCCGGAAAGTCGGTGAGCTGGCAGCAGCCTGGCCGACAGTGCCAGGGACGTCTCCAGCAGGCAGCCCTGGCCGCGTCGCAGTCGGGATAACAGAAAAGCTGGTGGCCAAGCAGCAACGCTGCCAATGTGAAGATGCCAAACTCCCTGCACCCTGCTCTGTCTCTGCTGTAAGCAGTCAAAGCTGGACAGGGTGAGTTGCTCTGTTCCTAGGTCTGAAGGACCTGATGAGAATGCGTGTTTTTCTCATGGTTTGCTTGTGGCTAAACATGGCCAATCCTGTTCCTTCTGTAATCCCAGACACATACTGTGGCAGTACTTCCGTTTGGAATTCTGACTGTCCTGTTTGGTTACATTGGCTGTTTTGTTCTTTCAAAAATTCTAGTACAGCTGTTCGTACATATGGCATTAAAATGAGAAGGAGAACAATTCCTAAGAACATCTCTGGAAAATGGTGTTCTCATCCTGAATTAATAATCATGAATAAAAACTTTGTTTTGCAGATCTGCAAAGAATGAAGGTCAGTTTGTGCAAGACCTAGAACAACAGATGGGTGGCAGGGTTTAGTGACACCAGCAAACTGAGGCTAATGCAAACATTGTCTAAGACATATCCATCCCAGATGTAAATGTGACAGCCAGAACTTGGATCTGAAATGGTTGGAAAATGGACTCTTTCCTCGTTGAAGGACCATTTAATTAATGGTTTTGGTTCAGACGTCTTCTTGAATTAGAAACTGAGATTTGAATTTTGAAGTTGGACTAAGGGATCCAATGCCAGGCATTGTAAATTATTGGTTTTCATGTACAAATTTCCAGTTCTCAGTGTGTTTATTCTTAAAATAGTGTAGCTCCCTTCTCTCTTTAAATTGCCTGGAAAATTACAACTTTAGAACGTTAAATACATTTTAATTCAGTAGGAGGCTTATTGTAAAGTGATTCAACGCTCACGTTGCCTATAGAAATTGGCAGGTTTAAGTTACAGTAGACCAGTTTTGGAGAGGCAACCTTTGAGACTGAAATGGTTGGTTTTATTAAAATGCAGCTTTTGTGATAAATTACTGCATCAGTGAAGGAACAAAGTTCACATGTTAAGCATTAATATCTGTGTACTGTTTTCTCTTTGATTTATGAGAGTGCTCTTTTGTTGAGTGGTGGGATAATATACTTGAAAATTTGGATATGAAAGTCCTTCAAGGGCTATTGATAAAAGCATTTGGGTTGCAATTGTTGCTGTACCAAATATGGCTCAACTTGAAATATTTACTGTGGAGGAAAGCTTATGAATTTATGAATTAATTTTGGCTCTGCTGGACAGATTCTATGAATGCTTCCATTTTATGCCTGTAGATACTAGTAAAAGAAGTTCATGCAGTCTTTTTTGTTTTTCTGTACATTAACATCCTGCTTCCCAATAGCTGCTAGGTGAATGGACTGAAATAACATGTTAACTGTATGTTGTATTTGGAAATGATGATTTTGGCATTTGGAAGCACTTTGTTGGATAACATAATGCAGCACCCAGCTCTGAGTTACAAAGGTAGGTCTGTTTGTATTGAAAGCAACAATCTATTCTATTTATTGACTTTAATTACTTAATTTTTTCTATTCTCATTAAATGCTGTGGAATGAAAAAATACATTTAAAATAGATTTTAGAACTTCCTGTGTACTACTTACTGGTAAATGCTCAGCCAAGATCAGCTGTGGAGGCAGCACATTCTGGAAGCTAAGGTGGTTTCTGTCTCTTGCTTTCTACCTTAAGCTGCATTAACCCTGGCTCGAGGGAAGCCCACAGGGAGAGCTGGACACACAGCAAGCAGGAGAGCCCAGCCAAGGATCCTGCTCCCACCAGCTCCTGAGCACCAAGATCCCTACCTGCAGGGATGGTATCTGAAAAGGCAGATGGCACCTCACCTGACAACACGTAAATGATCTCTACTTGGTGAATTTAAATACTCCTGCTATTGCCAGATCTATCAGTCATCAGGATCCCTTAGGAGGGGAGAGGGGAAATGATTGCAGCAATAAATCTGCTACAGTGCTGTTCCTTATCTGTCTTGGTAGAATGATGCCATCTTAGCTGCTCTACCAACATGTAGGACGTGCTTTTTTTAAGAAACACTTGGTTATTTTTGTTGCATTTAATGCCTTATGTATTTATTTCCCTCTCCTTTCCACCCCCCTTTTTAACAAATAAAATCTGTCCTACATGAAGTCACTGACATATTTATTTAAATTGAGGTTCTTTTCAGGGCAGAATTTGACTGACTATAAAATATGAAATGTTCTGATTTTTTTTTCCTAAGAAATGCAAGTTCTTGCCTCTTTTTTCTGCTCTGGCTTTTGTATTTCAAATTGTTTCTCAGAGTGGTTTAAAAAACTTGGTTTTTTGAATAATTACAAAAGGATCAGATAAAATACTTAAGGAAAAGAAGGTCCAACCACTGTTTAAAACTGTTAGTCCTTTCATTTTCAGATGCCTCTTCCGTGCAGTCTCATCTATGAACTCCATTATTCACCTCTCACAGGGTACAGGACTGTAGGTATATTGTATTTATACCTTTTTTCTTGGCTTTGAATTTTTGTTGCTATTTACAGAAACACAGGAGTGGTGACTCAAGTTATTATTTAATCTTTAATGTCTCGAACACTACCCACTACTGTTATTTTGGCCATATGAATTGTCTTTGGAGGATTAAAACTGCAACAATGAACTCAGTTGTACATACATTGATGTGGGTGAGGCGCAGACCACAGAAACTAGAGTGCAGTCAGACTTTACACCTCCTTAGCCTGTCCCCAAATCTTAAAAAGCAGGGAAAGCCCCCAGGGAGCCTCGGCAGGAATGGAGACTATTGCTCATGTTTTCCCTTATGCTGTTGTAGACTCTAACTCAGCCACAGACTATTTCAGGGGGAAGCTGGATGCAGGGCAGCAACTGCCTTTTTATTTTTGTTCTCCTCTAGGTTTGTGTGCCCAGTCTTTGGGCCTGGTGACTCATTAACAGCTCTGTTCAGTAATGAGTTAGGTGACTGTGCTGACCCCAGTCTCCAACCTTTGCCTCTGATGAGCTGTGACTCGTTCCCAGTTTTAAATTACTGTGACATGTAAGTATTTTGTCAGCCTCTTGTACTTTGCAGCACTGGCCAAGCATTCTCTGTGCTTGAGCCCACCTGGCCTTTGAGCCCAATTGCTGTCACGGTGTGGTAAGAAGAGACACTGCCTGGTTCAGCCATCACGTCTAAAGCCTCTGCTGGAGCACCTCTGCACTTGTTCAGTAACCGATCAGACCCTGGTTATTCATTCCATGAATCCAGCACCTTCTGCTGTTCCAAACTTCTTCAGAAATTCTTGGATAAGCATATTCTACTTCAGCTACACACTGAAGATGAAACCCAGCTTTGTGCTGTGCCCTCTTGTGCGGAGCACACGGCTGCTGTGCCTGCCTTCAGCGCAGCCTGAGAGACTCACGTTGCCTTCCCGTGCGCAGCACACCTCCCTCAGCAGCAGCGTCTGAACGTGCTCCATGAAAGCTGTTCCCTACAACCCAGCCAGGACTGCTCAGCAGCAGTGGCTCAGTGCTTTGTGCAGCTCCTCTTCTCTGCTGCTGCATTTAGAGCATGTGTCCAAATTCTTCATGCAGGAGCCAGTGGTGCGGGACCCTCCACATCCAGGCTGCAGCCACCAAACTGACCTGTGGCACACAGATGTGGTTCTCACCCTGCCAAAGGGAAAGCTGAAGGACACTGACATCTGCACTTTCGAACACAATATAAAATACATTTCTGTTCTGCATTCACAGGGAATTGATGGAGACAAACTTGTAAGGCAATACAGGTACTGCTCCGATACAGAAACTGAACAGCCCTTAAAGCCATAGTCTGGGGAAGAAATAGCATGTAGCATTTGAAAAAAAACCAAGCCAGTTTTCTCATAAATGGCTTGTAGCTATTTTTGGGTTTACTTTTTTTAGCTTGCCAACCAAAGGTATACCATAAACTACATGAACAGAGCTGTCTCTAAGGAGACTGCTAATATTAATGGTGGCCTGTTATCGTGATGGATGATGATTCTCTGGAATATAAGTAACTCTTAGCTTACATTAAATTAAAAAAACAACAAAAGAAGAAAAAGCTTCCTGCTTCAAAGAGAATCTCAAAGCTAAGACTGCTACCACAGTTTTGGTTCAGGTCACTTGCACATGAAGATTTAGTTTTTAAGTACAGAATCATGCTACTTTTAACCCATGATGACCCAGAATAAGTGGCCTGTTCTGACTGAATGGGTCTCTTCAGTATTTCTCAGGGAACAGGTAGGGAGAGCAAGGCTCAAGGACAGCTTCCTCATCCAGCACACCTCAGCACTGCCATCTGTGAGGGACAGGGACAGAGCTCCTCAGCCAAGCAGCTGTAATGATTCACCCACACTGGACCTTGGTCTTGGCCTTGTTCCTGGAACGGTTTCATTTGAAATTTTCATTTGAAATAAAGGGTCAGCATTGTTATTGTAGACAATTTCAACCCAGGTGTCTGATGTTTGCCAAAGTTCTGACCAGAAAAATTTGAAAGGGGAAGTGATAATAATCTTTACTGGACATTGCACTGGAATATGTGCTCAGAGAGAAGCTGCTTTAGAAAGCCTTCTGCCTACTCAGAACATAGAAGCACATTCTTGTGGTGCAAAACTACCCCTCCTCTCTTAAAAACTAATGTGTGAATGAACACTACAGGAATTAGCAACATGCTCAAAAACTAGGTCTGGTTACTTCTCACTATATGAAAGGGAAGGTGAAAAAAAACGCCTCACCAGAATCTGGTTTTGATGTTTTATTGACCAGGGGTAGCAAAACCAAAGCAACCGTGAACAAGAAAATTGTGCACGTGTCTGTTAGTCAATAACTAAACTGTGCAAATTGACCTCAGTACTTGTTCCCTCCTTACTCTTCCTCCCCCTCTCACATGAAAGATTCATATACAGTGCAGCAGTGCAGCTCTGAGCCACTGATCAAAGTCAGTAAAAATATTTCTGTTACCTTAAGTAGGAAATGTAATAGGCCAAGTATTGAAATAAAGACTTTTCTGGCCTCTGTTTAAACTTCCTGTACCTCAGTGTTTGCTTTCATTGATCAGAATACCTTACCTGACTATAAGGTTAGTATATTTTTACTAGCAGGAATCCTTTGAGAGTTCACATACTTTTTTCCTTTTGACATGACTGATTATTTCAAAGGCTGCTACTTGATTCAGATGTAAGATTTATATGATCCAAGATGTACAACCTAAATAATTAATCTAATCATTTAATTTTATAGTGCAAATAAAAAATTGGTAATTAAGTAGACAAAAAAATTTCTTACAGGACACATCTGTTCAGTCCTTACTATTTCAGAAGGACTCCTTAGTAAGCTCTGTTCAATAAAACACATTAACTGCTTTGTGTTAATAGATTGATCCCATGAAGTAGAACAAATTTTTATAGTTCATTGTGTTGAAGACCTTGAGAGATTCTGCTGGATAAGTCTTGCAAGTGCTTCTTTACCTATCAGGAGAAAAAAACACATGATACAAATTTCAGGAAGACAATAAATTATCAATATAGTAATATATTCAGATTTTGCTATAAGTATTTGTGACAACAGAGCAGAGGGCAGGAAGATTTCAGGCCTTTCAGAATTATGGTCTATAAAAAACAATTATGTGTATGCTGTACTAAACACGGAGAACAGATGTGCCTTGAACTCCCCTTCTGGAAATCGTTCAGCTTGCATGAAAAATCAGCACTGGATAATCTACTTCCCCTCTGCTACTGAGTTAAACTTTCAACATGTATGTAACACTGGATTTATACAGACCTTATATCCTAGTTCTTTTGTCTTTTCTTGCAGCATGGCATATTTCTCTTTGTTTCTGTTCAGATGATCCTTGTCTCCAGTTCCCTCTACGTGCTTCAGTTTCTGGTGTGAAATCTCTAATTGTTTCTGGTAATGATGGTGCTTTTCAATTTTTGCTTCAAAATGTTTCAGCTCCTCCTAAGACAAGAAACACACACAGCTTCATAGGAGTTTCTTTCCAAGGCTTCCTTTCTCTTGCCAAGACACTCCTAATGATATTTTACTAAGGCACAGAAAGCTTTTTCAGTTCCCTGCTTCTTAAGAATGTCTGGACAATCCATTACCATCACCACCAGGCTCCTGAATTTGAAAGCAGGTGCTGAAAATGACCCACTGTGGAGTCCTCAAAAGGAGACTGTGAGTGGCTGTGAGGTGCTATGAGATGACAGCAGTGAACACCAAGTAAAAATTTAGGCATAAGAATAGTGGACTGAGGGGAGGGAAACAAATTTTAAAAGAAGCCTCTTTTTAAAATCTGATAAACTACCAAGTAGAGTCAGATAAAAAAAAAATCAAATGTTTTCTCTATACAACTTGAATTGAATAAAAGTGGTATGAACTGCACAGGAATGAATTTCTATATTATTTTCTCAAAAAGCAGTCTTTATCACAGTAGTTTTGGGTTAGCTCAACACAGCTCCAACATGGGAAGTTAACAGTACAAGAGATGGGCACGAGAGGGAAATTGCTGGGTATACAGATTACACTGCTTCCCAAGGACATAATTAAGGTAAGAGGGGTAAAGCTGGTGCATTGGAAACAAAGAAGCAGGGCTTGATCTTTGCAAGATTTTAAATATGTAACACTTGTTTTGAGAGGATTCAGAATTTTCATTCTGTTGATTATAACAGAACCAGCATATGACTAGCTACACACGTTTATATATCTGAAGTATTAAAAAGGCAGCATGATTTTTTTACGGTGTCTGGATGGTATAATACAGAAGTGGCTGCAATCAGTAACATCGAGTGTTTCTTTATGTGGCAAAATATCTTTCTGCAGGAGAAGTCACTGGAATTCTACTTACCCGAAAAGACTCAAGTTCTTTCTCAGTGAAATTGGCTGATTTGGCCATGTCCCACAAATCAATCACTCTTGGTTCTTCAAATTCTAAACAAACACATATCATGAAATGAAAAAGATGAAGATGCTTTCTCACATACATACAGATATTAACCACAGAGATATTAAGCACTGCATTACGAACATCTATTTAGACAAAAAGGGAGAAGTATCCAAGTACTGGATAAAATTAGATACTAGTACTAGACAAAACAAGTAGGTTTTTAAAAGCAAAAAAACTCCAAACTCTAGGAACTGGATAATGGCATTGCTTGCCCTGCATGTTGTCTCATTTACTTGCCCTCCTGGGGCTGAAGGTGTAAAATCCCTTCTCATGTGGGCATGGAAGACAGAACTATCCACTTAACACACTGATTTTATCCTTTCATTAGGCTTCCAGTGTTTGGTTCTAAATAGAACTGGCTGGCTGCATCTCTTCAGCCCACTGTGGTACACTATGCACTGTGATACTGACTACACCTTGTTACTTGCCCACTGATTTCAATTTTTTTAAAACGAAATGAGTCCCAAATAAGCACAAACCCCACTGTATCATACCACTGGTTGTGTCATATCCCTGGTGACTGACTTTGCGCAAACGCTCAAACCCCTGATTGATGCTTCTTAACTTCTCCTTGAGTTCTCTGTGTTTGTTGTGCAAGATTTCCTCTTTCACCAGGTTCTCCTCAGATGGATTGATAAGATTTTTGTGCATATCTGTTGAAGAACAGTAAGTGTTACTGATTGTGGGCCAAATCTTGATAGGTCAAAAACTCCAGAAACCCCCAAACGTGAGGTGAATAAAAGATGCTAAATTGTAAAGATATAAGCTGAGTGCAAATAAAGCATCAAAACCAGACTTTAAGAAGTAATACCTTTTGCAGGTCAATATTCAGATCAATGTCCCTCAGTGCTCTGGAGGGTGATGTTACAGAAATGCCTTATAACCCCTACTGGCCACCAGATTTTAGTAAGGAAATGTTATTATTTTCCCAGGTTAGCAATATCCCAAGAAAATTGGATAAGCATGTTTAATGAGTTCTTCCCTGGACATTTCATGAAACAAGACATCTAATGGTGAAATGATTTTCAGCAGCTTCCAGCTTAAACTATGTAATGCAAACAATGAACTATCAGCTTTAGAATTCTTCAGCTCTAACAATTTTAGCTCAGATTAGTACAGCAAGCTGGGTTCAGATCCTTGATGCTTTAATAAACCTCAGGCTTGGTGCCTACAATATTCAGTATGTCCTCCTGGGCTCCCAGCTGGTGAGATAAAATATGCGTGTTCTGCAGACTTGAGAACTAGATTTTGTAGTAGTGGATTTATGCTTCCTGCATAATTTCCTGTAAAGTACAATGGCCATCATTGTTAATCTGATGCTTGAAATGCAGGCAGAATCAGAAAACTGAAATGGCAACATTTTCATTAGCTGGCAAGAATTTTGGCAGCTAATGTAGAACTAAACCCAGGAAGTATCTGAAAATGCCAGCATCTGCAAGCAGTTCTGACAGAAATGTCAGGAGTTTCAAAGAAATTTGGAAGCAATGGAAGCAATGGGCAGAGAAAAGGGTTGTACTGATCTTGAAACATCAGAGAAACGTTCGGGCACCTTCTGTTCTGCTCACAGTCTCCAGAAGAATATTGTATTCACGAATCTTTTCTTTGTGATGCTTAAATTCTCGCCAAAGCTTATCCAACTCCTCATCAGAGAACTTCCCAGAGGTCTTGGCCTGAAAGAAACATGAGCTCATTATGCTTTCCAAGCCAAGTACTTTTAAGTGCCCTCAACTGCCAAAATGTCTTCCCGCTTCTCGCCACATTTAGAAAATTATTAAGTGCAGCTTTTACTTGGATCTTTCGTTTTAATTCTCTCAATATTTGTATGTGGTCAGGATTTAGATGTTGATGGATGTCTTTAATCATGTCAAAAGGAAGTTTGTTTCAGACTTGTAAAGCTGGACTTGCTATGGACTACCCAGTGAAAGCTGTCTGGCATCTATTCCAAGGGAAACAATTTAATACAGAAATAAGGGCCATGGAGCTCCATAGGCAACTGTAAGGGAACCATGTGCATGAGGGATGCAGCCTGATGCTAAACACAGTCTTTATTTCATCCTTCTCTACTGGCAAGTGAAGATTTTATCAGTGCTGTGCGCTCATTCTGTAACACTTAAGGAAGCACTGCTCACACAGCTGGGGCACTACCCACAAATCTGGTGGCTTACTTGCTGCAATGCCTGATCAAAAGTGAATGTTTTTGATACCTACTCAGACCCAACTGGTTTTTTTGCTTAGGGTTGCACTTTACTGTTCCCCAAAGCACAGGACATCATCATGCCAGATCTGTATTTAGTTACAGTAACATTTTAAAATCCAGCAAATCTTTTTTTCTGCTTTACTACCACTGCACTAGAATCATGGGAGAATTCTTTAGATTTACCTGACTAGGTGCTTCTTAAAACTTGAATTATTTAATTTCTGAGGATTATGACTTTGCCAGTTTTAACTGCCCAAACTGACAGTACATCTTCCACTTTTTATGCATGAATGAAAATCCTGGAAATTTTCACTTGAATAGTAGGTTAGGAAAGTCCTTATTTAAAGCCCTTCCCCCCAATACATTTCACTTTCAGACAATCTACAGAAATGCTCTATTTTAAATGCATCATTTTAAAAAGGTCCATAAACAACAGTAAGAAAACTGAGAAAAACACCATAGATATGCTATTACAGTGTGACAGTCACACTAAGGGGAGCCATGATTTCAGGGAAATGTGATGAAATGCTCTGTCTGACCTCAGTGGACCCAGGCTCCACCCTTCACACTGACGTGAGTGTTTTATTTGGCAAAGACAACCTGCCACAGCTGGATGATCTGGATGCCAGTGGGGTACCCTCAGGGCACAAAGATGTGAGCTACAGAGCATGGCAGCTTGGTCAGTACATAACAAAAGAGTAGTAAAGCTATTAATTTCCAAGTCTGAGTGCTCTCAGAAGACACAGCTAAGAGTTCCATGCAGAAATACTGATTTCCTACACTCCAGTTCCCGGAAACCTTACTCACCTTGCTCCATAATTTTTCCAGTCTTGGATCATCTAGTGTGTCACTTTCTGTGCCATCTTTAATATAGTTGGTATCAACTAGTTGAGAATCCTTCTTTCCATTCATTCCATATTTAGTCATAATGACTGCAAGGGAATAGAAGATATAGAAACATGAGAACCAACTATGGATGTATGGAAGGTGAGAGATGGGCTACATCTGTGACTTGCAAAGCTGGACTCTGCAGCTCACGGAGGAAAAGCCAACAGTTCAAGACACAGAGGTCCAGGTTTAATGACTTCTGAAATTATTGGGAGCAAAGGAATCTGTTAGGCTCCTGCAACTCCCTACTCACCTCCAAAGAACGTGTGTGTGCTTGGTGTCCAGAAACACAATCTGTTATTTAATGGTTCAAACACAAAGGCAGGTGTCTAACCATGCGTGTGTCTGATGCAAAGTTTAAACTCCTCCTTTCCAAGACAAACCTTACCATTTAAGTTGCGTCTGAGCTTGGCCTCCTTCTCTCCATCTTCATCTAGCCCTTCAGCCTTCAGTTTTTTCCAGCTTAGCTCATCCTTTTCTTGTATTTTTAGATCACTGTGCAACTCTGCCAGTTTGACAGCAGAGAGATGGAGCTAACAAGAACAGAGAAAGGTTTGTATTTAGTTATGTGAGTCCCCTCTCGCTTCAGAGTTACCTCAGAAACCAGTACAGACACATAAGAACCAGTATGGTGCAGCAATTCCTCTCAAACAACAATGCCACTGCCATCACATGTGCTTTCTTGTGGACCACCTTCCAACCATATAGTTATAGTGAGTTGAAAAGCTTTATTGGTTTTTCAGACTACCAGGTCACTGAGGATGGCCTTGCAAAGGCCACTTCATCAGCAATTTTTACTATGATCAAAATGAAAAAAAATCTCAGATAATTTCTTAACATGGTTTATGTGCATTAAAACATACAAAACCTAGAGGTATTCCTGTCGGACATAATAGAACAAAAAAGGTAAGACACCGAGGCTGAAGATAGGAAAATAAAAAAATTAGAGTTCAAATGAATGCTAGGTCAGCTTGAAATTTTGTGAACTACAGAGAAAACAGGAACAGATACAATGACTAATAGGCAGCTGGCTAAGCAGCACTGCTGTGAGTTGATCCTGAACTTCCAGACTTTAGACACCTTAGTTACTCAGTTTAAAACAAAGAAACGTAACAAATCATCTTAATACTTCAGAACTACTTTTGTGTGTGTCTGTGCATATCAACAATCAGAAAGTGAGGTAAGGACAAGCCCAGAGAGGAGAAGTGATAAAACCCCTCCAACCACTGTGCACCCAGCTCCTGGGAGCTCAGATCCAGCTCCCTGTGCTGTGGGCTCATCAGTCCTAAGACAAGTTTATTTACTGGAGTTTTTTTTAATCATTAAAACCAGCTTACAGATTATAAATATTCTCATTTTCAGTGAGGAAGCAGTATGTTTAATAAACACAGACTCAGAACTCAGTATTGTTTTTAAACATCAGGATGATACTGAAAAGATTCAGCCATTACTTTGTGTGCCAGTAGGTTATTTTCAAGTAACTAGGAGAAGTGTCATTACTTTGAGCTAATGCACTTCCTATTGACACGAATTCAGGAAACTATCCACATTATTGTTTCTGCTTCCAGCTTAGGTTGTCGTATTAATTAATCTTGTGCCACTGCATGTAATTATTTTGATTTCTGAACTAGTTTTTTTTCCTGCATTTTGCATTTGGCTTACTGAAATGACTAGAGTAGTTAGAATCACAGGTAAATATAACACTTATAGAACACATTAAAACTTCTGATCCCTCTAATACTAAAGCAAAGGAGCATCCCTGTTGTCTTCTTTACCATCTACTTTTGGGGAACTGCTTAATAGAAACAAGGCACTTGGAAGGAACCACTTTATTTATGGTTTTTAGTATGTGCTAAAGTAAAAGAAAAACCTTAATTATGTACTTAATTGGTTTTCTGGTGCAGGATGACCTGGACAGACCAAGTGTCACTGCTGCAGTGGTACCAAGTATCAGCATTTTCCTCAGCAAGAATTGTGCCCTGAAGCTTGAAGACTGAGTGAAAGGTTTGCTACAAATTGTGAAGAGAAATGGCCAAGCATCGTGGTAGTTCTGTACTCTAGTATTAGTCAGCATTCAAGCAGCATGGACTTCATATGTAGTTGGGCTGAGCAAATACAGGAAAAAATAGCCAGCCATAATTAGATAAGAAGTAATTTAGCTCCTAAGTACTGCAAATATAGGAAAATAAAATCTCTTATATGTGGGACCTTGTTATCACAGATACACTACTGTATAAAAGGTTACATGGTGCAGTTTATGTTAGAGCCTCTCTGCAGTTACTGCAATCTCATAAATACATACAGCTTTCTTCTAAAAGTTATAGAAAAGAATATCAGTACTTCTAAACATAAAGTTTGGAGACATCATCAATCAAACATTTCAAACTCTTAATAAAAACTAAGGAACTACATAAGGCCAATGTCCCTTAAGAGAAAACAAGATTCTATTAAAATTTCTCCCACTTGGAGCAATATTTTTCTGATTCTCATTATAATTTAGTATAAAACTGAAGTAACTGTCCTTGTAAGCATTATAAATCCTTTGAAACCTTTTGGAACCCCTTGCCTGTCCCATTTATGTAACACAGAGTGAATACGTAAGTTAATTAAAAGTATTCGGTTCAAGAACTGCTTCCTTTAAGGTCATCTCATGTAGGACCTTGAGTACACTAGATGAAAAATGTCAATGGGTCTCCTCATCACTTTACTAAAATCACTCACACGTTGGAATAACTAACTAGAAGCAGAGGTGAAAAGCTAAGTTTAATGATTAAATAACCAAGCAACATGTTCCTTAAACTCATTCCTTATTCCTCATTCCCTGTGCTGCCTGGACATTAACATCCAAGATAGGTACCTGGCAATTCTGGGAATGAGTGCTGGAAATTTGTCAAACATTACAACAATTAAGTCATTTGCTGTTGGGTTGGCTGGAATCATTACCTGCAACATCCTTACCTACACTCTTGCCTCCAGGAGGAAAGAGCTCTTTACTATAAATTTACTATCTATGAAAAGAGATTCTGGAGAAAGATCAAGCCCTCCCTCCCACGCTCAGGGAAACAAGAAGGAAGTCTGGCTTGCCAGCTCCTGGTCCCACCAAGTAACATTTTGGGGCTCTTTTAGGGACTGCTCCTCCAGCTGTGTGTTGCAATGCTAAATTGCATATCTGACTTTTATGTCAAAACAAAAAAGTTCCCTATTTTCAGTACTATCTCTACCGCTACCAGAATAAAGGAATGAAGAGTTCTGCATTAACACATGGAAGTATTTCAAAGCAGATGTAAGATACAGGCATAGTTTTCCTCTTATTTCATATATTGCCCAGACATTTGGAAAAATCACTTTATAAAACACATGCTGGGTGACAGTTGTACTCAAAAGTGAAATTTAGATGGTGGCAAATTTATTTCAAGTAGGTTTTGCATTTCTAAAAACTAACTCACACATATATAATTTATTAAACTGTAGTTTTTTACTGACAGAGTTAACTCCATTTTATATTTCAGTATCTTAACACAGATGATGTAAAGCATCTCAAATTTTAATTCCAAAAGATTCAGGTATGAAAATAAGAAAAGATGGTAATTGGAAAGGTGAGAGGTAACTGAAATTACTATCATTATCAATTATTTCTAGTCTCAGTGTTGCTTCTTTTTCAGCTGTCCATTCACAGCTGGAGTTTCATTAACACACACTGTCCTGTGCTCCATTCCATCCTTCTCCCATCGAGGAAAGGAGTATTTTTGAGACCTTCTTTTAGCACACTGGAATGCAGCACTATGGCAGGGTCCTAGTTTTTGGCTGAACCCAGGGATGCCCTACCTCCAATTCAGTATCTCAGGCTATTCAGGATACAGAAGCTCCAAAATTAATATTTACTATATTTCTTTGCCTGAAAGAACGGAACCTTTGCCAGTCATGACCCTAATTCCCATAATACACAATATTCAGGGGATATGTGCAGTGCACTCCTCCTCCTGTTAAGAGTTGTTCTGTTTAGTTCTAAGTACATATTTCTGCTGTAATGAAATAATTTTACTGTATTTTCACTTTAATTAAACATTTTTTGTAGTCCAGTGAGAGAAACTCAGGTATAACTATCAGAATTAAGGCTCTCATCTGGGAATGCTGATACCCATTTGCTGGTCCTCTTGCATTTGTTTACATCACTTGATGTGAATGAAGGTGACACAACTACCAGGGTGGAGGGTTTCCTCTTCTCCTGTGCTGTGAACTCCTGCCCTGTGCAGAGCAGGAACCGAGGCCACCGCCTTCAGACAGATGAGAGCATCACAGTCCTGAACAACAGGGCTAAAGCATTCAACCAGCCAGCGCTGGAGGCAGCCGCAGGTCCTCCATGGCACCAGAGGGGCTTCCCTCTCTGTCCCACTTGCTGGGCAGGTGGTTTAGCTGCTGTATTTAACCACGGGCAGGCCAACACTTCCCAGGACTCAGATACGCCTCCCCTCTCCCGGGAGAAGGCTGTTCCCCGCCGCGGGACGGCCGCACGGCGCGGGGCTGCGCGGATCCCTCGCTGCGTGACAGTCGGGGACAGCTATGCCCGAGAACCGAACAAAAGCCACCGCAGCCCCGAGCCGGGGCCGGACAGCCTCGGTCCCTCCCCAGACACATGCCCCCGCTCCTCCCCATCTCCCTGACGGAGAACGAGTGTCCGAAGCGGCCGGGCCCAATGCTGGAGCCCGCTCCGAGCACCGCCATCGCCCCGCGCCGCCTCACTCACCCGCTGCGCCTTCTCCCAGACCTGGTTCAGCCTCACCACCCGGAACTCCCCGGCCTCCCGCCGCTTGGCGTCGGCGGCCGCCAGCCCCTCGTTGGCCTCCCGGGAGTACTTGCTGGCCTGGCCGGGAGCAACCAAGAGCAGCGCGGCGGCGAGGGCGGGCAGCGCCCGGAGAGCCGCCATGTCGCGCCGCGCGGGGAACTACAAGTCCCGAGATGCCGTGCGGGCCCCGCGGCCTGGCGGTCGGGCAGGGGAGGTCGCTGCTGGAGAAACGGAGGGAGGTTCGGCTGAGGTCGAAAATCCAGAGCTTGGTTTAGGGTCTGGGTAGCCTTAGAAGAGTTAGGTTTGAGCTGTTTCTCTTCGTGCCATTCTTCTGAGTGCTTGTGCTTGCTTCACAAAATGTGTGAACGTGGCACGTTTTGTGAGTAGTTTTCCCCCCAGTCTGTAGTAATCTCAGCCAGCGCTCGGTGTGTCCCCCAGCGAGGTGTTGATGTCATCTGTGCGAGGAAAAAGGGGCTCAGTGGGTTAGAACACCACTGCTTTAATCAAACAAAATTTTCAGATATTAGCACAATGTCCAAGAGTACACAGAAAAAGAAAAGGCAGCTCGGGGAGGGCGGAAGGCAAGAACGGGGGCCGGTTCCCCAGTGCTCCCTTGGTGGCAGAAGAACACCTCTACCCGGGACAGCACAGAGGGATGGATGGGGGTGTGGGGAGAAGGAGGATTGTGAGAAATGCAGGGACACGTAAATTGGGTTGTTCTCGAGGGGTGAAGTGTGGGAATGGCTCTGGGCACGGTGGTGTGTGCCCAAGAGTGCAGCTCTTGGGCAGGAGAGCTGGTCCTGATGGTGCCAACCTCCCACCTCAGTGCGTCCTCCTCAGGGAGCCAGCCCAGAAGTGCGGTGGTCTACAGGCAATTTTGGGCGGGAATTAAGTCAAGCTGTATTAAGAAAAAAACCCCGCGATGCTATGAAAATGCATAGTATTTAATCCAGGGTTGGTATTTATCGTCCCCAGTTTAATTTGCTAAAATATAATGCTGCTATGAAAGAAGTGTAGGAGATGTACAGCACACTCCGCGTGGGTATTCTGAAGGGAAGTCAGTGAAGAAAGTGGTTCCTTCACTTCTCTTGATGGATCCTCTTCTGCACACTTCAAAGCTTGTGTAGTACAGTTTTTTCAGCATAGTTGGACAATTTTGCGTTGTTTGTTTTGCAAGGTGGTGCTGGGATTACTCTCCTGGGACTAACTGGTGGAGGCAAAAATTCATAAATTCACCTCAGATCTCATGTGTGACCTTGAGCAAATTAAAGTGTAGCTTTGTACTACTGTCAACACCAAGCCTTCATGCGTTATAAGGCAGCTCTATAAGAACAAATAGATTGCTAAACTATAATGAGATTTCTGAAAACAATGCCCCGGGGAGGATTTTTACTGGACTCTCATTTTTGCCTTGTAAAAAATATAAAAGTCTTGTGTTTTCTCTTTCACATTTTCCTAAGTCAGAGATTTTCATTGTTATTAACCTAGAAGCTGTTGCTGTAAGACTGAATTGCAGAAGTGGGCAAAAGCATTGCAGTATACATTGCATTAAAGAGTAGTTGAAGCGAGCATTGAAGTACACATTGAAGTACAGCAAACTCATGATGCAAAAGAAGCTCATCAGCCTTGCCCAAATCTTGTGCAGCTCTACACATCAGTTTTAGGATTTAGAGCTTCTTTTAGTCTCGTTATTGCAGTGTATCCATGTATTCCTGAGTCATTTTGGAATAGGTGGTTTTATCTTGTCTGTTATTTGAAGTACTCATTGAGTTTTCAGGCTCTCTGCAAATAAATTCAACTTCTATGCCATATAAAATCTAACAGGTTCCCACTCTTTTTTTAGTATTGACTGTACTTGTGCACAGTTTTATGCGTTTGTTTGCCTGAGTTTTTCAGTTACACTGGAAATTTTTAGAAATAGGGGCTGCAGCACCATCAGTTTGCTTATGTTGGCTTGTTGGATGTCATTCTCCAGTGCCGTTACCTCTGTCACCTCAAGTATCTGGTGTTGGCATTGTTCTGTGTGTCCTGGCCCGAGCAGAAGTGGTGCAGGGCAGAGCATGGCCCTGGGGCAGAGCTGGTGCCAGCTGCAGAGATGTCCTGCTCACGTCCCCAGCACTGGGCCATGGCGTGAGGGCAGAGCTGGTGTCAGCTGCAGAGATGTCCCGCTCACGTCCCCAGCGCTGGGCCATGGCGTGAGGGCAGAGCTGGTGCCAGCTGTGGGGACAGTGCTGCCTGCTCCTGCCTGCTCCTCTGCCAGCACTGTGGCACGGAGTGTGTCTGTGGGGACAGCAGCACCCAGGAGCACCGGGACCTCAGCTCCACCACTGCAGGGGGCTGTAGTGTAGGAGAGGGCTGGGAGTGGGGATGTCAGGTAGTCAGAGACTGTCCTGATCCTCCAGTGTTTGGGGAAAATATGTCAATGAGCTGGTGGCAGAAGCCCAGCAGGGCTGCCTGGCCCGGGGGGTTTGTTACTGGGCTCCACATGTGCTGTGTGGGGAGGGCCCTGAGAAACGGATGAGATGCCAGTCACCCACAGGTATGTCCGGGTAGTTCTGGAAGCTGAGTCCAGGCTGGGGAGAGGGAAGTACTGTGGGAGCTATCATGGGGCCACCCTGCACAGTGGGTAGCAGTGAAACCTGGGAGTGGGGAGGGCAAGAGGCTCTCCATGGGTCCCTTCTGTCATGTTGGGGCTCCAGCAGGGACTTCAGAGACACCCAAAGCCAAACACTTTATTCAGGCATTTAAGCAAGCAAAATTTAGTTTAACAAGTGTATGCCAATTTTAATAAATTTTCCCGTTGAAGAAGGGTGCAGCTCAAGCACTCTTACTGCGTGTCTGGTGCTGGGGGCCAAGCCCATTGCCCTGGGGCAGCAGCAGGGAGGAGTCAGTACTCCGGCAGCTCCAAGTGCTTCAGGTATTCCTGCACCCAGCGAGCCTCGGGGTCTGCACACAACCTCCTCCCCTTCCTGGAGACGAGGCTGTTGGGTAAAAGCCAGTGTTGAGGCAGGCATCAGCCAGGGCATCAGGGTGCCTGCACTAGGTCCTGCTGGTAGCACCCTGGGTGTCCCTGTCCATGCCCTTCCCCATCCTGGACAACCTTGGACACCCTTGGGGTGCTTCCCTGGCTAGTGCACCCTGGACCCCGGCAATGTTGGGTACTTACACCACAGCTGGCTTTGAGCAGGAGTTGCTGGTCCTATAGGCAGAGCTGATCATTCCCAGTGGAATGGAGCGTGAAATGTACGTGATGCAGCAGTTGGTTTCTGTGAGGGCAGAGAGATGGGCCCAGTGAGACCCCACACTGTGGCAGAGGCTCTGCCTGTGGCTCCCAGGGGATTTGCCATCACCTGTGCTATGTCCTCCGGGGACACCCCCTGAAAACCTCCATCTCTGAGGCTTGGTCCCTGCACTGGTGATGACCATCTGCTCCCAGCCTTCTCAATGGACATGAGGGTCTAATCAGTGGGGATGGGGCTCTCTCCCGGGGAAGGAGAACCTACCTTGCTTCCGGGAAAATGCAGCACGCCTGGAGACTCTGAGATTGGCCTCAGCCAGGGAGCAGATGGCCACGAGGAGCAGAACAGCCAGGGTGGCTGCAAGGACCCTCATGATGCTGAGAGGGCTGAGGGAACCACAAGTCAGGCTGGAGCTGGGAGGTCTGTAGAGCTTTCCTCTGCACAGTAGCCCCTGCTCCTGCTGACGTCCTTTTATACCCCCGCCACTGGGGGGGCACAGGGTTTCAAGAAAGAAAATGAATGTATCATACCAGGAAAATTATGTAAGGCAAAGAAACTGCAGAAGGGGAAGTGCTGGCCACAGAGCTGCGATTTTCAGATTCAAGAGAGAACAAGTCTTATGAGGAGCAGTTGAGGGAGCTGGGTTTGTTTGATGGGAGAAGAGGGGTCTCAGGGGAGACCTTATTGCTCCCTGTAACTACTTGAAAGGCGGCTGTAGTGAGATGTAGGTTGCTCTCTTCTCTCAGGTAACAGTGACAGGACGAGATGAAATGGCTTCACATTGAACCACGGCATGTTATGAAAACTTTCTTCTCTGAAAGGGTTTTCAAGCACTGGAACAGGCTGCCTAGGGAAGTGGTGGAGTCACCATCCCTAAAGACATTTAAAAGACATGTAGATGTGGTGCTTAGGGACATAGTTTAGTGGTGGACTTTGTAATGCTGGGTTAGTGGTGGGACTTGATGGTCTTAAAGGTCTTTTCTAACATAAATGGTCCTGCAATTTGATTCTGTGAACTTCATGGTGCTGCAGGGGCTGAGGGAACACAAGTAGGGCTGGAGCTGGGGTGGCTGCAGGGTTTTCCTCTGCACAATGCTCAGGCCCTGCTGCTCCTTCCCTCCTATTCCCCCAGAGTTTCAAGGAGACAAAATGTTTTGAGTGCAATATACCAGGGAAATTATGCCAGGATTTCCCAGTTTTGCTGAGCTGGTGAAGTCAAGGAAACCACAAAAGGGTAAGCACAGGTGATGGGGTTGTGACTTGCAGGTTCCATTTGGGTGCTTGACAGGGATTTTCCAAATCCCGGTGACACCAACCCTACTGCAGCTGCAGTGACCCCACTGGCCAAGATACAGGCTGGGACACAAAGCTCCCTACCTAGAGCCTGGAGGAAAATCAGGGTAAGACCAGAAAAGAGAAAAAAGGAGGAAGTAGCAAGTTTTGTAGCTTGTTTTTTGAGTGTGCACTGATGGGGACGTTTGGGAATTGCCTTCTGGATTTGGGAATTGCCCTCTCTTTATTTGGCTTTTTCCTGGATCTGTGAGGGAAAATAAGTTGTTTCAGGTAACCTGAATTCTTACTGCTGACCATACAGAGCCTATATCTGTTATCCTTTAGACACAGAAACTGACCATTATGTGAGAAAGGAATCTTACAATTAGGACAGAATGAAAAACAAAACACAAGCGGCAAAGCAAGTCTTCTGGTTATAAAAGAACAATCTTTTGAAATTAACCCAACTACCACCTATGGGCAGCTGGCACAGCAGTTTTATCCAGTGCTTCTCCAGTCATTCTGGACTCCAGCTTCTTCCAGTCATACTGGACACCTTTTATACTGAAGGAAAGCTATCTGGGATACAGCATGGAAGGGATTAAGAAGAGTGTTAGCCTGGGACATGCTTCTTACCTGCTGCTGCAGGATTGATACCAAAGTAGCACTAGAAGAACACCTGCCAAGTCAGCCTCTAGCTGAAGCAAGATCTACGTGCCAGGACCCCTTTTGATTCATGTATTCACAAGAAAATAAACAAAAATGTCATGATTTTTGCTAGGCGAACATCTTTGGAGAAGGCCCATCCCACAGCAGAGTGGGGAGCTGGGGGGGTCCTGAGCTGGGGAAACTGCAGAGAAGTGCAGTGGCCTACCAGGACCTGGTGACTCTCAAAGAATAGCTGAGGTGTGGGTGGGCCAGGAGTCATGGCAGCCACCCCCACCACCACAAAAGGCAGCCCTGGGGAGTGGAAGGGCACCTCTCTGAAAATGGGGCATTCCTCTGAACAGAGAGAATTGAAATCCACATAACCCAGAAACCAGACATGTTCTGTGACCGTCTGCACAGGTTGAGTGCACTCATCCTGCCTGAACCCCAAAGCAGAATGGTGGGCATTCATCTGAGAGCAAAGGCTGCAGCTCTGACTGGGGACCTGCACCATCTACACTGGGGTGGGTTGGTGCCTCCCCCCAGACAGAACTGATGAGGGGAGAGCCTGCAGTGCAGACCTCAGACTGCAGCAAGTGCCAGACCTGCCCACAGGAGGTGTGAAGGTGTGCCCAGGTGGAGGACCTCCTGCAGCAAGTGGCTGAGCTGCAGGAGGTGGTGAGAAGGCTGAGTACCATCATGGAGGTCGAGAAGGAATTAGAAACCTGGTTCCAAATACAATCTGCAGTGGACCCACAGTCTGCATTCAAACAGCCAGAAATTCCCCTGATGACACACAGAAGTGAGGGGGATCAGTGTGGGAGAATGGAAACTTGCAAGGGCAAGGACCTGCAGGAGGAAGAGACTTCCCCCAAACCCTGAGGAGCCCTTGCAGAACTGCTTTGCTGTTTTGCAGACCAAAGAGGGTTGGAAAGCTCCCACGTGGAGTGCTGCATCTATGGGGTGTCTGACACAGGAGAGGTGTAGACCTGTTGAAGTGAGTCCAGAGGAGGTCACAAAGATGATCTAAGGGCTGGAACACCTGTGCTGTGGAGACAGGCTAACGAGAATTGGGGTTGTTCAGCCTCCAGGAGAAAAAACTCTGGAGAGACTTTCAATTACCTTACAGTACCTAAAGGAGGCCCACAAGAGATCTGGAGAGGAACTTTTGACAAGGATATTGAGTGCTAAGACAAGGGGAAATGGTTTTCAACTGAAAGAGGGTAGACTAATTAACATCTAGATTAGATGTTAGGAGGAAATTTTTTATTGTGAGGGTGGTGAGACACTGGCACAGGTTGCCCAGAGAAGTGGATGCCCCATCCCTGGAAGTGCTCAAGGCCAGGTCAGATGGGGCTCTGAGCAACCTGGTGTAGTGGAATGTGTCCCTGCCCATGGCAGGGGGGTTGTAAAGAAATGGTCTTTAAGGTCGCTTCCAAACAAATCATTCTATGATTGCCCTGGAACTGGGCAATGGAATGAGAACAGGGGTGATGTCAGGGGCTGGGGGCAATGCTGCCTGCCTAGATGCAGTGGTGGTGGAACCAATTGCTGGTACAGGTGGGACAGACCAGGGTGTCATAGCAGGGCTGCCCCACCACTGCCTGCTGGCAGATGAGGTGGCCGGTCTGGTCCCACTGCACTGCCCACACTGCTGCACCAGTTGGTGCTTCCAGCAGAAGGACCTGAAGGAGAGCAGTGACAGCTCAGCCCCAGCCCTCCTCTGCTGTGGCCCTGTCCCTGTGGGGTGGCTGTAGTCACTTGAACTCCCCTGGGAGATGCAGCATGACTTGCTATCACAGGGAAAGTGGAAGTTTTGGGGCTTTGCTGGCCCTGGCAGGTGTCTGAGGTCTCCCCAGCTGGCAGATGCAGCCCCTGTGGCATGGCACAGAGGCAGCTGGTGTCGGTGCCACACTCACCCGGGGAGCACAGTTAGCCCTTGCCCAGGTGAGCTGCCTGGCTGGTGAGACTGAAACACCCATAAAGCCACATGCCCTCTCAAAATACCCTGAATTTTTCCAGAAATGAGCTTTTATTCATAAATGAAGATATGGTGGGTTACTTGCAGCTGGCTGGCAGAACATCCCTGGTGAGTTTACTGGCCTATGCAGTGCCAGAGAAAGGGCATGGGGACCATGGTGGGGAGATGAACAGGCCTGGAGCTGGGATGACTGCAGGCATCTCCTCTGCTCAATGCTCAGCCCCTGCTGATGCTGCCCTTCTTCTAGTCTGCCAGAGATTCAAGGAGAGATAATGAGTGCATCATGACAGGGAAATTATGCCAGGATTTCCCAGTTTTGCTGAGCTGGAGAGATCAAAGAGACTACAGAAGGGGAAGTGCCAGCCACAGATCTGCAACTTTCAGATTCCACTTGAGTGTCTGGAGGAATTGGCCAGAGCCCAAACCCCTGTGACACGAACCCTGCTGCTGCTGCAATGACCTGTTGGCTCAGAGCCAGGCTGGGGCATGAAGTTGGCTAACCAGAGCTCTGAGGAAAATCAGAACAAGGCCAGACACAGCAAAAGAAGGAGGAAGTAGCAAGTTTTGCAGCTTGCTTTCTGAGAGTGCACTGTTGGGGGTCTTTAGGAACTGCTTGTATCTTACCTTTGTCAAGCAAGAATTTTGCTGTAGTGGTGTGTCCGAGGTGCCCCTCAGCTGGCAGGTGCAGCCCCTGAGGGGGTGGCACAGAGGCAGCCGGTGTCAGTGCCACACTCTCCCAGGGAGCCTGGCTACCCCTTGCCTAGCACTGCTGGTGGGCTGCCTGGCTAGTGACACCAGAGGGCTGATAAAATCATGTACCCTGTCTAAATACCTGATTTCTGCAGAAATGAGCCTTTTTGGGTAAATGAAGGTCTGGTGGGTGATTTACAGCTGGCTGCCAGAACATCCCTGGTGGGTTGCTGGCCTGTGCACTGCCAGACAGGGGGCATGGAGACCCCCAAACTCGCCTTCTATGCCAACTGCATCAGCTTCTGCTGGTTATTGGGGAAAAGTTGTAGAATCCCTCTTCATCGGTCCCTGGCTGGCTCAGCTCGCTGGCCTGGGGTTGTGAGAGGGGAAAAGAGGATATGTGTCAGGGGCTGGGGGCTATGGAGTGTCAGCTCTGGGGACTCACCAATCCATTCTTGTGGACACTGAGCCTGTCCTGCTGGCACAATGACCTTGCTGTCAGCCCACTGGCACAGCCTGGACAGTGCCAGGAGATGGCAGGAGCGTCACCCCCAGAACCGTGCTGGGGTGCCAGTGGGGGTAATACCCGGAGCAGGGTGAGGGAGAGGCCAGAGCACCTTCCACAGTTCAGGGGCCTCTGCTTGCAAGGCTGGGCACCGGCTAAAATCTGCTCTGGCAGCTGCTCAGGGGGATGTTCTGTGCTCACCTTCCTCCTTGGGGACGTGATGCTTCATTTTGATGGGGGAGAGGTGCACAGGAGTATGGATGCTGAAAAAGCTTCAGCAGGGAATTTCTTCAGCCCTCTGCAGCATTTTGTGAGACCTCTGTCTTTCCCATGCAAATTATTTAAAACAATGTTACAGTTTTGTAAACTTCTTGCACCTGCAGGTTGTTTTTGTAGTATTGTTATAGTTCTAACTAGAAAATATTTAGAAATGAGTGTCTTAGAATTTGGCCAATCCCCTCAAGGGGTGGATGGCCAAAGGACCAATTACTTTATGCCATTTAACACACTTTTGCAAACTAACATATAAAAGCCTTTAGAAAAATTATTAAATAGTTTCCATTTATCCCTGAGCCTGGACTCTGTGTTGTTTCTCTACCCGTCCTCGGTGCGACAGCGACACAGGAGGATCCCACCTGCTCCTTGGGCAGCACCCACTCCCAGCTCTCCACCTGGCCTTGGGGGTCTCATCAATGGGCATGGAGCTGTTTTCTGGGAAGGGAGAGCATACCTGGCTTCTGGGAGGATTCAGTAGTGCTGGGATCATATACATGGGCCTCAGATGGGGAAATCATAAGAAAATAAGAGCATCATAACAGGGAAATGGAAAGAAAATGAGTGCATCATAACAAGGCTGTTGTCAGGAACACCCAGGTTTGCTGAGCTGGTGAAGGCGAGGAAACCACAGAAGGGGAAGCACCAGCCACAGTGTTGTGACTTTCAGATTCCATTTGGTTCCTGGCATGGACTGGCCAGAGCCTAAACCTGCCAAGAGCCAGGCTGGCACATGCAGCTCCATAACAAGAGCCCTGAGTAAAATCTGGGCAAGGCTGGCAAAAGGGGAAAAAAAGGAGGAAGTAGCAATTTTATCTATCATTACAGTACCTGATTAAGAGTCCCTCTCTGGCTGTCTTGTAGGGTCTCTCTAGGCACTGGAGACTGCTCTAAAGTCTCCTGAAAGCCTTTTCTTCTCCATGCTGAACAAACTGAATTCTCTCAGCAGCCAGCCACAGCCTGGTCTGGTAAAGAGCCACAAAGGTACCTTAACACTGTGTGTAATCCTGCTGGCTCTACTTGAATCTGCAGGGTTTTTTTTATATTTTTGATTAGGTATTAATAGTTTGAAGGCTTTTTGGCCCTATACAGATCCAGGTTCATTCTTGACAAACTCTCCAGGGTTTATGCTAGGAATTGATAGCACAGGAACTTTACAAATCAGGATGGCTTCGGAGATGCCTGGTTGTCTTTACTTGGTTGGTGACACAAAACATTCTCTGTGCCTGGCATCCATCTCTCAGTATGGCTTTGTAAACAGGGAGGGAACCTATTTCTTCTTTTATTTTCTTTCAGTGAGAGGAGAGAAAGTATCTTTGTGGATCTCATACATTGATTTTTTCGAGAGATATGTAGTTCATTGTACTCTAATTCACCTTAAATTAAAGAGAATTTATTCAGATGTGCTTTAAGTTTTCCAGGACAAGATGGTTAGAGATACGTATCTGGACTAATTGAGCCGAGCTCTCTCATCAGAGACACAATCCTGTTTGTCAAGGGATTAAGCCTGTTCTTTCACTGTGTACTGTTCTGTAAATCTCAGCCCAAGGTCAGAATCAGCTTTTAGACATCAATTTTGACTACTTCAGCAGGGCTAAAAGGACCTGGATTCTCTGATATTCCCTTAAGGCATCTGCAATAGCTCACTGCGATGGAAAGTCACAGTTGTCTTAAAAGCACTTTACACACTCATCCCTCAATGGCCCAGAGGCTGACAGCTGTACCTGAGACATTGCTATAAACTTGCCTTCTCTGGGAAAACTCGATTTTCAGCTCACAGAAGCAGGCTGCATCACAGCTCCTGTCTCTATGATTCTCCGCATGGGTCACTCTCACTTCCCTGTCCAAGCAAACCCAGAGAATGTGTCCTTTTCCAGCATCAGAAGTTTTAGGTCTGCTTTGTTCCAAGTCTGAATTATAGGAAAACTACTCTGTTGTAGTGTGAATGAGAGCTTTTTTTTTGTGCATTTAAATTCAGTTAATCTATGTAACTGTTTTCTTTTTCTGAAATAGCTTCTTTATTTTCCTTGGATTTAATTCTGTGCGTTTGAGCAGAGAGTTAAACAATGTCAGACTGAAGAAAATGAATTGCATAACATGCCAAAAAGATGAACTGGGGAAATGCTTGTTATTACATTCCCTTCTTACCTATGTCTTTAATGTGAATTACTGGAATGTCAAAGAGAACTAACCAGTTTGGAATTTATTTTAAAATATGTATTCTCATAAAGTGGATCATTTCCTCTATGCACTTAATTTTAGTGAAAGAAAAAAGCAAGAGTTGGTATAATATTATTTCAAAACATCCCTCTAGAATAGTTAATTTTCAGAAGTTATAACAGCTTACTATTGCTGTTTTCCTCCGGAAATTACTTCCTCAGCTAAATTGTTTAGGGCTGATGCTGAAGATAAGTGTATGAAAACCAACTTATCAGTTCTGCCCTTTCAGAAATGATCTTAGCAGCTGATTAAAGTGAACCATGACTTGTTTTGAGAAGAAACAAAGAACTCACTGGCATTCTTGGCTCTTAGTTTTAATGCTCCTGGCTGCAGCCCTAGATGACTTTTGGTTGCAGGGGTGAATCCATCTTTCCTTTCTATCCAATTCTCAACACATACTTTAAAAGGCTCCTCCTTTTTTCATAAGTGTGGAGAGAATCAGGATTTTGTAGGTGGAATCTTGACTTGTTTCAATGAGATGGAGTTTAGGTGCTGAATATGTTCAAGATTTGAAATGAGAGGTGGTTTCTCAAGAACTCAGAATCCCAGAAACCATCTTTGATGTATAGTTCTGGTACTCATGTTTTATAATCCATGAACTCTACTGTTGTGAGACTACTTGCCTTTTTAGTAGTAAGTATATAGGTTATTTTTGAATAGAATTTGGGCTGTAGATTATTAGTATAAAATAAACAATGAATGCAAAATAAACAAACAAATTGCTAATGGGTGTCTCACCTGCCTGTGAAATGCTGCTCCTCTCTGAGATGAAACACATCAGTGGAACTCATGGTTGAGTCTAGTTCAATAAAAAAAGCAAGAGCAGTTCAGTGGAACATCAAATGTCAAAAAATATTCTGAAGAGTGCCAAGTGCCATCTCCTTGAAAACCATATACTTAAGTGTTGTATTTTTCTCTCATCATCCTATTATAGATAATTGATTGTTACTCCATTCCTCCTGAATCATCCTTTCTGGAATTCGACAGCGCAGGATAGAAACAAACCTGACAGATGTGCTCCTCTACATCGGTTTTCTGTCAGAGCAACTGTGTCCTTTTTGTCAGGAATTTAGTTAAGGACTCCTTCAAAGTATGGTTGCAGTTTGGCTTGATCGCCATTTCTCCTCAAAAATGTAGTACAGCAATGCCAGTGCCTTCTGCAGTGCTGATTGTCACGGTGAGCTGTGACAGTAGGAGGTCTTCAGCAAGTGTATGTGTGTCCTGCTGCCTTGAATCATTTCTGCCTCTTGCTTCTCTGCCTTGCTTACTTTCCTCTTCCTCTTCCCATCTCACTTGGATCATGCTATTCCTTGTTTACATACCTTCATGAGCCCCCTTCATTTTTTTCCCCTTAGTGTTGACAGCACAGCTTTCTAAGTTTATATTCATAGTAGGTGCATTATATTTCTCCCATTCCTTCTCCACTGTGTATATAGCTTTCAAGCTTTACCAAACACCTGTACCTTTCAAAACTCCTGTCTCTCTTTTCCTAGATGCGCAAGGAGGAGTTGCACGTCACAGTTTGCATTATTCAGATGTAGCTCAGTATCTTTTTTTATATCTGTTGAGACATACAGAAGCATCTCTATTTTCTGGCAAGTTTGTTATCAGAACTCTTGAAGAGAAGCAGCAATATTTTTCAAGTTACTGTTATATGGGGAATTGAATGTTTGATGAGAAGCCTTCAGCAGTGGCTTGGCATTTTAGAGTATTACAAGCTCTGGCATGAACACTTGAGAATGTAAAAAGAGTAGTTTTCATTCTCATTACATTTCATTCTCATTACTGTTCCTGAATTTTCAGCTATTTAGGCAGAAGAAGGGTCATGGGAGCTGTAGAAAATGGAGCCAAATAAGCAGATGGGTTCTTCCAGTCCAGCTGAAATAACTATTCTTCCTATAGAAGGTTCAAAGGGAGGATTTCAGAGCTAGAAAATAATCTACATCCCTTGCTATGTCTGAGATCTTAGTGCTTCCTAGTGGGCATCACAGAGACTTCTTCAAGGAGGGAGAGACTGCAGTTGAGTTGGAAGGACTTCACCAGACTAACACTGATTTCAGGGTATTTTGTTATCTGTATTGGCTATGAGGCATTCAGATGTGAAAAGCTTGAGTAGCAGTGGCTGAACATCTGGTCAAGAGTAATGAGCCCAAAAGGGCAATTATTGTAGAGAGAGATGAGGTCACACCATTCTGAGGAATGACAGCAATTCTCATGGATTTGTAAGTTCCTGTGTACAACAGCCTGAAAAGGGACTTATGAGCCAGAAGAAAAGACTTGTTCCTTGGCTGAAGTGTGCCCTATCCAGTTAGAGACGTGCTGCAAAGGAGAGCAGGTGGGGTTTTACAACACAGCAAGAAGTGCTGAGCTTACAAATAGAAGAGAAATGCTGAGTGTATGCTGTGGGAGGGATGATGGACTGACTTTCTTTGCCATAGCCTGGTTCAAAAGGAAGAGGAGAGGCAGAAAAGCCTGCACTCGTTGGTGGCTCCTGTTATCCCCACTTTTTCAGTTGGATTCTGTTGCTTCTGCCAGATGAGCTACCATAAGAAAAGAAATCAGTGTAATTGTCAAGAAAATTGTTTTCTGGGGAAAAGTGGTTAAATGAAAAGAATGATTCTGGAGAGTGTTAAATGTGGCATAACTAATTTTGAGCACTACAGATGACAAATTTACCATCAAAAAATACAAATAAATGGAAATCTAAATATGAGCCACTTAATAATTTTTATTTGTTTTTCCTAGATAGCATCCAAAATAGAAACTGATCAGAAAAGATGGAAAATTAAAATGAGAAATCAAAAATTTACTGCACTTGGGAGTGAGTAGCAACATCCAAATGTTCATTGCCATGGGGTTAGGAAGAAAGTACACAAAAGGAAATGGATGATGTCTCCAGGGTTCCCAGAAAAACTCTGGTGTCCTTCTTCCTCTGTGCTACAGGACACATTGCTGAAAGGTGTGGCCAGCGCATGTCCTTGCTGCAACACTGCAATGGAGCTTGAAATGGAAAAATACTGTTGTTTTTTGTGCCTCCATCCAGAAGACATGAGCGCTCTGCCCAATTAAATCAAATGCTAGCAAGCCTGTGACTCTTTAACATGGATTACACAGAATTCATGAGCAAGTGAGCTGTATTCACTGTCATCTTGTGCATAAAACCTTTTCAAATATTCTCCTTCCTTCCAGACTGCAGTTCTGTATGGTTGGTCTGTACAAAATGTTCTTGGAAGGGAAGCATAAGTAAAGAACCTTTTCAGATCCTTCCGAGAGATCGAGAATTATTCCTTATCCTGCCCTCTGTGTACTCTATGCCCTCTATGCTGTCTCTGTGTACTCAGCTGGGTGTGCAGTCCTCATTGTTCGTCACATTCTACAGACCCTTCTGGAACCTAATGCTTAGCAGATGCAGTTTCTCTTGAGATGATCATTAAAATTAAGTGTTCAGAAATTAAGCAGTAAGTAAAATTTGCTGTCAGTACTTACCTGAAACAGAAGTTTGTTTTTTTTTTTTAACCAGAAACAAAATTGTGTTTTGGAGTGGGCATTGTTAGCTGCATTCCAGTGCACTGAAGAGCTGTGGCTATGTCCTAGGAGGTTTGTTGTGGCCCAGGATTCCTGTTTGTCTCCTGTGTTGGGCTGTATGTTTTCCAGAAACGACTTACAGTATTTTTTCATATTTTGAGTGCAAGTGTGTTCCTGAACTTTCTCTGGCTGTATGGATTATTTGCGACTGGTTTCTTTAACTTGAATGGAGCAACACAAAAATCCAGTGTAGAAAATACTGGAACATATGCATAAATTGAAATCAGACTTGATTAAAGACACACATATTGTGAGAAGGAAAGGTAAATCATTCTTGTACTGCATAGCTGGCAATGAGAAAAGGAAGATGGAGCTGCTTATCCTTATTTCTTCAGCCTTTGACAGCTGGGAAGAAAAGCTGAGTCATATTAACTGACTTTTGGCAGGTAAAATAGATTGGGCCAAACACATTCCATGAAATATGTAAAGTGTGATTAATATCCACAGAAACTGTATCTTGGTTTTCAACAACACTTTGACATAATAGTGAAGAATTTAGACTGCTTTAAGCTACATTTGTCCTCTCATTTATGTAAATCCTTTATTGCAACAGTATTTTCTCAGGTGTGTGACTGGTCAAATATTTAAGAGGTTTTTATTATCTCCAAGTATTCCATACAAGAAAAAATTGTAATTTTTTTGGCTAAGCCATACTGTTTGGCTAAGTTATGGGGATTTCAGAGAGAACTTTATGTATTCAAGGGTGGGATGATCTCATCTGCTTTGTACATCAATTCTGTAGCCAGGGGACTTGGGTTTTGCCGTGGGGAACTGTGTGTCAGTCCCCTTGTAGTCTCTGTTATTGCTGTGGGTGTCTGCAAACTCTTGCATTATGTTTGCTAAGTCACTCAGGATCTGGTCCAAAAGACTTTTAAATCAGAGAAAATCGGTTTACTCACATGGGTTTGGGTAAGGTCTGGAAGGTCCATGCCTGCTCCCAGTGGAGGAATAGAGCATTGCCTCTTAGTTTGAAAATGGGCACATTCTACTTTTGGATTATTAAAAAGGCAGTAAATCTAAGGTAGAAGAGGACTAATTAATGATGGTGCACAGGAAGAAATGCTGTCACTGTCAAACATCACCACTGAAGATGAATACAGATAATAATTTCTGATGTTAAGAGCATGGTCAGGAGAAATGTAAGGAGCCAGAGGGACTGGCATCATGTCTTCTGCCTACTTTTCTGTTCAGCTGCTATGCCTTAGCATGCCCAAACCAGCTTTGGATCTAGGTTTTGGAGGGGCTTGCAGATGAGTCTCCCAGCTGTTAGTTCCCTTCAGAAAGGTGGGTAGGAGGCTGTCCATGAGAAACAAACAAACAAACAAACAAATAAATAAATACGAAGGAACCCTCATAAGATTAGTTTCTTTGGAATAGTCTGTGGCCACAGGAGGGCAATACTGTTCCGTAATAAATTTGGCAAGCTTTATTCCCTGAAAGTCTGGTTTGTCAACAGGTACCTGACGGGGGAATGATCATAGTTAACAATCATCAAAGTTATATTGATCAGGAAGTGGATTTATGCATTTAGCTATGTTTGCAGGGGCTGAGCATTTGGTTCTCCAATCCTCCTTTCCAGAAGAGCAAATTGCAGCACAGAAGCTGAGAGCTGTGATGACATCTAAGGAGCTGCTGCTTGTGCATCCCTGGTTTGGATTGGTACTGGTTTGGGCTGTCCTTCTTTCCACCGTCTCAGCTGGAGGCCAGAACTAGGAGGTGGCACAAGCAATACAACAGTGACTATGGCAGCCCCTGTGGTGTTCATAGAAGGTTCTTTGTCCCTTGTCTTTCAGCTGTTTCAAACTGAAGGAGAATTTTAACTGATAATGATAAGAATCTCAGGGCGTATGACTCTCAGTAATACTGGTAGGAGTATTCAGCTGGAAAAGGTGGATTTTATTTTTCTCTTTTCCTTCAGAATTTTTTTGTGTTTTCCCCAGAGGCTGAGGGCATGTTCTTCTTTGCTAGAATCCAGGCAGAGGAGCAGGAGTCCTAACTTATTAGGTTATTGATTTGTGCCCTTGCTCTTTGTTGATTCATGCCCTTGCTCTTAGCTGGTCAGATAAATCTCATTAGTTAGAAGATTCTCCAGAGAAGCAAGTGTTGTGGGTTTTAATTCCCCAAAGGAGGTGATTGAGTTGAGTGTGTATTTTGTGGCTCTTAGAAGAATAGGAGATAGCCCTGTTTGGTCTTATGAGAGAAAATGAAAGCTCCACTGTGTTCTTTATGAAGATTAATCTGCTAGGAGTGCTTTGAGACCAGTGGATTTAAGTTTTAAAGGGAGGGGAATACTTAGTTTGCAAAGACTAAGAGTTTAGTTTGAGAATGATGTTTGGCAGAGTCAGACGTGAGTACATTTGAGTACTTAATACATCACTTAACATCCTTCAAGTACTTAAACCTTAATATGAAAGTAATTTGTGAAGTCTGGGTATCCCTTGAGTTTGGAGACAGCTGTACTCCCCACACTAATAGAGAAGAACAGGGAGCTTTCTGAGGGCTGGCTCTGTCCTCAGTGTTGTTAGTATGACAGGACTAGTCTTCAAGAAAAATTAAAGTAATATTAAAAGTTAAAAAGGCATATTTATGAAGGATAGATTGCTAGCTTCCCAGCTAACCTTTTAGGTCATCTGGAAATGAAAATGTTTCAGAGAATGAATGCTACTGAGCTGCTGCCCTTTTAGCTTCTATTTCTGAATAAGGCTAAAAGAGGTCCCCTTCTAGAAGACAATTCTTCCAAGTGATGTTTTTCAGTTTGTAGTTTGAAGACTGCTTCTGATGGATCTGTGAATGCGGAAACTCTTCTCTTTACCTTTTCTTTAGAAGGTGCTAAACTTCCACTGAATGTGTCTAACAGAAGGAAAAACATTTGTGTCAGGTTTGTCTCAAATGTCAATTTATTTATTTTATGCTTTACATTTTAAAGTGTGTTTTAAGTGTCGTAATTGAGAACATAATGTTTTACTTGACAGAGATAAATTTTATGGCTTTTATTTTTGGATTTGTTTAAGATGAACTGAAAGAAATCTGTTAGTTTCAAGGGGATTAACTTGGTAAGGAGGCCAGGAACCCAAGGAAAATGGCAAGTCCTTTGCAGGGCTTGTGGCCCGAACTGGCAATTATCATCTTCCAAACTGCTGAGTAATTTTGGGAGCTGGTACCCTCAAGTGCTCTGAAAACGATAGGAATTCCTTCAGGTGAGTGACAACCAATGTTTCTTTGGCAAAGGGCAGGCAATGATGATACAAATCATGATGTGATGAAGTTTTTCCAGCGAGTTTTTTTCCTGGGGAAGTGTACGTTTTGCAATTAAACACTTAGGTAAGACTCCTTGTATTTCTCTTTACCTATCACTTAATTTGTACGTGCAGTGAAGGTAAAACAAGTGGAGCCAGTCACCCAAGTCTGTTGTTCACTTTTGAATGTATTTAGGTAAATCCCTTTCTCACTTTACTCCATAGTCACATTTTCTGCCCAAACCACTACATTAAAAATCCCATTATTGACTTTACTATCTTGAGTATTGAAGAAGCATTAGAGTAGTTATTCTTTCAGTCTTTGTGTTTTCTAACACTTAAAACACGTGAAAACAGTCATGTCAAAGATGATTCTGATGTTGCTTCCACCTGCAATTTTTTTCCTGCCCTCTACAACATGTCATGTATTCCTAGGTAGATTTGCACATATTTTCTGTCACTTCAGGAGAAGTCATGAACAGTCAAATGTCAACCGAATGTCAGAGAAATGGCCCTTAAATGAAATCTGTTAAGGTGTCCAATAGCCCCATGCAGAAGAGAAGACAAACTTGCTTTGTGACCTTTAGGACAAATCAAACAGAACAATAAAACACACAGAAAGCAATGCCCTTCCTGGGGTTGAAGCAGATGGCCAAGTGTTGGTAGAAGTTTTTGGCTTTATTGTTGTTTATATTTTTCTTTTGCTTTTTAAATGATTACAATGCTTATTACTTCAAATGCTTATTTTTGTCACACTTCTGAATGTTAGTAGGCAAACTTTTTCATTCTTTTGATCCTTCTTTTTATTATGATCAACCTATTTTTATGACTAGTCGTGGAGATATTTGCTGTTTCCTTATTCACTGATTTAGAGGCTAGAAGAGACCATTAGGATTGTCTCATCTGACCTCCTGTACAAGCTGGACTAGGGAACTGAACTCCATAATTCTAGCATAGATTCTTATTGAGATAAGAAACACAGCTTTTAAAATGACATTACATTTTGTTTCAAGACTTCCAGTGACAAAACCTCACTATATTATCTGGTAAGTCTTTGAAATCCCTAATTGCCTTCACTTATGAATTGCATCTTCTATCTATCCTGGAAGTAATTAGTGTCAGGTGGCTGCTATGGCATCTGGATACATCTGTTTTTTCGCTCATGAGAGAATACTTGAGAAGAATGACAAAGAATAACTTGTCTTGTTCCTCCTGGACCCTGATGCCTCTGGCAGTCCAGCTGAACTATCCACAGATATTTTTGGTTTAAACTCGGAAAACTATCCACACCAGGGTTTTCAAGGTCTGTGTTTTGAAGGTAGGTGAGACAGGAGAATTAGCATTCACAAAGGCTAATTTTATCCAAGAGTCCAAATGTTCCTCTGTCAGCAACAAAATAGAATTGTATTTCCAAATACCTAAGTTAGAATATTTGAAGTTAGGCTTCTGATTATCCAGGTCCCAGGAGGATGCTCTATAAATATTCCATAGTGTCCACAATATACTCTTCTAAGAGGTTTAATTTTGTTCCTTTTTTCCCTTTAGTAGCTTTTTGTCTACATGTGGGGGACTGTTTGAAGGAAGTGTACTTCCAAAGAGTGGATTGACTTACTGAAGAACCTGTCAATAAAGAAAAAATTATTTATACCTGAAATAAGGGTAATTTTCTTGCCTCTACCAGAATAATTCCTAGCTGGAGAGTGGTAGGTGCCTATTTATGCTTTTAGATGAGGGAATAGTTCTATTGATATAGGTCAAGGACACTTAAAGTCACTAATAATCAATTACATAAATGAAAATCACCTCTGACCTCAGTCTGCAGAGATGCTGTGTACCATTTGTTTAGGCTATTGTACTTAGTGAATAGTTTTATATTATTTTCAGAGTTTTTTTATGTTTGGTTTTGTTTTATGTTTTCATCTCATTGGTGATGAACAAGCACTCTCTGTATGGGATTGTTTCTGAGTTCTCAAAATATGGTAGTGCTTTGTCACTTTTCACTTACACAAGGCCACAGTGACATTCAATCTGGAGAAAAGTATTATTCCTAAACGTTGGGGCACATGAATTACTGATATTTATTGTTACAAAGAATAGTGCACTTCAGTGAGCCAGCTGTTCAACACAACCCATCAACTTAAGAGACCAGAGAGGTTTTCAACAACGTGGCCAGCAGATGCTGGAGGGGCGTGATTTTTTTTTCTCTCAGCTTTCCCAGAACTGCTGATATATTCCAGTAAAAGCCTCTCATGTCTTCTATACAGTCTTATGAAATCTCATGTAGCAGCTAAAAGTTCCTGAGCACTGCTGTCTTTGGCTATCTAATGGCTTGCTATTAATTCAGTTCTCCTTTTGGACCATGCACAGAACTGTCCTGGCTGACAACTGCTGTCACCACAGGTAAACAAAAAGAATCCCTGTAATCTAAAGTAGAGGAAAATTATGCTGATGGTAAAATCTTCTTGGCTGTTTTACGGCATTTCAGGAATGTCATGAGAGTCTTAAAATAATAGATATTTCAATCAAAGTTGGAATTAAGGAGAAATAAATGGCATTGACCACTTAAAAGATGCATGTTCTGTTGCCAGCTCTGGCAGTGATCTGCTCATTACCTTTAGAAAAGCTTTTCATCATTTTCCTCTTGCATGCTATTGTCAGGTAAAAGGGTGAGCCTTTCAGGAGCCCTCTCAATGTTCTGCTGTTTGATCACACCCACTCTTTTTCTTTTGTGGCTTCTATGTTCTGCTAGTAAACAAATGCTAACAGGGAGCTCCAAGGCTGTAGAGACATACAAGTGTGTGCTCTTTTGCAATTGATTTTTTTTTCAGGTGTTATCATCACAAGACATAGCCAGTGGATCCAAAGCTGTGTCAAAGGCTGATCCTTGGTGACATACTGCAATAAGGGGTGCTTATTTCTATTTGTTAGTTAGCTATTCCAGGGGAAAAAAACCAAAGCTGCTTAAGTTTTTAAACCTATTATGTGGTATTCCAAAAGGTCAAGTTGCTGTTCTTT
The DNA here is from genome assembly GCA_013397115.1 of Edolisoma coerulescens. Taxonomy (NCBI): domain Eukaryota; kingdom Metazoa; phylum Chordata; class Aves; order Passeriformes; family Campephagidae; genus Edolisoma; species Edolisoma coerulescens. The sequence continues at coordinate 2,215,097 of VWZW01001826.1, forward strand.
TTAAATACAATTTAATTGAAAATGGACAGTGGCCTGGATGTTCTTGAGGGGTAATGAAGTAGACTATTGATATGCACCATGTGTCCCTGATTAAAATCAGAAGGCTAGGAACATTCAGCCAATTATGCAATTTGTGAGACATTGCCCAATTAGTTTAGGACCATGCAGAAGCAGGTACACAGATACTTTGTGTGTTCCCTGTAAGCAAAAAAATGCAAGCTACAAAGTGCTGAATTATGTACAGGCTTATACAGCCAATTAATTGTTTGAAATCTCTTGTTGCACTTTATTTATCTCCTAGAAAGATTTTTTCTGTAGTAGAAAATTACAGTATAACATAATAATTTACAGTTAAACATAACAGTAAGGAAACAAAGATATTAATGCAAAGAACACAAACCAAGAATACAGTTTAACATCTGGAAATATCCTCTTATTTTGTATTGCAAATGTAGTAGTTTCTGCCTGCCTCATTTTGCAAATCTATCTAAGAGCAGGTGGTGTTGCTTAATTCTTTAGTTAAAACAATAACATTTAAGAAGTGCAGATGTGGTTTTTGTGATTAGTCAACTTTTGGATCATCTTAAGCAGGAAAATTTTCAGTGTGGAAGATGTTTATAGCCACAGGAAAATAACTCCATGTCTTTCAAATTTCACCTTTGCCTTTATGGTTTATCAGTTTGTATAGACCCTTATAAAGTACAAAGACACATCTAGTGATCTAATATTTTGCAACAATGTGCCTGAGCATGAATCTACCAAAAATACTGAAAAATCTCTCAGTGTGTTTAAAACATCAGAATTCTCTTTTTTTATTATAGAAAAATGAAATGTTTAATTATCTCTAGCCTTGAAGTCACACGTGGGATGTTCAGCAGATTTGCACAATTTGTTAGAGCTGCAGTTATTTCTGAACCAAAGGAAATATTGACACTGGCAAGTAAAGATGGGATAGCGAGCAATTCAGTCTCCCCCATGGAACAGAAACTCCCCATCGCAGAGGCTTTAACTGAAAATTAAAGCTTTGTGTAGTTTGCTTAGCTGGTTATAAAACATGCTTCAGAGCTCCTGAGTGTCTGAAAAACAGGTTGATTTAATCATGGACTCAGGGGCTTTGTTCACATGAGCAAGAGAATTAAAGTTCAGCTACTTTGTTGTGGGCTAATCGTTAATCCCAGGGTGACTGGTACCGAGGGGCCTGGGAGATAGGACTCAGGGTGATGAAGGATTTTTGGCAGTCTGATGGCTGTTCATTGCATTTGTGCTGACAAGGAAGCAAATGGAACAAAAAAAATAGCAACCGTGAATCCTTTGGGGAGTTTATCAGGTCAGAATTAAGGAGTTTGTTCCTTTGGCCAGCCAAAAAATTTTGGTGGGAACTGGTTCTTATAAAGAATGCAGTTGCACAGTAGAATCTGACAAATACCTATTGGATATTTGTATTGCTACTGGGGGAAGCAAACATAGGGACATTTACCTATGTCCCAGTCCTGTCCTTAAAGAAATTTTAAGCCCCTCTGAAGAAGTTTTAAGTGAGTTGTGTGTTAGAGGTGCCTTCATACAGGAGTGGGTAAGCAAGACAAATCCTGTATAGCGCAGGTGGGTACTCCGACAGTCAGACCAGTGAGTTAACAGAGGTTGCATCCTTCTGTGACTGGGTTTAGCTTTACTAAAAAGCTACCTGGTAACCCCAGTCTCTGGTTTGGGGTAGTCACTTCTCCTGTAACTTTAAAGGATGCTTAGAAAGTGCTCAGGTATTAACTTGGCTCATTATTTGGGGTATTTTCTGGGCTGTAAAAGCTGATACTGACCCTTCCTGCCCATCCTTTTCACTTACAAAATTAAGATATACATGAAACTGTTTCTTTAACTGGTTCCTCTCTCTTCAGATATCAGAATATACTTTTAAAAACTTTTTCTTAGCTTTGTACCATTTACAACTAAAAATAATTAAAAATAAATCCCACAGCATCATATGATTTACGGTAGCTATGAGGTCCTTATACAAACACTGTAAATCAGCAGTGCAAATATTAGATTAGATAACAGAAAATTTAGGCATTCTCCTACCCTCCCTGCCATATTTTGTTTCCGGTGCCATGTGGGATGAAAAGAAGAGCCCCGGGCAGGTCTCTAACTTTCAATGTTTAGGAGAAAGCAGCATGCAAACCACATAAACACACAGAATACAAATAGGCACAGCAGTGAACGTGTTGATATATGACACACATTTCTCAGTCTGCTGTTACTGTTTCCCTGGAAGGCACTAAAACACTGAAATGCCCTCTTCCAAGTAAGGATCAAATCATAATTTCCTAAATGTTTCACACAGCCAAATGCTTCACAAGTCTATCCATTTCATCATGAACGATCACCAGCATTCACCTCTTGGTGGCAATTTTGCATGACTGATACACTGATTTTGTGGGTCTTCTTGTGTTTTAACATATTGACCATATCTTTTTCAAAATGAGGGATGTTTCTCCAGGACTGGAGTCTTAGGTCCTTTGGTAGCAAGTGCTACATAAAGCTTTTCCTACAGCTGGAGATTTTATGAGGTCTTTCTGCCTTGCAGATTTTCTGTGTGAGATCAGGAGTTTCATACTTCAAGAAACTCTGTTCTCTTTCTGGCCATCTATTTTTTGTGATGACAGTAAGAGCTTAATCATCTTTGAAATGTCAACTCTTCTTTCTTTTTGGACAGAAAAATGACCAACAGTGCTACAGTTCACTAGAGAAGACAGAAGATATTATCTGTCTTATTTCCAAAGAAAATAAGTTAAAAAATAGATATGAACTGTGACATAAATGCTGAAGTTACCAGTTCCTGTTAGAAAACTAGATCAAAACATTAACCACCGAGTGTGTATGAAGTTCTATTACTGCTTCAGAGCGTAAATATATTAAATTATAATAATAATAACTAGGATATTAAAAACTGGTTTTACTTCCACAAGTATCTGCCAAGTACATATCCTAGCTAGTTTCAGGCTGTCAGTTGATTTTTATATTGTTTGCAGGTCAGAAAATTTTGCAAATTTTTGTCATTGTCCACAAAATCATATTTGGTGAATTTAAATTTGTATTTTGTGTGAAATTTGTATTTGCTTGTTTCCTCAAAGTCACATTGATCTTCACATCTGATGTACTCATACATTCTCTTTAAATTTTGTGTCACCATTAAACTTCATTGACATAATTTTCTTTTGGTTGATGTAATTAATACAAACATTAGCTAACATCGACTGATTCTTTAAAAACTCTAAAAAGTAGGGTCCTGCCATCGCTGTCAGCACTCCAATTCCTTATTTATCTTAGAAAATTTGCCTCGATTTCTGAATCTCACTTTTAAGGCAGTGTTACAGGCTTTGCACCTTTACTGAAAAATTAGATCTATTTTCTATCCTATTGTGAAAATGAATGTGCTTAGCTCTCACCCCCACATCATCTTTATTCTTTAAAAGACACCTGCCACTTGCCAAGTGCTTTATGCTTTACTTTGATTGCAGTAATAACCTGAAAAAGTGTGCCTGTGATTATTTACCAAACTTAAAATGTAATTCAAAGGAGAAACTGCCGCTTTCTCTTCTAAAAACTCTAAGTTCAATCTACCAGATAATCATGTATTTAGGGTTGTGATAACAGATGCATAGTGTCTATGAGTCACCCATACTTTTTTATGTCAGATCCAAAATTATAGCTCTCTTTTGATAATTTGTACTCCAGAGTCTTGCCTCCAGAGGAAAAAGGTGAAGGAACAGCATCTGAAAATTAAATACCACATGGAGAACATGACAATTCGCCTTTCCTGTGTTGGAGTTAGAGTTTAATTACAATCAAAGAACCCTTCAACCTAAATTGCAATTGCAGATTTTACAGCCACATCTGACGGTTCATGTCTTGCAAGGAGTTTCATGGAATGATTTGCATCAGTTTATACTCAGTTTGCTAATAATACTTCTCAAAGAAAGAGCTCCAGCAGAGATGATGGGCAATGCTTTTGAAATCCCCAGGTCTTCACTAGTTCTGAATTTGTTTCTCCTTCAGTTTTCAGATATGACATTGTCCCACAGCTGTGCAACCCTGATAGCAAAAGTCTGCTTTTTACTTCAGCCCCAACTAGAAAAATCTGAAGCTGTAATTCTAATGAATTGTCATAGGAAATGGTGCAGTTTATCTGGTCAAGCAAGTTACCAGACAGGCATATTAAGTCTATAAGAAATCTGCATTATTCGTCTTAGGACATAATGATAGTGTGGTGTACCAATAAAGATATTCCACTGATACCAGCCTTCACCTACATCAATATTTTATAGTTTTATTTTTTGTGATGAGAGAGTTGGTTAGGATACACTATTTACTTTTAGCTACTTGGCCAACTAGAAGTGTTTCAGCTGCAGATTTGGGTCTTAACACAAATTGGGTACAGAAGGAAATTACATGTCTTTTAGAAAAGCCAAGCTCCTTTCTGTATAATAACAGAACTGGAGAGAAGGTATGAGCAGGCTCAGGTAGAATTAAAAATAAAAAACAATAGTGAGCATAGCAGGTTGTTTTCATGTAGATAAAAATCAGATTTTTCAGCCTAAGATACAAAGGAAAAGCAAATTTTTGTTTGTATGTATTACATAATGAATTGTAACTAATTTTGCCCAGCTAATTTGAGAATCCTTCTTTCTGAAATTAGGGGGGAGAAATCCAGGCTTAAATGTTTCATTGTTTCCGCTGTGCTCTTGATTTTGTCTGAATGCTGGCTTGCATAACAACATCGATGGAGAGCCATCCTGGTTATGTGAAGGGCATTGTATTCCTGTTAAATTCATTTTACACCAGTATTAGTGAAATAGAAACCAAGCCTAACCTTTGTCTTTTCCTCATCTTCAAAAATGGCCTAATCCTGAATTATTTTTATAAGGGTTGATGAGTAATAACTCATGAGCACTTATGCAGCACTTCTGGATCCTCACAAAGAAAGCCTAAAATAGGTTTAACCCCTAAGCTGCATTAAAATTACCTCTGCAGTTTAACAGTCTCAAAGCTTTTTATAAATATTATCAGTCGAGTGCTCAGAACATGGGGAAATATAGCCCATTTTCCTAAAGGTTATTTCAAGGGAGAGCTCATGTACCCAACATCTTATTCTCTCCAAGCTGGGAAGATAGTGAGATGCCCTAAATCCTAGCTGTATTTCCTATCCCGAGTGCTTGTTCCACATGCCTTCATAGAAGGTATGTTTAGTTGTCCCCCTCATCAATTTTATATTCAAAATGTATACATTTGCTTAGCTGCTTCTTTCAACAAACATCTCCAAAAAGATTAGTATCAAGCTCACCCTAAATGCCTCCCAGCTGATGAGCACAAACAAAATATGATTTGGAAGCTTCAGTTTTAAGATTGTTTTAATAGCTCCAAGCTGATCACAGCCTTTCACAACTACTTGTATACCAGTTATACATCTAAGTGCTGTCTTATTTCTTCTCCCACCTGTTTATAAGAATGCCTCTTTACAGCAATCTTTTTTTATACAAAACTACCTTGTCTCAATGCCCTTATTTCAAAGTGACTGCTGCCAGAGGAAACACACCAGTGTGAACATTTAGATTGTTATGGAAATGCTGGAATAAGGAGTTTGACTGAAAGCCATCAAACAATTCTGCTTATTGAGAATTAATTGTTTTATCTCCTTACAGACTATGAGTTCTCTTCAATTTACATCAGAGTGGGCTGTTTAGTAAGTGGCATGACATCAGAGTGGTCAGAACACAAAAGTGATTGTTCTCTGTTTGCCACGGAATTTGGGGATTTTTAAGATTTGAAGGGTGGTAGCAGCAGCAGTTTTGAGAGAAGAGTGGTTTTTTAATCAAGCACAGCAAATCCAACCAAAAGCTCCCTTCTCCCTTAGCGTGTAACTTTCTTGAATTTAGGGGGAGGGACAGAAAACAACTGTTGTATTGAAAATGTATAGGGAGGCTTTCTTCAAGAAGAAAGAAATGCCATAAAGACACCTTTGAGAACATGACATTGATGAGGATTTGACAGTGTTGAAAATGAGATGTGTGAATGTATTGCTTTTCCTTTGATGCTTCAAAAATACAATTTTCAACCTCTTGACTGGAACATACCTGAAATCATTTTGCTTCTCATCAGACCTCTGTCAGATGTTCTTTAAAAAGGCTGTTTGGCAGATGTATGAAACAACAAAAGGCCTGAAAGGTTTCAAGATAGTGTCTGATAGCTGTGTGAGCTACTGACCAAATGGGCAATTGCAAACATTTTGTGGCACGTTTTTCTCTCTGCTGTTGTATCACCTCTGGCTTTCTATGTCTGAAACAAGACCCCTGAGGAAAGACTTGAGTGTGTGTTAGTATCTCCTGTTCTTACAAGGGAGTTTCAACAGCAAGGCTGAATCCACTCCCATAATGGGTTTCAGAGAAAAGTGAAAAATTTTGTGGCAAAAATAGGTTGCTGACACTTTATATGCATTGAGAAGCGTTAAGTTTACAAAAATATTAGGCATGCCCATTAATCTGTTATAAGCAATTGCCTTTCTGGTAATTCATCCATTTTACCATTCATTGTGTTCTGTCCCAGCCAAATTATCAGCATTTCAGAACAACGTGCCAAAAATCAGCTCAGGCAGTAGTTTACAACTCACAGAAGTGGGGCCTATTAAATTCATAAGAGCTTTGGAAACCAACCTATACAAGTCTAAGTACATCACAATTTCAGAGAGGAAATAAGCATTACATATTTTTTATTGCTATTTAACCAGTAAATAAATGAGGTATCTGGAATATTTGAACTCTTCATAAGGCTTTAGACTGTACTGTCTTGTAGATAACCAGCTTTAATGAAGATCAATGTGAAACCAAATGTACTCATGATTCCTGCTAAAGACTTTGACCTCTGGAGAACGTTTAAAGAGAAAACTCACAATGTTGGCACATTAGATCACCATAGCTATTCTGCATTGAGTTCAAGGATTTTTTTATTGTTGAAATGTTGAATGTTATTTTCAGTAATATGCTTTAATGCATGTACATTGTTTTATGGTTGCTTGTAGCCGTTTAAAAAAACGCAGAGTGCTTACGTACGTCCATTAATAATTATGCAAATAGGATGGCTTAAAAGAATGTAATTTATTTCTTCTAACTTGGTATCACAAAGACCAAAATTGTATTTGGAGTTTTAAATAAATATCCTTTTTGTTGTTATGTAGAAGGGAAAAGTCAGATGAGTGAAGTTCAAACTCAACAACAGACATTTCATGAGATAATGCTGTCTAGTTGCTGTCTAATATACTTGTTGTCAATTCTGACAAGCTGGGTTGAAAACCTAGAAAATCTCTGTTCAATACAAAATTCTTCACCCCTGTCGATAGTTATCAACATAACTATGTTTGGCTTTCTTCTAGGCTTTTGAGCCTTTCACTTACATGTGCTGGTTTTGCCATTGTGAGGCTCAGTCAATAAGTTCTCACTGAGCATTTCTCTACTGTTAATGTATTTAATTATCAGATATTTGTTATTTCCTTTTCCTAAAAGGATGTCTTACGACAATACATTTTTTCTCTGAGATAAGTGTATAGATTTTGGATCTTAGTGGATTACACAATGCTTTTAGAGGAGTTATTCATATCATTTAGAGCAGTAAAAAACTTATACTGTTTTGGCACATGTTCCTCTGTTAAGAGCAGGCATATATTTTGACTGTTATATCCTCAGTCCTTTAGTTCTTCTGCCTGTGTAACAAGCAAAGAAAAAAGCATGCCTGTGTAAGTGGCAAAATAAATTATTACCATGAGAGCTCTGTACTTCCTGGCCATGTGTGCTGGGTTCTGGCACTAGGGCAAGGTAAAGGGAAGGATTTTTTCCTGTAATGGGACTCCATCCTCTCAAGAAGCAACGTGCAGTAGTTCCACAGCATAGGACTCATCCCTTCCCATTCATTTTGCCTTGCAGAAGGCAGCAAGAGTGCAAGGGACTCCTGTTCTGAAAGTCACAGAGGCTGCTCTGCACGGCCTCGTGCTTATTCCACACCTCTGCTCGACACCAACTCATCCAGGGCTCCCCTGCTGAGCAGGCAAATACCACTGCCAGATTGGAGGCTGGAGGTGCGGATGTAATTCCATTTAGGGTAGATATGAGGATCATTGCTGCATTTTGAGTGAGTATTTGTTTGTTTTTTACTAAAACAACTGAGGACAACTAGTTAATAGATCAAGTTATGAAGTGTTTGATGGAGTGATCACTGGCAATTGTAAGGCAGTGCAGTTTTTTTAAAGCACCTTGTGTCAGTTGTGATTGAAACCAGAGAATTTTGTCAGCCTGCCTTATGCAGAAATTTAGAAATTGATTTCCCAAAGGTCTTTTCTGGTCTTTCAGAGGAGGAGCACCTTTTTCTTGTCATTAAATAAAAGCCATTTCTGCATCAATAGTGACCTAATTGCTTATAATTGTTAATTGCTTTGGCTTAGTGTCTGATAAAAATCTGCCACTTCCAAACTTAGTACCAATTTTCCACTTGTAGCATTTTGTAACAATGTGCAATAACATCATCCAAGATTATTTTTAAAATTTTTTTCTCCGTCCTGCAAACATTCTTATATGTTGGTGACCTCATTAACCATAATTTGGATGTTTTCAATCAGTTTGATAAAGACAACATTAGTTTGTAGGTAGTGCCAAAATTTTAAAATCAGACTGTTGAATGGCATCAAGTGAAATGCTTTGCAGAAATCTGAACATATTATGTCAACACAATTACATTTATGAGAGAGATTAAAATCTCGTCGGGTACCCTGCTTTCTATCAGATCCACAACTTCCAGCTTTAGTGAAAGGGGAAAAGATATTCAAGATAGCTTTTCAGTTTAATGGTTGAAGTCAACTGAAGGATTAACTTGTCTTTCCCAAAAGGTAGACTTTTATTTGCATAACTGTATCTATGGCACATTCATTTTCAGGAGCTTAGACCTTTTTTATTCTGCTTCAGTAACTGACAGATGAACTGGAAGACAGGTTTCATTTCAAGTACTTTAATTGTATCACAGCTCTTGGACCATCCACTTGCTTGCTGAAGCAGAGGAACACTGCAGATTTTCATTAATACCTGTCAGAAGTTTTAATTTACCAAAAAAAAGTACTGATTCAGAAACAGCCAGCTGGATTCTCGCAGTTTTAGACTTGTGCACTTGTCCAAAATCTTCTCAAAGCTGATGGAAGTGTGTTTGTTTCAGAGGTAATAAATTTTCTGCATTTGTGAGCAATTTCTGCTTCGATAAAGGGAGACAGCACAACACATAATGATTGTGCTCAGACAATATTTTAGAGTAGCACTTTAGCTTTTGCAAGTTGTCAGATCTTGATTGACTTCAGTGGCATTGTTCCAGTTTGCACGGATGTTTGACTCTGCTTCTGACTGCACTTTTTTTTCCCCCTCCTCATCTGAACTTCTCATCTAAAAGATCCACCCCACCCGTGAAACTGCAGGTGTTCAAATGCAGGTATTACAAACTTCCAACTATTTGCTTCCTTGCATTGAATCCCAATCTCTGAGAGGAAGCCTGTGTGTCTTGTGGTATCCTGTGCATAATGCAGAGATACTCTGCTGTGTTTTGTTTATGGCAATGTCTAAAATTTATGGCTATTTTTTTACTCATAACTGTCACATAAACATGCAGATATCCAGGTTGAGTGTCTGCATTTGTCTGGGATATTCAAAACAGAAATAATTGTATTTTCCTGTCTTTGTACTGACAAGTGCTTGGGAGGTACAGAGGTTTTCAGTCCTTGTTTAGTTAGCATTCAGCGCAATCTGTGTTTTCCATTTGGCATCACTTATGTCATACACCCACAGAGGCAGAGATATCCTTTCTGTCTGCTTCCCCACACCACAGAAACTACTTATCAGTAAAAAAGAAGGCTACCTTCTCTTCTTAAGGGACTTTAAGCTCTAGAGTTCAAGCAGAATGAAAAAAGTAACAAAAACACCTCTATAAAACAGAGACACCACAACCCGCTTCTGACTCAGAAACTAAGGTGTATAAAACACTCTTTCTTCCTTAGCCCCAAACACCACATAAGCCAAAAATTGAAATATTCCTATGTTTCCATCTCACAGGTAAAATGAGTTGCCTATTTGAACATTAATTGTGAAGAAATGGTTAATTCCTGTGTAGCTGAAGGCAGAGTCTGGTTTAGGTAGCCCTCAAAGCAAGAGAAAAGTCCAGTGTGTCGAAGACTGTGAGTACCTACATGTTGTTTGTATCCAGGAAGAGCTGAAGAAGTTCAGCCCTTCTGAAAACCAGCTCATGTTCACAGGTGAAATAAATCCTTCTCTTAAGGAGAGTGTAAATTTGAATGCTTCTGTCATATTTCCTCACTGGCAAGATGACGAGTTCAGACAAACCTGCTTGTTTAACCCCATTCCATCCACTGCCCTAGGCTGAGATGAAAAATACAGCTGCAATATTTCCTAGCAGATACTTGAGCTTTTTTTAAGAACCCACAGTAGTGTCAAGCCCAGTTTTCCAGAAAGACTTTTCAGATTTTTAATTATCCCAGATAATTAAGCATTTTCTCCTTTGCAGCAATTTGTGCTCATTACTCTCTGTCCTATCCTCAGTGGACATGAATAATGGTTTGCTGCCTTTGTTTTTGTTCCAATCTTTGATAATCTGGAAGACCATTAAGTTTTCTCACTCTTTTCTATGCAGAATCAGCCCAGTCCTTTTGTGTTTTCTTGTTTCATATGTTAAATACAACACTCCTCTCTGGCATTTTCCCAATGGCATGTTTGCCTATACAGTGCAAGTAGGCAAACAAAGTCAAGTTCATGGAATTACTAGGGGAAATCTTGCCTTTAGATGTTCACAGTCTATTAAAACCCACAGCCAAAGCAAACTTAGTCCCACCAGATTGCTACTGGGGATTGTTTTTCATGTCATCTGTACAAGGACATGAACATTACAAAGTGTGCAGAGGTAATAGGGTATTCATGGAAGTAAAAGTGACACCAGTCTGGAAGGCATGGTGGAGGGAACAGGTCTGAATGATCAGTCAACAGAATGTCAGGATTCAGGGTAGATGAGTTAACGAGTGTAGGAACAAGTTGTGTGAACTTCCCCTAATGGGCCCCAAATTGGTGTTACCACTTGGTGGGAAGGTCAGGGTTTGGCATTGTAAGGTTCAGGGAAGGCAAACAGGGGGAAAAAATGTGAAATGGCTTCTATACAAGGAAGAGTTGTGTAACTAGTGAATCTTCTGGCTGGAAGAGACCTTTGGGGTGAGAGCCACAAAATCACAGCAAGCTTGGAGAAAAAGATAGGGACTTCTCTCTGTCTCTTTACATAAATAAAGAAGTAGGAGTATTGAATGAAAATAATGGGAACCACAGTTCAGACAGGAGAAAGGAGTATGTTGCATGTTTGATTGTAGACTTGTGAACACCCTTGTCCAGGACGTAGTCCAGGCTGCTGGATTCAAGGGAATTTATCATGGTCTCAGAGAGCCTGGACAATTTCATGGAAAAGGGCTTAGAGTAACTAAATATGCAAAAAAGAGCATACAGACCAGGAGCCTCCTGAAGAGAACATTGCTAGGTGATGGAAAATCAGGATAAAGCATTCTTGTACTCAGTTTTGGTACTAGTGTTTTGTGGAGAATATTAGCCAAGTGGATCTTTGACGTCACCCAATGCCACCTTGATTCCTAAAGTCAGACCAGTGCACTGAATTTTTGCCAGGTGCAACCAGTATTTCTTTTTCAGAGGAGATAAAAATGACATTCTGGGCTTGTTGAAGATGACAACTTTCTCATTGACATCAAGAGAGGACACTTCATTCCAGGAACTTTGTCCGCAATAAATTGTCCTGGAAGCAAGCACTGGAACTGAGAAACCTTCCATGAATTTGGAATTTCTGAGAAAATAGCGCAAAATTCAAGATGCAGCACAATATTCATTATCTCAAATGCACAGAACAAATGTACTGAATGGCAACTGTCAGGGAAAAACTTAACCAGAGAAATATTTTGATATATCATATTTAAACTTTGAGATGTTGTGCTTTCTCACAAGAGCTCAGGAACATTGTTCCAGAAACAACAGTTTTCTCTGAAAATAAAATTACTGTGACCGTAACAAGGTAAAATTGTGTCATTCCTGTTTTGAATTAGAGCAATTGAGAGACTCACATGATTCTAGTCAAAAGTGGCAATGTCAGGGCAGAAAATGGTGGTTGATTCTAGAAATTATTTTCATAGAGTTGGTACTGCTTCCCTCTCAATGGCTTTATTGTCGGAGATAGGTATGGTATATGGAGAAACTTAATTGAAAGTTTAACCTTATTCTGATCTAAGAGTGCTTTCTCTGTGCCTGAGGTGTAACAGCCTCATGTGTTAGTTCTGATTGTGGCATTGATCACTGCAGTTTCGACTCTGATCCCCTGCAGAGATGTAACCAAGTTTTTCCCTCTAAGGAAGATGCAAAATTTTTGTACAAGCCTATGGCACAAACACTGCCTCTCCTCTCCTGTGGGTGCATTATTGGGGACCAGATACTGTGTGAAGTGTCTCAAAGGGTGTGAAATACAAGGAAGTGCTGGATCACTTAACTGCAATTTCGATGCTTTATAAAAACACTAAAGCTTTATGGAATCGTAATGAGATTGCATCAGTTCCCAGAAGGGGCTGGGATACCAAAATAAAATGTGTGAGTGTTTTAGTCCCCAGAGTAGGATTTCAATTTTCCAGTTAATCCTCTCTCTACAAGAGCCATAAAGCCATGATTTATATAGTTATGTATCTAAAGTGAAAACATGTACAGAGATACGTGAAGTAAGCTGCTGTTCCTATTTATTGCTTGTTCTATAACAGTGCTCAGAAATCCAGTTCAGGGCAGAGCCTGATGTATGAGAACCACTGCATACACAAGTATCAGGGAAGTTGCCTATTTGAAAAACAGTGTATTCCAAAAGTTATTTCAAAATAAATTTTTATGTCTGGAAATTTAGCAGGCCTTTTAAAATTAGATGGCAACATCACTTAAAAAGAAGTTTCATTTATTTGAAGCTGAACAGTTTTGAAAGGAATGGAAATACTGTTAAAAGGAAAAGCCATCTTTAAATGGCTTAGCAATGTTTTTGTTATGAGGCTTCAGAATTCTACTTCCCATTATAGACAGCTTTCCTTTACATTTGGTATGGCTTTCAGTTCCTCACAGAGGTTCTTATTCCAGATTTTAGTTTTTGGCAAAGTGACCAAGTGCAATGTTAGCTTGGATGAATATCACTCAAATGAATGTGACTCGATGTCAAATCCCACAAACCTGAATACTTTTATGTGATCTATCAGACCCAAAACACATCTGTTGATGTCAGTGAGAGGTGAATCAGGGTCTAATGTGGCACACTGATATATATGTTCAATGAAGGTGTGCTTTGTGTATAAGCTGGAAGAAGTGGTGTGATGCATGGTTCTGTGGCTGCTAAGAAATCAAGATGCCCCTTTCCTGTCATGTGTGTTATGCACAGAGGTGACACAGATTGACAATCCTGGGGCTTTTTTCCAAGGTACTTCTCAACATTGGGTTAATGTGCTTGACTTGTCTGGTATGAATATATCACACCCTTGTCAAGCAAGGATTTTGCTGTAGTGGTGTGTCAGCAGTTTATGGGGGAGCAAGGGCCCATCAGCCTCAGTCAGGAAATAGGTCAGAGCCAGCTTTAGTGGGAATGAGACAGAAAAGAGCTCTGCAGCCACAGCCACGTCAGTGAACCGGGACTGTGTGTGTTACACTGCTCATGGTACAGGAGTCGTGATGAAAGGAGCAGCTGCTGTTTCCTCAGAGAAACTCTCAATAATGATCTTCAGAAATCACCTTTCACTTATCTACATTGTGGTTGGGCACTGGAACAGGTTCCCCAGGGCAGTGGTCACAGCCCTAAGCCTGTCTGAGTTCAGGAAGCATTTGGACAATGCTCTCAGGCACATGGTGTGATCCTTGGGGTGTCCTGAGCAGGGTCAGGAGTTGAACTTGGATAATCCTTGTGGGTGCCTTCCAGCTCAGGATATTCTATGATTTTGTGATTCTAACTTCATCTTATCCCTTCAAAGTATATTGGTTCACAACAGCTGACTGTGAAAGGACCCAGAAGTTCAGACTTCTCATTTTATCTAGAGGGCTGAAGCCTTAATTAGCATGAGCAGTGCTCCAGTTGCAGCTAGCTCTTCAATCTTGCAAAGTATAGCAAGATCCAGGCTGAAACCAGAGGATTTCAAGCAAGAAATAAAGTATGTTTTTTATTTGTTTATCTTTATTTATTTATTTTAACCAGTGAACAAAGTGGGTCCTAGAACAATTTATGTAAGTAAAAGCATTTTCTCTAGCCTTAAAATTATTGGCTTTGATACTTAGGTCAGGTAGCTAAACAGATTAAGTCTCTATTGTCTTCTTGGATTTAATTCTAGGTGGTTTTTGTACTATAAAATATATTATAGCAAAATTTAAAGTCTGCACAATGTCCTGTCAGTTCTTAATTCTTCTTATTTAGTTTTGCCAGCACATTCTCCTGCCTCAGCTATTTGTTTTTTGATATTAATTTTAAAATATACATACAGCTGCCAAGTAGACGTACTGGTAAACATGGTCTAGGGTATGGATAAATAAGATAGAAGCCATAGAACACAGTTCTTTGAGTGAATACTCTTGAGAGGGTGAAGTGGCTTTAATTAGAAAACTGTTCAGAGGACATTGGGAGAGATAATACTAGGTATATCATCAGGGTATAACATCTAGGTATATCATGCTGTAGATATATTCTAGTATTTAATCTGAAGGCTCAGAAATGAGCTTCTTTCAGACCAGTGATGCTGGAAAAGATTGACTAATGGTCTGAAAATTTCTAAATTCTCCTTTTAAATATTCTTTTGCAATAAATGTTTCTACCCAACACTCACCAATATTAGATTTTTATCCTATAGAAATACACACTGAAATATCCCATTATCTAATAAGTAAGTTTGTTAATCTTGTAGGAAAATCATATTTGAATGCAATAGATTTTCTATTTCATAGCTGTGAAGAAGTGCACATTCTTTACTGTGTCGTAGCATAGCAGTGTCTCACAGCCTGCCACCCCCAGAAAGAAGTGCTGAGACTCACAAGAATCCTGCTTCTCCAAAGTCGTTTATCCAAACTGACACGTAGGCTTTAAAAGAAATGTTAGAGCTGGGACGGTTAAAATCGTGTGAGCTTCATATAATTCCCTTTTCATAAGAGGCACAAAGCTCTTTGTTATGCAGATCTGTGTCTGTGCCAGTCATGTACTGCACATCTCATGTGCTGCTGTTCCTTCCTACCTTCAGTCCTACGTTCATAGGAGCTGTCTAATGTGGGAATAGAAATCTGCAGGTGGGATCTCTAATGTGTATTAAGGTAGGGATAAGCAATTGAAGACATACTGAGGGTATAAAGTCATGGCTGCTGAGCTTAGGGCCACATTTGTACTCAGCCTCAGGCAGCTAACTGAAAATAATAGCAAAGACACTTATTTTATCCAGTGCTTTTTGAGTGCAAAGCACTTCACGAAGGTGGTTAGAAAAACCATAACAGGAGCTGCAGCCACTCTTTGCCTCAGTGACTTGTCCACCCAGGAAACTGCTGATGGTGCAGTTCTGCTCCATGAGCTACTCCTGTCCTTTGAGGTCACTCCCTGCAGGAATGTGGCTGCATTTCATTTAGAACAAAACCTTAGGGTCCTTCCTTCCTTCCTTCCTTCCTTCCTTCCTTCCTTCCTTCCTTCCTTCCTCCCTTCCTCCCTCCCTCCCTTCCTTTCCTTTTCTTCCCTATTCCCCCGAAATATCACAAGTTTCAGCTCCTAACATTGCAGGTACTTAAAATACTCACACTCCATGCTGTGGGACCTTTCCACCAGGAGAAACCTTTCACTAAAGTGAAAGAGAAAACATTTCAGAAGCTAAAATTTTTCCTGGTTGGCTTTTTATTATAATTATTTTCTGCTTTTATTTTGTAGATGATACTCCCCACTGCTTTTCTCCTAGATAAAACATTGCAAGATTAAAACATATTTGCATGCATGCTCTGTGATACCTTTTTATTCCTGTTTTAGTTGACATAAGATTTCTTTTGCATTGTCATTCATTGCTTCCAGCAGTCTCAGAGACAGAGTCACTGACTCTTCGTGTCTTTTCTGAGACTTCCAATGATGACAAAATTTCATTAAATGTGGAGCATCAATTTTTTTAACAGGTTTTGCTTCCAGATGTTAAATTACTCTCCTATTTCATGTTTTTATCTTCATTACTTCAAGTTGAGTGTGAACAAGGGTAATCCTTCCTTTGATCCTGTTGTGCAAAGGGATGCAGTCAGCAGTGTCTGTACCATAGGCTGGGGGAGGAAGGGCACATGAACAGTGCTCAGGATCCTTCCCCATGGTCTGGAAAATCGTCTTCCAGCACACATTGCACTGTGGCAATTATCAGAGAGAGGGAGTCTCCACAGACCTCGCTGTCAAGTTTCTTTTCAGGTGCCTTCACTGTTGCACAAAGGCTTCTACAAAGCAACAACTTATTTTATGAGACAGGATCAGAGGGAGCCAGGGGAGGGGGAGGGACTATCTAGGACTTTATTCCTCTTCTGCAGAATAGGATGCTGCTGTGAGTGCTTAAGTCAATGAAGCATGGAATTTGCCATCTCCCTGGGCTTGGATCATTAGCTGCAGTGTTATTATAGGCGTGCAGGTTAATCTAGGCCTGTTCCAATTCTCTGGGTAATTGAAACATGGGAGAAAAGCCCCATCCATCAACGACTTCTTCCTTTAGCAGATACTTTCCTTTGAGCACCCAGGGCTGTTTTCCCTGGAGCATGTTATTGTGCTGTCACTAAGAACACAAAGGTTCGCAGACAGGGAAGGCTTTACACAGCAGAGATTTTGGAAAGTGTGGAGCAGAGCTTGATGACATGTAAAATTATGAACTGTTTTGTTTAGTAAACTTGCTACTGAGCATGATTGATTATATTTCTTTTTAATGGTTGCATCCAGAATGACAATGATGGCTGGGGGGCTTGGATATGATGACAAAGATAACTCACATCTGAAGTAGGATCACAGTTTAGGGAAAAAGATCTGCAGAGAAGAAAGCTGCGAAAACAACAACAAAGTGTGTATGTAAGTAAGGCATAATTTCTCGGGAAGGAGGGGTAGGTACAGCAAACAAGGAAGCAGAATTCTTTCCTAATAACAGTGGTAAAGTGCTGTAGTTCTGGTTCTCCACAGCTGTAAACAGACTGAGCTCCAAGACGTAAAAAAAGCCTCTTGAAGCCTGTCTTTTGTTAGCAATAGTAACCTTTTCCAAGAAATTCTATCTAGAAATTCAGTTCTTATAAAGTGTTTCAAGAATAGGCTTATTATGTCCAACCTGGTCATGGTCTGTCATTTGCATGAGCGGTATTGTGCATTGTGATCTAAATCTGTAGTGAATGACTTCAAACACTACAGCAAGGACCTGCTCTTTTTAAAAAACCTGACTTTGAGTCAGGTTTGAAAAACCTGACTTGGAGCCTGGCTGTCTTTTTGATCATAAGCATTAGTGTTAATAAAAATAATCTTGAAATACAGAAGTCAGGGACTTGAAACAGTAGAGGTGAGTCTGCTGCTACCTGATCATTGTATCTAATCACTAGTGGAACAAAATAGCATTTGTTTTTCATAGGCCAGTTCTGAAACAACTAGTAAACATAAGCATTAAATAGTATCAAGTATAGAAAGTCATAAAACTTAGACGGCAAATATATTGCCAGCAGGAAAACTGGCAAATGTGACAGGGAGAGCATCAAAGCTGTCAGAAGAAGGGAGCGTTGTGAGATTCTAGTACTGATAACTCAGGGTATTTCGCATACTATAGCAAAAAACTGGTTAGGTGATGTTATTAGATTATGATATTATTTACACCAAATTCAGTGTAAAATTGTTTATAGCTGCTGTATTTTACTCTTATTTATGTTGATATAATCTAGGACAAGAGTTGGCACAGGACCTCTTAGAGCAATTCTTTTAATGAAACGTCATGATCTTGTCTTTGGGTTTTTTCCAGCATTGATTGGGAATTCTCTGTATGCTCATCTAACAGAGACCCTCATCTTCTTCATGAGCCTTGTGTTCTTCCTAATGCACTCATGGCAAAATTATTTCCAGCACTCCAATTCAGTAAGTTATGATTTTGCCAGTAAGATATTAAGACACCCTAAAATGATACAGTGGCTGGTGAGTGGTGCTGAAGCATTTGCTGTGTATTTAAGATATATCATTTCTATATATAAAACTGTTCTACAAACTGTGGGTCCCTGCAATTATGTAATAGTGCTTGTGTGCCTTTTACTATCGAAATTAACTAGGCTGCAAATGCAAACACAGATCAAACCTTCATCACTCAGTTACACAGTATGACGAGAGTGGAAATGTTAACCCACTTTTTCTTACCAGCTGAGAAAATTGCTGTTTGCATTTGGGAAATATTTCCCACAGGGATAAATGCTATCGCTATTCTGAAAGGCAGAGATCCATCTACTGACTGTGGGTTAACAGAGGAGTTTGTGAAGCCCTGTACTCAGCAGAAGAACATGTGACATTCAAAATGACCTTCCACCACCATGTGGATTGGTTGGAGAAAAGCAATGAAATATCAGATTTCAGGACCTCTTCATTTTTCTTAAAAAATCTATATTCTTTTAAGTCTTCCTTTTTTGCAAGGGAATATCATGACATATTTTTCTTCAAGTTCCTAATCATGGTGTGATAAATGATTTTTCTGCTGCAGCAGTGCCTTCAGCAAGAAGGTCTTAAGTTGGATATGCCTGACCTGGTGGGCCAGAAGTGTCAGTATCAACATGTAAACTTGCTTTAACAATGGAAATTTAATGTGAGTCATACTGGACAAACTAAACTTTAGAGACTGAAGTCTCTTAACTGGCCAGGTCAAATCATTATATAAAGAAGGAAAATAAGTCACAGTAAGCAGGAACTAATTTTCTGTTTATGGATTGAATAGGAACATATCGCTGGTCTTGATTTCAATACCAAATGGTTTGTTGGATATTGGACTCTTTCCAGAGGCAGCTAGTAAGTGGTTTCTGATTTTCTTACTGCACTTCTGAGATTATCAACAATATCTCAATCTTTTTCTCCCCTGTTCCTAATTAAACGAAATGCAATTTTTAGTATAAAAGTTTAGTGCCTCTAGAGCCTCTAAAAGCACAGACTCAGAGTTCACTTTCTTTCAGTACTAACTTCATTTTTCAGTCCTAGAATAGCTAGAATATTTGCGGCAGATAAATGCAGAAACAGGCATCCAGAGAAAATTCATTTAGTACCTCATGGCAAGGCTACTAAAGGAAATGGCAGTCTTTTATATCCACCTCGATCAGGAACTTATTTCTGTAGCATTCATTCAGTTCTGCAATTTCTATGTCAGATTAATAAACAGATCCAGAGGGACAGAATTCCCACATCACCCACAAAACATCTCATTCAGCTGTTTCTAGAAGTTGCTGCATAGCATTTGCTTTCAGCTTTTTTGTTGAATTTGAGGTATTTTAAAATGTCATTACCTTCTGTGGCACTAAGAATGTTGCAGTAAGCAAAATGTCAAGAAGTAGGTATGTGAATTCCCTCACATTCTTGCTTTCATGCCACCGCTGTAGGTGAGTTTGCTCTTTCTGTGTGAACCACGTTTTTTCTTTCAATTAGCAAGATGTTTGACTGTAAAAGCATGTAATCCCTAAACTTATTTTTTTTTCATGTGGCTCATTGCCTCTCTTATCTGCTAGTTAATAAGGTTAAGCAATTTTTTGTTGATGAAATGCAGCCACTGCAGTTCCTTCTGCCATTTCAGAGAAGTGCCCACCAATTAATTTATAATTTATATTATTTTACATTAACATAGCCTACAAACCAACCTCATTTCTTGCCAACAAACCAAACCTTATGATCCTTCCTGGACCTTGGAAAATTATCTGTGGTGTACAACTGTGTAGCAACAGCCTTAGTTTGGTTTGTCCATCTCCCTATGCAGGTTTTAATATTAAGCTACTCACAGCTCTGTTTATGGAAACCTTAAGGTGTTTTTTCACAGGGGCTTTTCATACCCATATAAAATTTTTTGAAAAGGATTGTCATGTGTTTGCCATCCCAGCCGTTTCCTCAGCTGCGTTTCTAACATGGTGTTCAATTCATCACTTGCACTCAGTTGCTGGTAATTTAAGTAATTTAAACCTCTCCTAATTAAGTGATTCCCAGGGAACTTTCATGAATACCCCTCATCTCCTTATTCCTGAAACCCAATGAAGTTAGGTTAGGACCACTGGCAGACAGAAGCTGCCATTTCTCCTGATGACTCTGTTGGTTCCATCCATCTGTACCCGAGGTGTTTGTGTCTCTCATTCCTCATCTAACACTTTGGCTCTATATCACTGCAACTGTGACCATCTTTCCCTTTTTCATTGAAGATCTCAAAAAGGAGAATCCTAACACATCACCACAACTACCAGGTACAAGATGATTTACTGCAAATATTAATCAATTAAGTAGTGACATATACATGCCAGTTCAGAAACAAAATTATTTCTATTAAATATAAAAGCTTTCATCCAGTTTCCAATCAATTCAGATTGTTCTACAGTTGTCTTACTGCATTATTCACTCTTAAGCTGTAGACAGGTGGCCTTTAAATAATGTAGAAAAATTTCTGAATTGAATCAAATAAATAATAGACAAAGAAAGACCCATAATGGAGCAGAATTGTTTCAATTAACATTTATCTTGTTCAGATAGTGTTAATGGCACAAGTAGGGCTGGGAAGTTAAAGTGTTGTGTTTCAGCAAAGCAGGATCAGTGGGATCCCCAAGGGCTGTTCTTGCTGTCATTCCTGTTCTCAGCAGGAGCAGGGCTTGGTCTGGAAAATGCCCAGAAATTTTCACTCACCAGGCCCATAATCCTTCTCCAAGTGCCTTTTTTAAAGGGGCCTCAGTTTCTGTCCCACCTGTTCCCTCTCTTTCAGAAGACCTGGATAAACCCAGCCTTGCATCAGATGAGGGGCAGCTGTGCAATACCTTGGTGGTGCCAAGACTGGGAATAGATTGCCCCATCCAGTACCCCATCCTATAGCCATGTGTGCTGCAAGGGGACTCCTGACACACCAGAGGGGTGTCAGGTTTGCAAGGAGAGAGCTCTAGCTTCCAGAAAGTCTTGCTTTTGGTCTACCCAAAGAAGTGCTGGCGAGTAAGCTGCAGCTTTGGCTGGTACCAGCTCATGTAACATTTGCAGTCAGGGTTTCAGAGCAACTCTGCATGTGCACAGCACATGGTACAAGGACATTGTAAAAGTGGCCTAATAACTCACCTATTAGGTGTCACTTTATATTTTATCATACACCTCTATAGTACCTTATTATTTAACCAAAATACCCCTATTTTACAGTTGAAGGGATGTTAGATACACTTTTTTTTCCTTTGTGACATTTCTCTCTGGCTTTAAAGTTCTTGGCATGAAACCAGAAGACAAAACAAAACTCATAGGCAATGCAATCCCAGTAAGAAAGACAAAGCTCTCTTAGGAAATCTCTGTTGAAGAGCTACTTTGGCCATATGGAGAAGTTGTTGTTTCTCCCTCAGCACAGAAATAACAAGGCACAACTGTTAACTGAAATGAAAAATTCTTTCTATTTAGTATTAGAGAGAGATTCTGCATTGACAGCATCTCCCTGGCTGTGCCATTAAAATGGAGCAGGAAATAAGAAAATCAAAGTGATAAAGAAAAGTAGTGCTCATTATGGAGAGCCCCAAATGTTTTGCAGAACCAAGCATTGATCCACTTGACTTCAGAGAGCACAGCGTTGCATCGGTTGGTCGAAGGGTTGCAGTGCACTGTATTATCAAGTTTATAAAGAGGTCTTTGACCTTTTAAAATTACCACAGAATTGCAGCAGATTAGCAAAATGCCTTACAACTTAGAGTGGAAAAAAATTTTAAATATTTTATGTTCTCTAAATAACAGCAGAAAGTACATCTTTATTTCATGTTGTAATAAACTTTAACTTTGTTTTCTAGAAGCAGCCTGCGTCCAAGAAACTATGCTCTTAATGGAATTATTAAGCAAAAACCTGGAAAAGTTATTAAAGCTTTATGTGAATGGCCAAACAGGGCATTGCTGAATTCCTTTCCATTTGTCTTCCTTCAAAGATGATATTGTAGCAATAATGGATATAAGCCTAGTAGAAATATTCATAAAACCAAGGAGATCATAAATCTAATAATACTGAGGAAATGATGAGTCTGATTCTGACAATTTTTTATAGTGCTGGACAAAACCCAGGAGTGTCTCCTTAGCTACCAGTAGAGTCACCTATGAGGAAGTGAAAGAAAAAGCAGTCCTTGTGCCTTGTAGGCAGAATACAAAACTGTAAAATATTGCATGTGTTAGTTCAAATGTGAACAGAATAATAAATTATACTGCAAAATGAAGAAAGGTGTTAAAATGAGCACATTTTATAAGCGAGAGCTAAACCGTATTTGAAGTATCTTGGGGGGCTTCACAAATTGGGGATGTTTTACCAAGTAATCTCTTGCTCATTTCTAATTCCTCTACTTGTCACTATGATGGGTAGAGGAATATTGCTCTTTTAAATGAACATTTCACAAATGGTCTTTATTTGACTGAACTGAAAAACTCATTTGCGAAACAAGAGGAGATCTTCACGGCTGATTCAAACAAATTAGATGTTTTCTGAATAGGTGTTCTACAGCACCAACACCTTGTATGCCTGACACCTTAGGAGAGGGACAGCATACACAGGGTCCTGGCCTCTTGGCCATGCTGAATGTTTTAAAATATGATGGTGTGTCACCAACCAAAGATTTTCTTTGTTGTTTTGTAATTCTAATAAACAGCTTTAGTGATTGGTTAAATCACTTGAGCCATTTCAATCAGATCACAGCAGCTGTTTAATTTACAACACAGTTAGGATCATCCTCTAAACCTGTGGGCTTTTGAGAAAAATAATCAAGTGTGAATGATTCCTCTCTTTCAGATACTATTCAGTAAACGTTGTTGTATTACAGCTTTCAGGCTTTGGATTTGTAATGTGCCTCTAAGTAAAGCAGTTGATAGAGTTGGATATGTAAGAATATCTATCTGCCTCTGACAGGGCACGAGGCTTTTTCTCACAAGACATTAAGACCAAAATGAGCAGTGCAGCTTGGCAGGTGCACTGTGTTCTGGCAAGGCAATGACATTAATGATTAACTGCTCTGGGTCACTGCTTTGATGTGTCCCTTCACAGACAATCCTGTAAGACATAAGAGAGGCCAGCTGAGACTTGTTTTACATTGGAGTCTTCAAATGATTAATTGGTGGATAAAGATCTTATTTATTCATTTCAAATACAGTTACTATAGGATTGTACCATCCACAGGTATAATCCCTGTTGACATGCTGTACTGGAGAGCTGAACAAGTGCAAATATCTATTCTCTTGTGTAACCATCAGCTGGGGAAGTGCTAGAAATGTAGGGACTCAGCTTGAGGAGAATAAACTGTTACTACTTATTCCACTCAGTTCAGCTGCATATTTGAAGGTGAACAAGTGAGGCTGCATTTCCAAATTGTCTGGAGATCCACAGCATCAGGAGCCCTGAGGGGAGAGTATGGGGCCTGGGTACCGCCTAAACCTGGGGTTTGGTCTTTTGAAATGTTGAAGTGAGTTTCAAAATGTCAGCTTACATTTTATAGCTGTTAGTTTACATATTTGAATGTACAATTTTTTCATGATTGAATTGCAAGAGCAATTGGTGTGTTGAGGTATTGCTTCATATGTAGAAATTGGTGATTAATATGCTAAAGTAGATTAGTATTGTGAAGTCAGAAAGGTCTGAAGCCAAAACTGTGTTCAAATGAGGACTGCAAAAGATTATACAATTCCAATTTCCTCTAAGACAAGGAGGCCTTCCCCCTGATAAGCAACAGAATATTGTTTCCCTAACACTGGTGTTCACCTTACTTATGTCATAGAGAGTGCACCATGAATAAGTAACAAAATCATTTCTTTGGCATTGACTTCCAGGAACAAAACCCTCTGGTAATGTTGAAATGCAAGTATTACATAACCCACTATGTATAGCCATAGCATTTTGGTATTGTATTTTTTGGAATTACTGTTCAGAAATATGAAGCAATTTTCACAGAATAGGGCAATAGCATTCTTTCACTGGAGGATCATTCCTGACGGTCACGCATGACTCGTATGCATAAAAGATTATGGTAGGCAGCAGTGATGCTGTTATATATCTGATATACCATAAAGCTGCCATCTACAAGTCATCCATATCACTTCCTATAATTTTTTCTTTCTAGGAGATTCAGATATGCTTGTCTAAATGCACTCAGTTCAATTTTTCATTTAAAGTGGTTGTCGCTGATTTCATACCTGCCCAACAACTTAAAAACTAAACAACAATTTAATGATGTGATCTTCTTCTGTTCTTGTGCCCATGGAGATGAAACAGTGTAATTTTTTTTCCAGATCTTTAGGTCTAACATATTCTGAGAACAGCTGCATTTTCTCCTTCAGAAAGAATTTTACTACTCTATAACACATGAGCATCCTGGCAACCTGCCTAAACCTGTGTGGATATGGATGTGGAAGCTATTTTTTTTCGAGATAAACTTTCCCCTGCATTGCTGTAAGTCTTGAAAACTATGGACCTTTCATAGGCAATGCCCTCTTAGCAGAGACTTGCAGTCTAGCTATGTTTTTCTATTCAGCATTTTCAATTTCTTCTGTTTTGATGAATATGAAAGAAATGTGTTTTTCTTTGTCAATTCTTTATTTAAAAATCTACAACTAAAGAAAAGAAAAAATTATCCCTTCAAGATGTGCAGTGTTCCCCAATCTTACTCCATTTGTGTTGCCTCATTCATTTCAGAAGGGTCAGAGATATCCCAAAACTCTATGAATTAGGGCTTCATTGCTTTCACTGTCAGTTTTTGAAGATATTTGTAAATGATTTATTTTTTTAAGTCATTGATACTGAAATATGAAGGGGTTTTGTATACATGGATTATACACAGAAAACAGCCTTATCTCTCTGACAGATATCTATAAAGGAAATTATTGATTTGATTTGAATAGAGATATTAAAAGAATTTCAAGATGGCAAAGAAAAGCATAGAAATATAAAACATTCCAGAGTTCCAACCAGTCAAAAAAGTTTAATTTGCCCAATGTGTTCATATTTTTTGTGATACTGTTTTATTACAGAACTCATATTTTTTTTTTCCCCTTTAAGACATCTGCCAGCTTCAACATCTGTTCACAAGTTCTGTCATCTTCTTCTTGCACTGAGAAGGTTCCAGCTTCCATGCTTAGGGGATGTATTGGTCAAGAGATTTGTTGTTGGCTTTTGAGTGGGTTGTTGGAAGGCTCAGAATGGGGCTGCTACACACATGAATAAGGCTGTTACACACAAATCCAACTCGGGCACTCACCTGAGGGCCAGGACTGACTCCCAGGGCTGAGAGATGTGTCTCCCTTTACAGGGGCTGTGTTTCAGAAATACCCAGTTCTGGAAAGGTCAGATTTTTTTCTTGCAGATTTTTCCCTCTTTCGTTTCCAAGTACCTCCTGGACCAGGCCTTCTACTGCCTTGGGTCCTGTGGTGGAGGATTAAAGCTCTGCTGTCTGAACCAGCAGCCTCTGGGGTGCTGCTTGCAGATGTGTCATTGCCTCTACTGCCACACAGAGCCAGAGGGATGCGTAGGTAGATGAATACCTCCAGTGGGGGGGGCAGAAAGGCAGCTTGCCTCAGTGCTGCTCAGCTTCTATTCAATAACCTGGTTTTTAGCAAGCTCCCTTTGTTTACATCCCTGCTAACTGGGCATTCAATTCTGAAGTGGCAAAGGCTTGTCTGATAATTTAAAATAATATATTCTAGAGGACAGTACACTGCCAGAGCTCTATGCCTCCGGTGACTTCTCAGAGCTCATTTTCTCTTGATATTAAACCAAGACATTTCAGATCCTCTGTGGCATTTCAAGTGGGTTTTGGTTTGGGAAATCAGACTGTAAAGGTAAAACATCTATCATGATCGTTATACAAACAAAGTTCACATTCTGCTTGGAGCAATTCTTGGAAAAACATTTCAGTGTTTTCAGGTATGTTGGTCTGAGAGGATCTTTTGAACTAATTTCTAATTCCTCTATATCTAAACTAATTGATCCACCTTTAACCCCATTCAAATTGAGGAACTTCTGATGCAGCTGTGAGATGCTGCATCAACTGGTCATTAATATAGCACTGGGACAGCAGAGTAGCAGCGTTTTCATTGCCAGAATTGTGGTTTTACTTGTGTAGTTTCCGGGCTAATGTCTCTTTCTGCAGAGCTATTACAGAACTAAGCTACCTGGCTTTTAACCTGCAATCCTCTGGTCCCAGTGCTGACAAATAGGAAAGACAGCCCACAGTAAGACACTGTAATGTGGGATACCAGGCTTGCAAGCCAGGAGGAAGAAGGGCTTATTTCTCAGCTACTGACATAACCTGGTTTAGCATTTGCTCGGGGTGTAGAAAAAAAGAAAGCTCAAGATAAAATATTCCCTTTCTAAGCTGCTTGGAATGGAAACGTGTGTGATGGAAAAATGATGGGTGAACACAGATAATAACTTTACTCCTGACCACTCGAGGAGAACAGACCAATATTATTGCTTTTTGATTTCTCAAGAGAAATCAAAGAGCCTGGTCATTTGGTGCCATATCCTTGGAGACTAATAGCTGATGTCTTTTAGAACAAAATGCAGTACGGTTGTATAACTGGTAAAAATCACTGGTTGTAAACACAACAAATTATTTAATTATACTCCCAATGGAGGCCGAGTGATATTATTTTGTGGGTGAAACACATATAATTAAAACCTGAGCTATAGGAGAAGAACTAAACTGTTTTCAGTTTACAACTGTATAAATAGTTCAGGCCCCGAAGAATGGAGGAAAATATTCAAATATCTGAATACAACATCTCAGCGAATTTGGAGTTAATTTTGGCTTTTTTTTCAAAATAGCACCTTTCTATTTAAAAAGGAACCTAAATTAAATGTACAGATCTACATCCATACTCTTGTCATCGTTTGACCGAACAAAACAATCTAAGCTTCCCACCTACTTTGCTGCAGCTAGACGGAAAAACATAATTATTTTTCAAGAGCGAAGCCACTTTTTCTCACAGTAATGTGGCCATTATTCAATCATTTTTCAATCAGCCTAAGTGGCCATACTCACTATATCTCCCTGGTTTGTTTGCGTCTAAAACATGTCGATATCTCTTTCTATTAAAGTGAAATATGACCATTGTAGCAGTCCAGTGTATTCCCATTTCAGATTTACTTTTAATGAAATTAAATAATTATCTTTAAAGCATCTATAAATTTGAAAATGCATGTCAAGAACTGTACTAAGGAAATGGATTCATAATTACAGGTAAGCTGTACAGAGAATCTCATGCTGACAAAACCCCAAGTCCCTGCAGAGTTACTATGAGGTCAAAAGACACCTGACACAGAGGTGCTGAAGTGGAAGCACTTTTAAATATGCTCCCAGTATGGGAACTGATGACCTTTCTGGGACTGGAAGGTAAATATGGAATGAGTTCATGCCCTGTGGTCTTGCTCTGAATATAATTATGTTTAAGATGCAAATGAGCCAAGATGTGAATGACAGTGAGGGACAGAGGGATTGGGGTGTGCATGGGGAACCGAACAGCAATAGATCCCTCAAGTGTGTTTTCACCTTGTATGTGAGTGGAATTAGTGTTCAATTCCTTTATAACTCCGGCATTGTTAAATTTAATTTGGCCATGCTTGAATAGGTAAGCTTCTGCAAATCTGAGGTATGGGTAGCATCTCCTGGAAACAAGGACTTGTTATGCATCCTCTGCAGACCAACCACAGAGATGGGAGGGCAGAGACAAAACCAAGAGCAGAATTTTTCTGTTACTGCTCTAGAGAACTGTCTGGAGCTGAGCCAGGGATAGGTTAAAATTGAGATGGAAGGCAAGCCCCTTAATTTTCCATCTGTGAGGAACAGGCAATGGTGTGTTACCTGGGGAGGAAGTCCTGACTATATAATACAGGAGGAGCACGCGAATGCCCAGTTCAGGAATTTATCATCTTGCAAGTCTTATGGTTGTTACAGGGAATGAAAGTGCTGCATTGTGCACTCACTGGAGACTCAGAGCTATCACTGAAAGAGCAAAGAATGATTACACTACAGAAACTATTCAAGGAATAGCTTTGAATCAAGCTTTTGGTGGATTCAGGGACTGTTATGGTCCTCATCTGTGTATAGATTTTCAGCTTCATTTTCTAAGATCAAAAGTGGATAAGAGAGTTCACCATCCTGTTCTGGGAAAGAGCTTCTTTATAGGCCTTCTTTTTAAGTTTTCATAGGAGACTTTCTCAATGTTAGCTCTCAGGGAGGTTCCAAACCCATTAGGTTCAACAATCAGTAACCATTTTTCTTCTAGTAATTGAATCTCTGTTTAATGGATCTAATAACATATTTTAGTGGAAGTAAATTACCCTTTTGGTAGCTGTATGTGTTTATATCTGCATTTACTGGCTTCTAGAGCAGCATATGTAATGGATATCAAATTATGGAGGGGTATCTGCAGATTTTCTTTTACAGGATACATTCTTTGGACTAGATGATCATTGTTGGTCCCTTCCAACTGAAATATTCTGTTCTGTTCTATTCTATTCTATTCTATTCTATTCTATTCTATTCTATTCTATTCTCTCTCCATGGCTGTTCCCCCCTCCTGCCCCACTCCATTTCAGGAGTGTGCTCTCTGACCAGCTGGCTGTGCCTGTGGTGCTGAGTGCCCCCCTTGCAAAGGTGAGCTGCCAAAAGTAGTTTTATTCTGTCCTGAATACTCCTGGCTCCTATGTCTCTACAGAATATAGCAATTCAGACAACTTACTTATCAAGGCTAAGCCACGTCCTGGATCCAATCTTACCCTTTTCTTAAGCTCTTTGTCATGTTCTTCCCTTGCCAGAGAATTGACTGTAAACTTTAGCACTTTAAAATTCTTCCACTTTAGTACAAATTGTACAGCTGGCACAGAGGCACATGGGTGTCTGTTTCTGCCACGGCAGATCTGATATTTGATGTGCCGTAGTTATTAAGCTGTTCCATCACCTGTGTGTAGCCTATAGGAGCAGGATTCAGAGTAAAAGCACAAAACATCCTTGCAAAACCAAGGTAATTTCTTAGTAATTAATCCAGATGATTAATTATTTTAAAAAACCCCCAAACATTTTCTTAGCAAGATTATTCCCTAAGAACAAATGCCTCATTAATTTTGAGGATGTCAGCCTGTATGAACTATTAAAGTCTAACAATGATCATTTTATAAGGGATGCCACTCATCTCATGTTCACCAAATAAGCACTTGTTTGTTTTTTTATTATTATTCCTTGACTGCTTAGACTAGAGAAACATGAAATGGTCCAGTGTGAAGATTGCTCAGTATATAAAGCAGGAGGAAGAAGGAGGAAAGGGGCAATGTTTAGAGTGGTGGCGTTTGTCTTCTCGAGTCACTGTGTGATGGAGCCCGGCTGCCCTGGGGATGGCTGAACACCTGCCCTGGGGAAGTGGTGAATTAATTCCTTGTTCTGCTTTGCTTGTGCGTGGGGCTTTTGCTCTACCTATTAAACTATCTTTATCTCAACCCATGACTTTTCTCACTTTAACTCTTCCAATTCTCTCCCCCATCCCACAGGGGAAGGTGAGCAAATTGTCTGTGTGGGGCTGAGTTGCCAGCTGGGGTTTAACCACAACTCTGAGAAAAAGAGAAGAAAGAGGAAGGACAATATGAAAGAAGGGAGAAAAAGAATAACAAACACGAATAAATATTAATTTAATTGATTTTCATCTCACGGCTTTTGCAGAAGGTTTTGACTTCATTCTGCTCAGATTCAGCAGAAAGGCTTTATACGGGCAATATCAAGAGAATGCTGTCATATTTTTCATATGTAGAGTGGTTTATATGTTCATGTTTCTCACTGTGGTAATGGGAAGAGAAGTAATCCCAAACTTTCAATGAAATGGGGAAACCATTGAAAGAACGTCTCTGGCTGTCACTAGACTGTAGAATTTATTTTCTTAACTAAAATGAAGGTGTTTAATAAAAGCTAATTATCGGTCTACTGAAGTTTTTTATGCCAGTGAAGAGTCTGACAGTTCATCCAAAAGTAACTACGGAGAGAGAAGTTCTTGTAAAAGAATACCTTGCAGTCTCATTTTCAACTCTCACACTCAATTAATATCATTGCAGAGCCCAGAATCCTCAGCCCCATTTCTTCTCCTTCATGCACACACTCCTCTACACTCCGAGTACTTTCACTCCTCTGCAAGCAGAGGCAGAATCAGATGCTTTCTTTCTGCCCTCAGTTTGGGTAGATGCCTTTCTTGGTACAGCAGTGAGCACCTCATTTTTTTTTTGAGCTCCGTGCTGTTCCAAATGCTGGCTGCAACCATTATGACTCTGAGTTGTTTATGGTGAGGTTATTGCGGTAGACAAGTGGTATATAATTATTTTTAACCTGTGTATAATGCAATGGTTCCAGTTCCTTCTGTTTGCTGTGACACCACAGTTTGTGCATTATTTGATTACTGATATGGCCTTTTCCTTGCTTAAATCCCTCTTGGTTACCTCTCTGAGAGCTGTGTCCTGATAAATGTCGTGTTATGCATGTTCCAGTCTCAGGCAAATAATCATAGGATCATAGAATGTCTTGAGTTGCAAAGAACCTTAAATCTAGTTCCAATCCCAAATAATTCATATGGATATGGAAGAAGCACACTTTCCCTATCATGAAAACAAATAATTTATAGAATCTTTTTTGCTGCCCTATGAGGCAACTGGCTTGGAATAATCAAAATTTGACTTGATTTCAAGGAAATACATATTCAGATCTGTTGCTAATCAATGAAAATACACATGTAGTGAAATTCTTCAAGTCATTTTGGTAGAACATGGTAACCAGACTGTGTAAATGAAGAAAAGCCTGTCTCCCACCCAGGTAGATTAGTTCAAATTAGTAGCTACCTGTGCAACTGTGTATGTCTCCCTCTGGGCATTTCCCCATCTTCCCTTCTGCTGTGTGCTGTTCTTTGGATCCTGAAGGCCTTCCTGTAGAAGTCTATTTCAGTGTCAGATCATCAGTGTCTTAGTATAGAAGTGTCTCAGCTGTTACTCTGTTACAGTTGCAACATTTTCTGGCCTTTTTTTCCCCCTTTTTATTTTCTTCTTTTCTTTTTTTTTTTTTTCGTTCCCACTGCAGTTAGAATTTTCCTGGAACTGGTCTGTCTAGAGGTACAGAGCGTCACGAAAAACCTGTCCTTATGAGGATGTCCTTGTTCCATTTTTTTCTACGTTGTGTTAGCTCATTTTTGCCAGAACCATCTCAGTAACCTCGCAGTCAAGGTGCCCATGAGCCTCTGCAGCCATTTCAATGTTAAGGGCAGACTGCCTTCAGCACTTTCTTTTCACTTCCTCAAAATAATTTCGGTAAGTATTTCTTCATCATGAGGCTGAAAGTATGCTGGGACTGCACCTTAGAAGGAATGGAAGTATTGCACGGGTGTGCACTGCTCAGAGAATCACAGAATCCCAGGGTTAGGGCTGGAAGGAGACAGTGTCAAAAGCCTTGCTGAAGTCAAGGTAAACAACAACCACTGCTCTCCCCTCATCGATCCATCCTGCCTTGCCATCAGAAGGCTGTCAGATTGGCCGAGTATGATTCCCCCTTGGGGAGTCCATGCTGACTACCCTCAATGACCCTCTTTTCTTTTACATGCTGTTTGATGACCTCCAGAATGTTGTATTCCACCGCCTGACTGCCCAGTAGTTTTCCTGGGTCCTCCGTCTTGCCCTTTTTGAAGATGGGAGTAAGATTTGCCTTCCTCCAGGAAAAAGGTGGTTGTGTCCTGATACCAGATCCCTGGGGTCAACAGAAACAAAGAGGTTATTGCACCCAGCTGATGCTTCTGTGTGTCTGGGGCCATGGTGATCCATAGCTACACCCCGGCAAAAATTCCTGAACATCTTACCCACCACATACGAAAGACTGGATCCTCTCACCTAATCTGAGCTATTTTCTAATTTAGTTTTACCTTACAAGCTGCTCACCCCAAACTCTCCTTGCTCTTCCTACACTGGGCAACCTTTTAAATCACAGACATTTAAATGCTGACTCTCTTTATCTTGCCCCTTAGGGCCAGTTGCCCTTGGGATTTGTTAATGGAGTGGGATGACATGGGAAAGGGATATGGCAAAACACTTCTACTCCAAGAGAAGGAAATGTGCAACTCCTGTTGTACTGTGAATCCAGGGATTTGAGGAGTGCTCAGAACAGAGAAAGGCGAGGTTGTGGTTCCCCTTTTTCATGTAAAATGATGCAGGCCTGGTCGAAGCCTTGCGCATTCTGGGGAGTACATTTATTTTCAACATCCCTTGACAAAAAAGGGTAAATTACAAACTTTTGGCACTTTGATGCTTGAGTTTCCTAGCAACAGTGGTTCCTCCGAAGATGACCCCTGTCATTTCAGAGTGCCTGAACCTGGACATTTTAGATAGCTTTTTATGGATGTAATGAACTTTAAATAAGCCTTTCCCTTATGAAAGCCTCGTTTCCCAGTAAGCAGATTTTATTTCCAAATCTCATGATAGCTTAATGATAAAATATGATAATAGTTCTACTTATTGTGAATAGAATCACAAAGAAGGTAAGTGGTTTCTTATTCATAAGTGCACCGGAATTAATGTTTAATAACTAGCTATTTTTAAAAACTTGTCTTTGAGGTTGAGAAAAGCAGCTCTTATTTACTGAATGAAGGATTCAGGGCTTTACACCAAATATCTATTATTATTTGTATACCTGAGATCCTACTGCATAACTGCTAAGTAATTGTAATTTTCTTTCATATTTCTAAATTTCAAAATTTTTTCCAAATTTTTTGCCCACAACATTTCAAAACTCAGGTGTTTTCTTTTCTCTGTGAAATAGAAAATTGTAATGAAAAGGGGTGCAAAACTAACTGGAGGCTTCAGAGAGGTAGATATGAGTTGTGCACTGAGTGGTGGTCTCTCCTGGCTGCGATGCTGTTTGATACTTTTATTAATGGACTGAATGATGGTGTGGAAGTGATGCTTGCTCACTTTGCAGATTCTCTGGATGAATGGATGGGTATTTAAGCTGGTCTTGATGTACTAAGGAACAGGATGCAATCTGATGAGGATGAAGCCCTGCAGGCTTTCAGGAATAGTCCCTTATAGTTTTATATATATTTCTATATAAATATAACTTAAATAACCACAGACACCCCAGTTGAATGGATATGGAAGCCTATATTTAGCATTTGACAATATATAGGTTTATTTCTCCATATTGGAAATTAGAGATGCAGCTGGGTCCAGTGGCTGATAACCTGCATAATGAATCTATTCTTTATGATATATGCAGTCTGCACTGCAGTTGTTCGTTGCATTGTATTGGCTGCATACATTGCCAAAAATTCACAGAGGGGTCCTCTTCCACCTGCCGTATTAATGGATTCACATTTTTTACCTCAACATTTATTAGTGTGCTGGAAAAGTGTTAAATGAATTTTTAAATTGGTATCAGGTATCAGGATGTTAAAGGATGAGGGTGAGGCAGAAGAAGGATGGGGAAGTTTGAATTCACGTGGTACAGGTTTATGGTTACAGGAATTCAATGTTGTCACCCAGGAAATGATAGCGATTGAATAGAAAAGGGCTTAAATGATACACATTTCTAACCAGCTGCTGTCAAAGCATTTAAAGCAGTTCAGTTGGTCTATTGGAGGATATCAAAAAGAACCCCAAGAATTGGTGCACTGATCTATTTGAACACATCTGAAATTAAACAGCAACATTAACAATAAAATATTGCTGGGTGAGAAGCACACACTCCTCTGCTTTAACAAAAAGCAAAACACATGGGCATGCAGCACATTTCTCTTTCCCTGATGACATTTCCCCATCCACTGAAGTAGCAGGTTTCTCTGTATTCTCATCAGAGCTCTTTGCACACAGCAGTGGCAATGCCAGAGCACAAAGCAGCAAATTAATAGAAATGTTTTTATTCTGGTAAATGCAAAGAAGTTGATCAGCTACCTTCTTTTATAATTAAATAGAAATTTCACTTGTCTCACCAAGTGAAAAATGACAGGTTTGGTAGGGAAATACCTGATATTTTGAAGCATCTGATTGTGTATTAAGTTGTTAAAGAAACAACAATATTCTATGGAGAGTACAAGAGACATCCAAAAGATGTTTAAGTGCAACAGGATAAATCCATTTGAAACATGAAGACAGAGACATAAAACCACTGTATCATTTACAGGTTACACAAAGCAAGAAAAATGAATATTGAGATACAAGTCTGGTCTGTACTCCTCTTTGTGCCATCTCTTATCTATAGAAATTATATAAAACAAGTATATCAGTGTTAAACTCTCATTGTTGAGTGGTGTCAGTAAAACACCACTGGTACATATTTTTGCACTCATGTTTGAAATATGACAACTAAGATGAAGCTAAATAGAGTCACTTAAATTTTACTGAAATATAGGATCTCATAAGAAATCAGACTGGAAGGCACCTTCATTTCTGGACTGGGTCAGCCGTGTGGTTATACCAGGATGTTCAGGAATTTATCCTGACTTTGGAAAACCTGCACGGGACAGGGACTGGCTTTCTGGGCAACCCATCTTGCTGTTTGACTGGCCTCCCAGTGAAAAGGTTTCTCCTTCTCTCCAGTCTGAACCTCTCTGCTCTTGATGTATGGCTGTGTCAGGGCTCTGGGGCCACTCTTGGGCCTTAATGCCCACGACTGGTCTCCCCTGGGACCCCAGCCACGCTCCTGTCCATGGGTCTGGGTGCCTCAATGAAGCTCAGACTTTGTCACCTGGTCTGTGCCACTTTGAACAATGTGGTGGCCTTGCCCCCTGCCCTGGCTCTGTCTCTGTCTCCTTTTGCACCCCTGAATCTGTCATCTCTGGGGGCTGAAAAGTGCAGTTCCTCAGCCCCTTCTCACAGGGCTGCTGCCCCCAGCCCAGAGCCAGCTTGGCAGTCCTCTACCAAACTCACTGCAGTTCGTGTTTGTTTGGAAAATCTCATCTAACAGAATATCTTCTGTAACAGGCCAAAGTCCACAGCTCAGACTGAACTCTGCTAACCTCGTGTTCATGGTGCTGTCTCCCATTTGAGAGTCTTTACTTCCATTTCCTGATGGTGTTTTGACTAATACAACTGGATTTCAGCCTTAGGATGATTTATTTTCATAACATCAGTCTAACAATTTAGAAGTAACACACATTTGGCAATTACAGCTAAGCAATGAAGGAAAAAGGGATTTTCTTAATAAAATTGTCTAGAACACCTCTAATGGAAACAAAGTAACTAA
This sequence comes from Edolisoma coerulescens, assembly GCA_013397115.1. NCBI lineage: Eukaryota > Metazoa > Chordata > Aves > Passeriformes > Campephagidae > Edolisoma > Edolisoma coerulescens. Next base: position 2,250,649 of record VWZW01001826.1, read on the forward strand.
ATAAACTTCTAAGTAATAAATTGTATTTTTAATATTAATGTAATCACATAACATTTCATCACTTCATAATCTTTGGTTAATAACATTTTATGTATCAATGAGTACTTAAATCTGATTTTCTTACCTTCTGTTTGTTAGATACCTTGATAAATCCCAGGCACAAATATAAGCACAAAAGAAAACGATGAATATAACACTAATAAGCTAAAATACACCTATGGCCCTTTGAATTAAAACAAATAAAGGAGATATGGCTGGAAAAATCTGTATAATCATGACAGAGTTATTATATAATAGTTATTATAGCTGCCTATTTTAAAGATAAATTTTACTTTCTTCTTGAGTTGAAATTTTGAACCAGCTAATAAGTTGGCAGTTGCAGCAGAAAGGGAATGTAGGTAGTGGTGGAACACACAAGTAAAGGCTTCCATGCCTTAAGTCATTGAGTGTCTGTGCATGGTCTGCAGGCAGAATCTCTGCTTAAAATCAGCCCATGCTTGCAAAAAACTAGCCAGAACAACAAGACAATTGAGAAAAAATATAACCCTACTCTGTTAAAGTATCATTCCTCCAGTGAAACTTGATGGCCTTATATTTCTGGCCTGATTGTTGTATAAGTTTTAATATTGTATAGCCTTTGGGAAAATCTGGTCTCAGTACACAGGTGGGTGGCTGTGACCCCGTGACTTCTGCTTCTTATCCTTCCCTGCTGTTCCTCCTCAGACTACGTGGCTGGTCACAACAATAACCCTCAGCCAGATATCTTACTCTCTCTATTGCTTGGAAATATTAATCTTAAAGCCTTTCAGGAAATGCTGAGAGCAAAACCCACTCACTCTCTTGAATCCCTGTTTGGGACCCGTATAAAGCAAAGGCAGTTCTCCAGCCTCTGCTGCTTTCACATTCCTTTCACTTCAAATCCCTCTGGAAATAAGCTCTGTTTTGTGTTCTTCATGAACAACACTTATGTTTTCATGAGAGATTTTTCACAGGGATTTCTCTTTATTTCTAGGCAGTGCATAGCCATTGTCTAATCCCAGGTGTGTTTATGGTTAATATCTAAATTAAACTGTGAGCAGCTAGAACAGCTCAGGATATTCTGCATCTCATAATAGATGAATATTTGGGTTTCCTGCCAAAAGTCTGTGGCTCAGAGGAAGCAGCCCCAGAAGAAGGAGTAAATAAGTTAGGAACTTAATTACTGCCTCACATGATATGTATTCAGAAGTTTCTGTGCATAGCAAAACAAGGTCAGGGAATTGCAGTAATTTCCTTTGCCACTTTATTTGATTGTGTGGTGATGGAGAGGGAATAAGGTAACTTAATTTGCATTAAAATTATTATGATTTCTGTTTTTCAAAACCAAATATTCACTGAGAACAGGAAAAAAAATAAAACATCCCATTTAGGTGTTTTATTCACAGTCTTATTTTGCATCAGTGATAAATTACAGTGATTCTGTATTTCCTCAACAGTATATTAAAATGTCTTGTAATAAGCAGATGTTAAAGAAACACTCCTAAAAATATTGTACAGGCCAGTTTTACAGTGGAATTAGGCAAAAGCTGTGTGATCAGAAAAACCTTAGGATGAGGAGAACTGGGACTCCTGCTAAAAGTCTGTATGGCAAGTGAAGTATTTACAGTCCCATGCTTACAAAAGTAATTAAGTCAGAGGCCAAAGGAGGTTCCAGAGCAGATTATAAATCATGAGATTTTAAAGCAGATCACTGAGATTTTTGAAATTTGTTTTTCTGATTTGGAAACCTTTAGGCTGTACATATTTCCTCTTATCTTCCTAAGCCACAGAAACTTGGAAACTTATTTTTTGTTCCCCAAAAGAAAGCTGAGATTATTATGTACAGACAGGAGCTTGGATTCCAAGAAAGAACACCAAATGAATTGCAAAGCCATTGCTGAGAGTTGAAAGCCCAGCTTTCTTTCTTGTCTTGTTTTTGCTTTTTCACATAACTGAAGTTCAGGTTTAAATGGCATGGACTGGATGAATCTGAATAAGTGAATGTTTGGCTGATGAAATGAAGCCAACACTGAGAACTTCCACTGAGGGCTCTGCTCTCCATTAGACAGTTGAAATCCCAGACTCCTGGACAATTTTGTGTCATTTGAAAGCAGATGTTCTGGTTCTAAGATTAATTACACCTCTTTTCCCTTTGTTTGATTTACAGCTGTGTCAACCAAAGTTTCAGCAAGTTTTGTGTGGGGTCACATTTACTTTGAGAGGCTGGTGGACTGATTTCTTCCATGAGCCTCTGTCTGTGTGGAGAAACATTTGCAACACTGTAGGTGACAGAGGGACATCATCTTGGACAAGCAGCTGCAAGAAGAGCCTTTCTAGTCCAAATCAATACAATTCACATGGATTGGGAATAAAATTCCAGCTTCTCAATGCATCCCCAGCCTGCACATGCTCACTGAGCAGTGCTTGTGGAAACAGGGACTGCTCTGTCAGAGCAGGAACCTTGTCCTTCTGGAACCCTTCTCTGAAAATCTATCTATTCCTGTCTTCTTTAATTTGCAGAGATTGCGTTAGAACACTCCTTCAGATCAATCCTACTATGGGAACCCAAGGCAGAGAAGGACTTTGAATATTTTCCCCCACCCCAGCTTTTTTTTTTTACCTTTTTTTTTTCTTTTTTTTTCGCTCTGATTATCAGTATGTAATACAATATGGATTTTAAAGACTGCTGAATTTTTTTTCCCTAACTTACTTCTCCAGATACTAAAATTGCAACATGGCCTGATGGCTCCTGCAGTTACTCAGCAAGAGTTTCAGTTTCAAAGAGAAGTAGTTACTAAATCATGGCAGAAAAAGACAGAAAACAGTATAAACTCCCTCTGGTGTATATGGTTTGAAGCTTAAATCAGACTCTGTGAGTGAGATCTGAGTTGGCAAAGATGAGGAATGGGCTTTTCAGAGACCACATTCCACTCAAGGAATCTGTGAGGCTTCCTGAGCAGCTCATTCTACTTTTTTTGTTTTGGACTTGCCTTTTTTTGCTAATGATGTTGTGATTAGAAACTACCTCTTCTTTTGTCTATGTAGCTGTTGGTGCTCTTAGCAAAAGGAGAACCATGATTTTTGTTGGGCTTCTTGGGCATTACTATAAAAATACAAATACAAATACATTCCTACATTATTTTATTAGGACTTCTTCCAAATGTCTTCCATATCATAAACAAGGAAAAGCCTAAATTTACACTTTTTGTTTTGGTTTGGTTTTGATTTTTTTCTGATGGAATAAGAATATTATCCTAGAAAATGCATTTTTAGTTCAAGATTCTGGTTTTTTTTGTTGTTGTTTTTTATATATATACACCATTGTAATCTGGAATTACTACTGTGAAGAATATTGGACTTATGTTACCAAAGAGTGCAGAACAGGGCTTTCCAAATTTTGTAAGAATTCATGAAGTTCTTGGAATGAAAAACAAGATTATAGGGTGACATTTCAAATCGTACTGCCTTTAGTGTGCCTGTGTGTGAAAAAATAGAAGCCTTGTTCACAAGCAGAGAACAATGAGTTGAAATAAAGAAACATTGAAACATGGAAGAGCAGGAAGTGAAACAGAAAGGGGAAAACTACCTAGGGCATTATGTGGATGAAGAAAGAAGGAGAGGTGAGCACAGCCCATTGAAGAGAACAAAGGGCAAAATGCCAATTACACATGAATCAAAGGCTTAAAAATGCAAAATGCTAATTGAGATAATGAAAAAAATTCAAAGGGCTTTCTGCAGGTGGTTTGTCAATTTCAGATATTGCAGAAATTTTTGAGCAGGGAACGACGGGAGGTGGAGACAGTGTCCCAGATGTAAATAAAACCATTAACTTCTTGGAGTACATCTTCCCTGAGGGAAAGGCAAAATCTAAGTGTAAAAACGGGACTAATATTCCTTTTTCCTAGTGGGCTGAGGGAGAATTTAATTCTTACAGTGCTGTACCAGCCCAGACATCTGGGACATTCCTTCCAAATTTAGAAGAATCTTTCAAGGCACCTAAACCTGTATTTAGGGATCTGAATAAATGGGTTATCTCAAGGGCTTAGCCCTAGCATTCTCCTTTCTCAGCCAGCTAGCAGGTGTATATATTTACTTGTGGGCAGAGACAAAGCAGATGACCAATGCTTGTCATGATGAAATATCTGTATTATACATTCAAATAATCATGAGTCTTACTGGGCTAAATGTCATCTATTTAGTTCCTGTTTATAAGACTTTTACTACTGAGAATTTGGCTTAGACCACTCTAGACTTCTAATACAGAAAGAAACATTTCAGTGACCTCACCTCACATTTCCTTTGGAGAAAACAATTATTTTTTGTATAATTCCTTCTTTTCCAGTGTCACTGCAAGGCAACAAAATAGATAGAAAAATATCTATTCCTTTTATTTATCCATCTATGTCTCCATGTTATTCCTTGATAATAAAAACAAAATTTAGAAAAATAAAAATAGCATGGACATAATTTCGTTCCCAAATTTTTGGTGAAATCTGTAAAATTCTTGAAGAGGAAGATAAGATAACAGGAGGTCTTCTTGCTTACCAAATTATATTTTTCTTATACAAGATTGTTGCCATTATCCAAACAGAGCTTTGTGCATTGTGAGGTGCAAATACAAAGTCTTGCCAGGGGTTTTCTCACGGGTGACTGTGAGCTGGTCCAGCTGCCTCTAGGGAGCTGTCAGGTTGCAGCATAACTAAAATGTTATTCAACAGCATGGTGGGAGTAGGAACCTCCAAACCATTCAGCTGGTAAATGGCTGCAGTGAAGCCCCAGTCCTGTACCCAGCTGCTCACCGGAGAACCTGCTGGAGTCACACCAGCACTGGTTTCACCAACCCACCCCGAAATAATGGAAGTTAAGTATGCCAAGGACCTGCAGCGCTGGGGCTACAGACACACTGCAGAGACCTGATCACCATCTACTGTGGCACAGTGCTGGAGCTATACTTTCTACACAGCAGGTTGTTTACTTAAAAATGTACTGCTAAATAAACCTTGAGCTCTCTCAGGTTATTTGGTTGTGTCTTTGTAGTTGCAGTTGAAATAGCCTAGAAATTTGAAAACAAAATTCAGGTGAGAGGCGGAGGAATTGATGTTTCAAGTTGGGTGTTTGGTTTGATTACAGTCATTGCTTTCATCCTTTGAAATTTTGTCTTAATGAAACGTGGTAACCTCTTAGCGTCAGGCAACCTTTGAGAGATGCATAACCTTAAACCGTGGCTTCTAACAATGTTTTCTTTCTGTGGGGATTTCAAGATATCTGTCAACATAAATGCATATAAATCTGCCTAATATGCACAGCACTTTCTGAAGAAACATTTTTTATTACAAACACTGCATGGGGGTAATGGATTGCACAGCTATTTTTTTCTTTTTTTTTCTTTTATTTTTTTTGAGGTGAAATAATTTTTCAAGCATTTTTCAAGACCAATGGTCAGCATTCCTTCTGTCCATTAAACCCAGATGAGAAGACTCAATATCATAATACAAAGCATAACACCATAACATAATCCCAAAGCATAAACTATAGATATCTGCTGCCCCTTCTGAAAAATCAAAACCCACTCCCCATGGCTTGCTGGATTCTCCATTGCTGAGATGAAATAAAAAAGATGAAACTCAGCTTTCCTTGCATCAACAGAACTGCAATGGACTGCTCCCCCCCAGGGCACAAACTTCCATTACTTGGACATACCATGGTGGAGGAATCCTTTCTGCGTTTTAGCACTGTGAGACCTTGTCATCTCCTCAGCAGCGAGACAGGGGAGCAGTGAGATGCTAACACAGACCCAGCAGTTGCCAGTGACAAAACAGCCTTTTTTGAGCTCTGCTGCACATTAAGAGCAACTCCCCTACACTGCATGTGGGGAAGACTTGCCAGAGCAAGAGCACATGTAGTGAGAGCTGCAAAATCAGTGAATAAAATAATCCTCGGAAAGGGCTCTTGAAGTACTGAAATAGTACCTCTTCCTCCTTCTTTATACTTTTTAAAATATATTTTCTCTTTTCGTCTCTTCAGGACTGTGCTGTAATGATATTAATGAGCTCTTAAGAGTTCACTGATCTAGGAATCTCATTGTAGGGTAAAGTAATAGTATGAAAGCCTAAAAATTAAGAAATTTGTTTTAATTATGCAATTGCATGGGGAGCTTGAGAGTGTGCACCATAAGCACTCAGACACTGCATTAAAGAGGAAGGTAACTGAAGTTCTCAAAGGGCTGACAAAGGCATGCACAAGACACCTGTGGTGATTTGTTGAGGAGGATGTGCAGCTTGGGTTATATCTGACTTTACAGCTCTGTGACTCGGGTTGATTCATCTCCATGGTTCAATTCACCTGACTTAAAACTTCTTAAAAATTGCATCACTAAAGTACTTAAACTTTGCCTTAAAATACTCATCACTATGGCCAGTAAATGGTGGCCTGTGCAATAAGATGATACCTCACTGCTGAACACTTGCTACAGTGTTTACATAAGAAGCTGATTAAGTTACAAGAAGTTATTGCTGATATTTGTTGCACTGAAGCAGCTTTGTAATTAAACAGCGCCAAGTGCTGTGTGATTGCCAGTGCACATCCTTTAAACCCCTGAACAACTTGACCACATGAGAAGTGTGATTGTAAGTTGGGCTGTGCATCTGGGAAAGCCTGAATCAGCCTCATCTTTGAGTGAGATTGGAAAACAAACTCTTGAAAGAGCACCTGCAGCCAGTGGGTGAGCAGCTCGTTTGGAGAGCCAGGGGTGGTCAGGGTCCTCAGATCTTCTGATGAACCAGTAGTCCTGGGGCGAGAGAAGGATTTGATAGGGCAAGGCAGTGGATCAGAATGTGCACAACATCAAGTGCAGATGATGCTCTTTATGACTTCCTGACTCTTCTCACTCTCCAGTAAATAGGCAGTCTTTGAGATCATGGCTCAATTTCACTAAAACTTGGTGAAAGAGATGGGACAGATGGTCCCAGCTGAATGCTTTCTTTGGTGTCACAAAAAATGTACTGGAGATTAGAGGGAATGCAGCTTTGCTGTGAGGTTTTACTTTCATTTCAGCATTTATTTGAACAAAATTAGTCTTATCTTCACATTTTTGTGTCTTCCAATACAGTCCAGTGCAATTCAGAAAGGTGAGTACTTTTCAAGAGTGGTCCTAGCACCAAGACTATTTTTCATCTCTCTGTATATTCTTCTTCAGAACTGCCAAATGTCACACTGCTATGCCCTGACAATCACACTGAGGAGTCACTTAGCACCTGCCACGCTTTCCAGCTTGCTGCAAGATTAGTGCTAATAGCAATACCTAAAAAACACCATGCAGACTGTTATGATGATTAGTTGTTGACTTATGTTTGGTGCAGAACATAAAGTGGGAAATTACTACCATCCTTGTGAGCAAGATCTTGCCTGTGTTTTTAGAAGCTTACAGCTCACTTCTGTGTGCCTGTAAAATAAAAAGCAACTTAAAAGGATACATGGACACATAACAGGACTACAACAGGAACACAGCTTCAGTGAAAGGATTTAAAAAGTCTCCTGTCAGAGTGTCTTTAGTCCAACAGAAACCATGTGCTTTGTTTTGCTCCGGGTATCTTTTGTATCAGTACACAAAACATTTCATAAAGTAAAGGAAGAAAAACCCAGACAGGCTGAAAAAACTCTGCTTACTCTTCCTTGACAACAGTAGGTCTTGACAAACTGCAGTGACTCAAAAGAAATTGGAATTGTTTGTGGTAAATTAAGCATAATCTCCTGGACAGTGTCATAGAACGTATCTGGGCTTTCTATATGGAGTAAAGAACAATGAAGTATCTATAAGGACTAGATGATGTGGTTTTGAGTCTACAGACACTGTCCCAGGTGTCTGTAGGATTTCTGTCTCAGAAGAATGCAGCTCTGCTTTGAAAATTAGCAGTAAAGAAAAGAAAACACTGAGGTTTGTTGAGACTTTTCCACCTTTTTCTGCTCACATCTCTCTTGCTGGGAAGCCTCACTGCAGCCAGGGAATGAAAGTTCTTTTGCTTCTAGTGATCACCTCCTCTAATGCCGTACAGAGGCTGCTTCCTGGGGAGCTAAAGGAGTGCCCTTCTTCCACCTGCACCTGTGCTCCATCTCTGTTGTTCAGGGGAGGCCCTACAGCCCCTTTCCCTCTCTGGTTGCTTGGAGCACACTGGAGCTGTGTGGGAGTGTGGCTTCAGTGCTCTGGCAGTGCTGGGCTTTCTCCTTAAGTCGGATGAGTGTCAGAGCTGGTACTCGAGAGAAGAGTCCCTGACTCACACATGCACAGAGTGATTAGTCCATCGAACCGTGCTGACCTCCACATTATCCAGCTCGTTCCCCCTCTGTGCTGGAAAACCCCACAGTGCTCGCAGGAGGAACCAGTCAATCGGCAGCAAATTAGCTGAGGAGGGAACTTAACGAGGTGCTTGGTGTGAATGTCATTCCCCACCCCAGGTCACCCCCCGTGTTCACATCTTTCTGTTCTGTGGCCTCAGCTGAGGGTAGGCAGCAGGTTTCTTTGTAAAATACTCATTAAAGGAAGAACATTTCCATGTATTTCACTAGTATGACAGTCAAGTGGGAAGTTATTTTTCTGTGCCACATACTGCACAGAGATTAAAGGCAGTTGTCTTGCTGGAAGGTGTTACTGTATAAATCACACAGGTATTGTTACTAAGGAAAAATTAATACTAAAGGAGCTCTTGCTATCCATCCAGCATGACACAGACTGGAGGGAAAGGAGGAGACATGCACTTCCCATTAACCATAGCAGTTACAGACTGTCAAAGTTTTTAACTGATTTCAGCATTAAGGAAATGAAATCTACTGTTGCTATGGGAGAGGACCGATAAAACCAAAGTATTTGAATGTAAAGTGAGCACAGAGTTGAGAAAGGTTGATGTGGAGTGATCAAAGGGAATCCTTCATCCTTCACAGAGGATGGAAAGAAGAAATGCAGCTGAGGAAAAAAATCTCTTTCAGTCACATTGAAAAGAGTGAAAGAGAAATTTCTATGCACAATTTTCTTTATGGAAATTCAGAACTCATACGTTTTCAGAAGTCTTGGTAAGAGTGGAATATATACACAAATGCACAGAACCAGAGAGAAACCATCATATAAAATTAAAGAAAAAGCAAAGAATCTTCATACCAGTAACTCTGACCTTACCAATATTTTAAGAACTTGTTTTAATTTCTTACTTCTCTCACCTGCCTCATATCTGATGGCAAAAATTTTAGCAGACTGGATATGACTCAACTCATTGGGCAATTCATCTACATATTCAGCTTTCCTTTCCTGAAGAGTAAAATGTTACCTCACTGTGAATAATTGCAATCCCCTTTTGTATTAGACAATTACACCTACTTTAAAATCCAATTTGTTTGCTTTTGGCTGTGAAGTGGTAGCTTCCTCTCCACATTTTGGGATCTTATTAATGAAAAAAACCCTCTCTTCCCAAAGGAATTCCATCCCTTTGAACTTTTCAACAAATAAATTATCTGCTACTTCTGGCATGCATTAAAAATTGTGAGGTACCTTTCTTGGCCTAAATACATATTGGTTTGCTGAAAATAACAGCGTTTGGCAGTTTGATGACAACAGCCTTTAAAGCAGGGACATTTGAACTGCAGCTGTCTTCTATCTTTAAGGCAGTAACAATGAACTTTATCGTTCTTACAGAGAAATATGACTAAGATGCCTTGCTCTGGTACATTCAATTTTTCCTAATTGCGGTTTTCTCTGAATCTCTTTCCTACATCTTGTCAGCTTCACATCTCTTGGATCTTCATTCTGGCAATTTTATTTATATTCTATTTTCTCTGTCATTTACTCTTTCCACAAAGGAGACTAATCACTTCTTCACACTGATGAGTTCACAAAAGTCTCCTCTATAGCTTTTTTCCTAGTCACCTATGTTCTTTTTCCTAGTTTTCTCTGCTGGCCCTATGACTTTTGACTTTCAGAGCACAGTTTCCGGCATTTGATTGTTTTACTCGAACATTTAATTGCTTCTCATTCCCGCAGACATTACTTGCCTGACATTTTCTAACAAGACTTAATCAGGACATTTGCACTCATTTTTCTGGCAAAAATCAGTTGAAACCAAAACTGGCTGTGGGTGGAGACCCATTTTGTGAATTTTTGTAGATAAACTTCTGAAAAGTTTTGAAAGTATTGGAAGCAATTTTAATTAGCATTTTGAGCATATTTCTATTTGCCAGCAGAAAACTGCTTGAAAATTGAAATATTAATTTACATTGATTTTAATGTGGGGTAAAAAATGAATCCTTAAATTTATTACAGTCCCTCTTCTCTCCTCTGCTTGAATCATAATTTTAGTGGGTACTATTTCCAGGCCTGCTGCAGTGAGGAAGGGCTCTCTCACAGCCACACCTCCCAAAGTGGAAGGGTAACATAAACCAGGGCCACTCTGGAACACAAAGCTGTTTTTAGGGGCATCCCTTGCAGTTTGCTCCCCGACAGCCTGCCTGGATTTGCTGCAGCTCCACTCTGACCCGCTCTGCTGCACTGTACCACTGTGGGCTGTAGAGGGGTCCTGAAGAAAAGCTGTTGTTTTGAGACATATCAAGATATTGAGCAGTTGTGAAAGGCTGTTGGGGAAGTGTAGGGGAGAGAGGAGGTAACAGACAGGATACATTTGGGGTCTATAAGGCTATACCAGAATTTTTCCACCAAAACCCCCTGAGTGCCAGCTGTCATCAATCAGGTTTTGGCTTACACCACCCCCTTATGTCCTGCTTCGGCACACAAACTCCCATTTGCAGGGTGATGTGGGAGAAGGGTAACACCTTTTGTGATAAAGATGCTTGTCAGGCATGCTCCAGTCTTCTCTCTGGTTAGAATTTTCCTGTGTTGTTTATTTTTTTTACAAAGCCTTTATTTCACAAGTGCTCTCCACGTTTCTTGGTGCTCCTGAGATATTTGCCATCTAATTGTTTGTGACACAGCTTGGTTGCTCTGAGAGTGCCTTACAGGTGCCCTGCTGAGGGGAGCTCAGCAAAGCATGATTCAGAAAAGAATTTAGAAATGTGGCTTATTATTCAACACACCAAACAGCAATACAGGAAGGATAATCCATTGGTGTCAAAAACCTAAAACCTGTGGTGGAGCTGCTCTTACAAATGGACAAAGTTTTCCTTGCTAAGCTGGGCTAAGACCCAACAACATTTCTAGTACCAGAGGCTCAGCACAGGAGCACAAGTTACACCTGCCTGCCTCAGAGCTGGCAAGAAATGCTCACTCAGGTTGGGGCTCAATTCAGCTCAATTTGTTGTTAATAAAAGATGCAGGCTGTGTAGCCACATATCGGTATTCGCTTGTGAATCTGCAGCTTGCTAACAAATACCAAATCAGAGTGATTATATTTACATTCCAGCACAAATCATTCAAAGGAACACGATCAGACAGTGAAACCACCAACTGAGAGTTCATGTTTTGCTAATGATGGAGGTTTGAAAATACAGACGAGGTGGAAGCTCTGTTTAAAAATTATTGAGTAAGTGCAAAACTGACAGGGTGAATTTAGTTGATTTAATCCAGATGTTTGCATTTTAAGTAAGGGAGAAGACACATCAATGAAAATTTATAGGAGTAGTGAGAACATGCATAATGAGACACTGGAGAGAAGAACGTAAACCAGAAGTGTCAGTGAGGATTAAGGGTATGAGTGTTTTGCTCCATTAGTATGTATTAGTGCAGCCAGCCATGTTTGAATTTCAATTTGACATAATTTGGAAATGCATTCTATTGTAACGCTTTGTTAAAATGTGTACTGGGGATTTCAAGAGAATTTAAAGAAGTCAGGTACTCTGGGGCCATCAAAATTCCCTGAGCCAGTCTGTGGTCCTTCACAAATTGTGGTGGTTGCACATCTTTATCAAAAACTATCCTAATGACTTCAGTGTGGGTCATACCCACTCCAGCTAGGGCTGTACCTGATTTTTTTTTCCAAAACAGCAGTCAAAAAAAAAGGATTGGGCAAAGTATTGCCCTTAGCTTTTCTTGCTGTGAAACCAGTTATTAAATGCCAGTATGTGCCGGTATTGCAGCTTTGCCTGTGTGTCCACAAGAATTCATTATGTTGCAGCTCTCCCTGCAGCACACACAGTATCACCATTACATCGATACCAAATTCAGATTTCGACCTGGAATTCAGGGATTGTGATTTACCCTGTCACCACTTGAAATGATATATTTCTTCACTGGGTCCCTATTTCTGGTAGGACCAAACACAGTTCAGAAGTTTCCAAGTTCCTCACAGCATCTCTCAATCCTGTTTCATGACTTTATTTCAATATGAAAATATCACTTACCAGAATGTACTGTTTATTACATTTTCAAGTATTTTTCAGCTTTCCCACCTGGTACACTCAGTCTTGAGCAGACTTAAATACATATTCAAAGACATCTCTATATTATCTTTCAGTGAAGCTTTCTTTTGCTTTTTTTTCCATATAAAGTGCCCGGTGCCAGGACAGGGATACAGTCCAGTTAATTCTGAGCTATGGCCAGATCTCTCTTTTACTTTTGCCTTTTTTCAGTCTTCGTGCCTTTTGTATTCTTTCTTGCCTGATTGACCAGTAATAAAAGGAGGTTTCTCCCACCTAGAACATGCTACAGCCTGTCTGGTGTCTAAACCTACAGTGTTGGCAAAAGGCAATGCAGATTTGAGGAGTGGGTGGGTAACCAAGAAAACTCGAGAATTTAAAAAATGATTAGATTATAAAGATGAGAAACAAAAACTCTGAAGAAAATTGGGTATAAACTTTTGAAGCTGAAATGGTTTTGGTATCTTTAAGCAAAACATGGCATTTAACATCAATCCCACATTTTAAAATAAATAATTTTCAGGAAATAGTTATGAGAAATGAAAATGAGCGAAGTCCCCGGGTGGGCCCCTACCCACCTTGACACTGTAGGGAGTCCTTCATGCTCCTGAGTGCTGGGCTATTGTGAAGGGTTACCCAAGGCTTGAAATAGATTCTGGTTTGAATTGAAGTAGTCCTTGAGTTTGTTTGCCTCTGCCTTCTCTGTCAGCTACTTACAAACCATCTGAAAGAGAGAAATATGCCTTCACCTCAATGCCAACCTACTTCCTTGCAAAGGTTTTGAGGCAAATGATTGAGGGAGGAGGGAATCTCTGTCTCTTCTGTGAATGCCAGCTGAGGATTTTGCCCATACCTTCATTCTGCTTCAGGAATAGAAATCGATCATGTGTCAAATAAATAGGTAATTTTTTTCTGATAATTATGAGAAAATAATAGTCTCTATTCTTTGTGTCTGGAACATGTAACATATCAGAGATTGTTGATACACATTTGATAGGAAAACTGTGCAGGACATGCTTACAGCAGTGCTCCTATTAGAGTATTTTGTAGTTTAAATCGTTACTTCTGAGTTTCATATTTGACTTCCCATCATTAATTCCACTATGAAAGCAAATTTGATGTTGAACATAAAGAACAACTGCTGAAGTTCATATTCTGGAGAGATTCTCATTAATTTAAATGGAGTGGCAGGAACTGACCCTGAGTTAGTAAGGACACTTGGCTTTGTGTGTGCATTTGTTTTAGGCAATGAAAATATGGTTTGAGAGCACTAATAGCATCTGCCTTAGATAAAAAGCATATGAGCATTTGCCTGGAGAAGCATTGAGCCGCTCACCTGGAAAACACAGTGTTTAAAGCATTATTTTCACACCCATATTTGTCTTTTTAGAACAAAGCATTAGAGACATTCAGTCCCCAAGAACTAGAGCAATGATTTCAGGTTTTCATTTTACTGAGACAGACTGTGAAGATGATTGAGCTGAAGTAATTTTTTTACACCTCTTGTCACAATTTTCATGACAAAATGCAACTTCTAGACCTACTTTAGTTCTAACTAGCAATTATCAGGTTGTTTATTCTTTTAACACTTGACACTTCTAAGTACATCAAAGAAAAGTGCAGTTATACTACTCTATAGTCAGATCTTGTCATTATTCTTCAGGAAGTCAACATATTTCTGGAAAAGAAAGACTGTGAACCACTCAATATTGCAATGAAATGTTGCTAATTTTATGTCAGCGTGGCAGAGGCTGGTCATGGTTAGCAAGCAAGTAAAAAGAGAATTAGGTAATTATAGTCAGAGAAGGCCATGATACTAAAGATTTCTCAAAGAAGGCATTTGCCTTTCAGTTTGCATGCCCAATTTGCCTACAGTGCTATCAAGATTCTTCCCTATAATAGTCTTAGATCCATTTGCTTACACATTATAGGAACAACATCAGGGAAATATGATTTCAGAGATCACAAATTTGTGAATACTTCCCAATTTGCAGATTCTGTCTGGCATCATTGGTACTTATAAAGTGGATACTTCTGATTGTTATTTTTACCCTCTGATGAGGAAGAAAAGGGCCTAATATATATCATACTTCATATAACATCACTATGAAATGTGAATTACAGTTTTGTTGCTTTTTTTTTTTTAACTAGTACTACATATATTTTGTGACTGTGGTTACACAGTGATATTTATTCTACTCCCCGTGTATCTGTTTTTTAAGTATACAGATGGTCATGCTGCATTAGACCTGTAATGATGTCTGATTCCAATTTTGACAGGAGGCAAAAGCAGGTAAATGGGCATTAGTACAGAGGAAGACATATAACAAAATCTACCAAAGGCTGTTTTCTTTAGCCATTGTGTTTGGAGTACACTCAGTGTTTTTAAAGAGAAGTATAAACATGTACAACATGTTTGCTAATGGTTCCAGTATCTGTTTTGATGGCTTTTTCTCGACATTGTTTAGTGTTAAGTGGGTGGCTGAAAAATAAAAAAAAAATTGCAAGATAAAACCAAATTTATGCTCAAAAATTTTCTGAGCATTTTGTGAATAGGAATGTTCCTTCTGCTTTGTAGATGAAGTTTGTGCATGAATGCAAAATTGTGGTTTGAACATTTTCTCCTCTCAGACCTGTGCTAATCTCTCCTTTAGGAGATGTTTTCTCTCGCTATGGCTTCCTGCTGGGTCAGACAGAGTGAGCTCACATACCACTTGCTTAAGAAGGGAAGGAAAGAAATTCAAATTCTAAGTGGTGGCAAGGCTTTGAACATGCTTTCCATGCCAACAGGATGCGTTGCCCAGCATGCTGGTTTGGTGGGAGAGCAGGTAAAAAATGATGTTTCCTTCTTTGTTATTCACCAGTATTTTCATCCTAGACAAGAGAAAACAGTTCTGTCAAAACAGGTTTCTGAAGACATGTTTTATTTTTCAACCAGCAGCCATTCTCTGATTAAAAAAAAATCTTCTGAAAAATGCCACACCAGACTCTACTTTTGATCCTGTTGACATCTTGGGACAATTGGTTTTTTGAATTTGAGTAAATGCATTGCTGCATGTTATAGTTGAATGTTCTTTAGCTCTTGTTTTTTCAGAAGACATAAATGGATTTTTGTGCTGTTATTCACTTGTTGCTGTTAATTACATTCTTCCTTACTGAAACAGAACATACAGTTTTCATAAATTTTTGTAATGCTAGTTACTGTGTTTTATTGTTCTGTCTTCAGTTGTTATCTGAAGTCAAACTAGGTCATCTTTAAATCCCAGATGCTTTGAAACTTCTTTTAAAGGAGCCTAGATCTGGCCTCTTTTTGAGGCTTCAGAAGGAGATTTCAAGAAGAGATTGAATACTTGATTCTGATGGTGGCTCCCAGGTCCCAGGTGTATAGTCTGTACCCTTTGTAACTTCTGGTCCTCCAATTTCTAAGTTTAAAGTGCCCAAGATGGAACAATAAGTGACATTAGTCCTTGTAGGCTTGATGACAGACTAATCACAAAGCACTCGTGACTGGAGGAAAAGAGGATGCAAGGAAAAGAGGATGCAGATCAAAGCTCAGTGCTGAGATTCACAGAAGTATTTGGGTGTGCAGGACTAAATCCACAGAGGGACCAGGGTAAATCGTTGTCACTGAAGCCGCAGGTCATGTGCCACTGGGATCCTCAGAGCCCTTGCTCAGATCTTGCTCTCTGCCCAAGAGATGCTGGCATGTCTGTCAGGCGGTGCTCAAAATGCCCCTAATTCAGATGCCAGATGAGGGCCTGGTAGCATGACTTGCACAGGAGGTTTTCAAAGCAGACTTGCAGACATTCTCACACCAGTCACAGCTGAGGTCAGGGCATGCTCACCCCGGTGCCCACAGCCTCAGGGCTTGAAGTCATTAGATTTCCCTTTAACCTCTGGGTTGGGTTCTGTCCTTAACACAGTCCAGCTGTGTATCACAGGTTTTAGGAAGATCCTGTGTAAATTCACATCTCATTTAAGAGACCCAGATAGATCAGCTCTTGTGAAAAGGTCCTGATATAGGAATCCTGCTAGAGTGGAGCTCCTTCAGCAGAGGGGAGGGAGGTCACTGCCTGTTCACCTGCACAAGTGCAGGATGCAAATGGCTCCCATTCAACATCATATCAAGTTTAAAATTTTCTGCATGCACTCTTCACCTTGTCTAGTCTAATCCCATTGGTTACTCATGCCCTCACAGCCTTTATTTCTGCCATTCCCTATAGCTGCAATACTCTACCTGCTCTGGACCTACATTTTTTAGTTCAGGCCTCCAGTGTTGCATGTATATACGAGATGTCCCAACGTGGTCAACAAGGTAAACCCTCTAATGATGCAAATTTTCACAGCACCATTATGGGCAAAAAGCTATGGCAGTCTCTGTGATCTGAAAGCTGTAACTCTGCTGCTCTTAGGCATCTGTGCATTAGGAACCCTGCCATGAGAATTTAGCATTCTTTGAACTGTCCCTGCACTCATTCATTTACTCATAACTACTCCTTGAGTGCTGTTTGTATAATGGGCCTAAAAGCTGATATTTCTGCTCTATTGTGTATTCCAGTTATACTCATCATTAAAGAGAGCTCAGCCTTGCTGGGTACACAGTTTATTTTTCCATCCCCTGTCATTTTAAGTTTGTCACTTCAAAGACCTCTTTGAACCTGGGTTTGTGTTAGCTAATGACACAGAACCTCTCTGCATACAGCTTGGCAAGAATAAAGCATATTAACAAGTAGACAGGGTAAAACAGGTTTGTTCCCAGTGGGAGGTTTGTTTGCATGTTCTGCTTTCAGTGGTATGGAAAGGTTTCCCTCCTTTCTCAGGGGTGGTGCTGTTGTTTCTTTCTCCAATTCATATTTCTGTCAAGTGAGGTGGCATCACACAGATGGCACTAGTCTGACACAACCACGATAAAACTACCAAATTATCTGGAAGAACAAGTCCTTCAATGCCTACGTGTGTGTGCAGTCACAGAAGTATTGTTTTAGTGAAACAACTTAAAGGACTTTATTTTTTGTTTTGAAAAATTTGTGAATACTTGTGCCCTGGGTAGGTTTAATAAAGTACTGTCTGAAAAATTTTAACATTAATGGTCAAGTTAATTTAATTTTAAAATTCATGAGGCTCTTTTGCTGAGCTGCTCTTTTTCTTTCTCAAGTAAGTTGTTGCAGTTTCTGAGTTATTGTTCGAAATATGATTACTGGCATATCATACTAGCAACAGCAGCCTTGCTTTTTCCTTTTACAGCTGTATGAGGACCAGTTTGTTAGGCATGTAGACCTTTGGGAAGGCAGAAGAACTGTTCTGTATGTTGACTGCTTTTCTTCTCACCTTGAGATGCAGTGGGGGACAAGCTGCAAAGGATCCAGTACAAAAAAGCTGTGGTAGTTACCGTCAGGCAGTATTGCTGCAGGGGCCCGCAGGGAAGCGACAGGAAAAATTCTCTTCATAAATTGTGGGTAGAAAGTGTCTTGCCAATGGGATGAATGGGGATATCAGGTCTAAAACCATATTGTAAAGGCAACCACTTGTTGGCATGTGTAAATGAGATGTGAAGTTCCCACCAGCCAGGATGCTGGTGTAGGGAAGGAGAACAGATGCACCACTGCAGTCATAGCACTGGAAAGGGAAAAAAAGGGAACACATCCTATATGCAAAGCCAATGTTTTGCTGTAAGTATAATTAGAGTCTTAACGGTCTCATCCAGGAATGTTTATAATCCAATTTTAATTTCTACAGGAAAAAAAAAGAAAATAAAAAGGTAATTAATAGTGCCATGGAGAAAAAGCCTCAGTAATAACAATGCAGTTAAAATTATGATACACACACTTTCTTGCAGTTACCCCTTTCTCTGGTTATTTCACCCACTGGGTCCTAGGGTTGGTGCCTTCAGCCTGTTGCACATGTGGAGAAAGATGAACTATCAGCATAATGAGAAGATGATGAGAGAACATGACGTCAAGTTAATAGTTTCTTTACTTCTGTTCTTAGATCCACTTGGAGTAATTTTTATTATAGCTTTTACACCTTGATCTTCATTTCTTTGCAGCTTCATGTTACATCCAGTCTTGCTGCACATGGTACCTTTTGTGTATGCTGGATTAACTCTTTGTTTTTCATGTTAGCTGGAGTTTCGTCCAGCTCTAGGTCTGCACTCCTCTCCCTGGTAATTTGTGAAGTCATTTAAAGCCTGAGGTCATCCTGCAGTCCCTCCACAGGACACAGATAAGCCCTGCTGTCAAACCAGACCTGTGCTTCTCTAGACTGCAAGGCTACGTTAGAGCCATGAATAGCTCATCCTACACAGAACAACTACTTGCTACTATGTCTGCATAAAAGTGTGGTTTAACCCTAGCTGGAGCTCAGAGAAGCTTGCTCAGCTCCCCATGATGGGATGTGGGAGAGAACAGGAGAAGTGAGAAAACTCATGGGTTGAGCTAAAGACAGTTGGATAAGTAAATCAAAAGCCACACATGCAAGCAAAGCAGAACAAAAAATTAATTCACCTCTATCAACTCACTCCTGAGTTTGTTCGCTCTCCCTCACAAGACAAAGGGGACTTCTGTAGCTTACTGCGTGATTTTTCAGAGCACGATTTACACCTTGCTGTTGCTGTTGTGCTGGGGACGGCAAGAGAAGAAACACGCGAAGTCTGAGGTTCAGGGATAAAAGGAAGAGTTTTAATAATTTTCTAAAGGCTTTTAAATGTTAGTTTGCAAAAGTGTGTTAAATGGCATAAGGTAATCAGTTTTTGTGGCCATCCACTCTTTGAAGGGGTTGGCCAAATTCTAAGACACCCATTTCTAAATATTTTCTAGTTAGAACTATAACAATACTGCAAAACAACTTGCAAGATAAAGGGATTTGTTTACAGAAACTTCTAACTGTTTTCAGCCAGTGTCTGTGAGAAAGCAAAGACTTTCTCACAGACAGAGGCAGAAAGCTGGAAAATCTTTCTGCAATCCAGGTTTCAGCGTCCACACCTTACTTGTGCAAAGTATCCTTTTTATTTAATTTATTTCCCCCCAAATCCACTGTTAATAACACCCAGTTGACTATACTCAGGTGTTCTTCTTCCTGAAGAAAAATTAATTTCTTATTTTTAACATTTTTCTTGAGAAATTTGGTACCTGTGATAGCTGTATTTGTTAGTCACTCATACATTTGCTTCTCATCCTCTGAAGTATACTTCTCGTGGTGCCTCATCCATCAAGGGTATGATTAAATTTACATTTCTTTGTCTGGAGGGAAAATGCAGTACATGACCTCTCCTCTAAGCTTAATTGTGTTTACATTTGTAAATAATATTATTTGGGTATGTTCAGGTGTGAAGAAATTAATGCTTCTTACATCATTCACTGATTAAAGGCACTTTAGTATACTGACACAGAAAAACAGACATCAGAGCTCAAATACAAATCCTGTGAGGGAATTCTCTTTCCAATCTTTTGCTGTTTTCCAAATCCTTATTACATTTCTGAAAGTGAAGCACACATGGTTACTGTGAAGCCTTAAAGTAGAACCCTAGAGAATTTCATATTACATGGTACAAAATGCTCTGAAGTTGCAAAGTAAAGCTTGAGGTATTCAGAAGGCTGATTTTTTCGCATTTAGTTATTCACAAGGGGAAATTGTTGTTTTCCAGATGTGATATCGCCAGAATTTTTGGTATTTTCCACACAAGGCAATTTTTTTTTAATAATAGGGGGGGCATTAAAATCCTTTAAAAAAATCCAAAAACCAAAGAAAACCAAAATCCCAACCCCAATAAAAAGATGACTTTACTGCACTTGGAATGATGATAAAGACCATTTTACTCCATGAATTTTAAGTTGCAAGGCAGTGAAATTCTGCTTCTTGTGTCTGCAAAAGTATTTCAATTAAAGTTTTTTATTTTCCATCAGTCTGTGACAACATTATTCATCCCACTGATTTAAAGAAACTGTTCTTCCATGTTGCTTGATATGGCTGTTCTGCTCCCCAAAAGGCAAGGATGTGTTTATTATATGTTACCCATTTTGTTGTTCATACTTCCAAGCATTCTATTACCTTGTTGATTGACACAGTGATTTTTCCAGTAACTCAGTTAGTATGATGGGAGGAAGAGGGAAAAAGGAACTTTGAGGAATTGGGCTGCAGATAAAGATGTTTGGGACTAAATTATAGTTATTCAGGGCCTAATCCGGTATGAGACTGCTCTGTAACAGTAAAAAGCAGCTCAAATTTTGGTAGTTGTGTACTGGTTGAAGTCATGGTTGTTTGGGGTTATAAAAGTGTCTTGGATGAAAAAGACAATAAGATGCTGATACATTGCTGGTTTTCCTCCGTTCTAGTGAGTGAACATGTTTTGCCATTTGTACTCACTTAACAGGGACAGACAGAGACAGAAGAAACAATTTGAGTGAGGAAACAATTGCCGTGACTCAGTGCACGTACGGCAGCACGAAACTCCAGTGAGAGCGCAAAGGCACAGGCTGTGGAAGTAGTCGATGCCGACAGGGCAAGGGTTCACCTGCAAATTGGTGATTTGTTGGTAGTTCAGGAACCAGGAGCATTGTTCCAGTGACCATGTCAGAACTCTGTGTTGTAATTAATGGAACCCTTTCCATCAGAGAACTGGATTTAAGAGCCTTAGCGGAGGTGCAGTTCACGTTAAGAATTATGTTGGGTTTTTTTCCCTAGTGATGCTGGAACAAATAGCCCTGATTTGCACAGTGATTGGAGAAAATTAGAAAACACGTATGGGATTTTAGGCTTGTTTCCTGTCATTTAGACCTCTAGCTTACAGCTGAGCTGTGGCGTTTAGATGTGAAGTAAAACTGAAACTAAAGGCATTCCACAAAGAAATAGGCTGAGCACATTTTAGAAATTTCTTAGGAAGGTGTTGCCATCTCTGTTCTGCTGGGATGAGGAATTTTCCCATGCCAGAGGCCTGCAAGAATTGTGGCTTCCACACTATAGACAGGAAAAAGAACTAGTCTGAGATTGCAGTTGGAGGTGTTCTGAGTGTGTTGCTTTCTTCCTGTGCCAGTTGACGCTCCACCTCCAAGAAAACCCTGCCCTCCACAGCAGAGCATGTTCTGGGTAGCAGATTCTGCCAGTGAAAGATGAATTTTCACCACGGGAGCCAGGTATTGCCTTGATCTCCACCACTACTTGTGGTCTTCCATCACCACGTGGCATTTTGTTATAAAAACCACACTGCTCTTCAACCTCCTATTTCTTTTTCAGACATTGATGGATGACCTGGCAAAGGACTTAGATGCTGGGAAAGGCAAAGAAAGCATCTGTCTCAGCCCAAATGCAGTCGGATGAGACATGGATTCACTTGCTCCACATACAACAGGAGGTAATACGATCTTCTGAGAGATGGGAAACTTGACTTCAAGTTAGCACTTTCCTTGGTTTGGGCAGGGATTTTAAACAATTTTTCAGACACTGAGAAAGGCAGAAGTGTGCTTTGGTGGGTCTTTCCCAGTGTGTTCTGGAGAAGCCTCATTATAAATGATGTGAATGGCCACTAGCAGAGGGGTAGGATCCTGCTCTGCCCAGAGAAACAAGCTTACCAAAACCATATGATGTTGTTCTCCCTCCATGAATTTGAAGATTATAAAATTAGGAAGATGCTGGTTGCATTTGTGGCGAGTCTGGAAACTGCAGCCTGGCATCTTGTGGCTTTATTTCTTTGACTGTTTCCTCTGAACATCCCTGCAATTATATGTAATTTAGGAGGAATATCTCAAGAAGAACATAGAGGTAAGACATCTGTCTTCAGACAAGGCTTATTACTGTTGCTGTTCTTGCCATGTGTTTTTTATGAATTGACAGAGGAATTAAGCAGCAAAAATTAAGTGACTGTATATTTTTACAGAGGAGGATGTCAGAGGATGCATCTTCTCAGCATCATTGTAGTACACTTTGCCTAACACAGACTCCTTCTTTGATCACCAACAGGTTGAAGAAGTCCCTTGTGATTTTTTTTAATAAACTGAGGGTGAAAAACAAAAATCAAGACTGCAAGAAATGCTGATTTGTTCAGACTCAGACAAACTAGTAAGGTGGATTCCTTTCTGCCTTCTCCCTTAGACATGACTTGAAATCCTCTTCAAGCACTTAATGAATAAAGAGCACTGGGCTGCAAAGAGAGAAAGACCAAGAGGACACCAGAAATCCTGCGTGGTTAAGCTTCATCTTAAGTGATGATCACTTGAATCAAAGTTAGGGGTAAAATTATACACCTTTGGCTGAGTCTGTAGTAATCCTTCCCACACGTTGGTCAGGCTTCTCCCAGAACCTTCCTGGCCTCTGCCCTGACTGTCTTCAGCCTCTGTGGGTAGTACCTGTCCTCATTTGCCAATTTGCAGTTTCTTCCACTGGTGTCTTTATGCTTTTCTTAAACAACAAAATTTAGCCAAACCCCACCACCTTTTATCTTGTCTTCTGCCATAGTTTATCCAGGATGTAATTTTCCAGGAGATATAACGGAATGTTCCAGGAGATACCGGGTTGCCAAGCATTTATGGATGATTACCACTGTCTTGTTTATTTCTTTCTCTACTGTTGTCAACTCTTTCAGGGTTTTCAATTTGGCTCCAATAGAAGGTATCTGTTTTGTTATCCTTTACCCTCTTACAGGTGTGTATTTTCAGTCTGAGCCTTTCTAACATTTTTGATCTATCTCGTACCTCTAGATCTTAATTAAGCACTCTGAATTGCTGTATTTCATACTCCAGAGATGTATTTAAGACACTTTCTATACTAAGTTTCTATACTTTCCATATTCTTTATTTTTCTTCTGTAAAACTGAGGAATTTTAAATTACCGCCCTTTTGGCTTGCATTTGTTTTACTTCAGTAACATCTCTGCATCATGAAAATGCAAAGACTCATAATCAAATCACAGGTTTTTGGATTCTTTTTCTCTGGCACATACAGCCTTTTTTTCATTTCACCCTTCACCCAGGAATGAGTCTATTCATTATGATAATAATGTCATACAACACAATATCTAAATTATCTCCACAATGCAACTCATCCAGAAAAAAATATTTTCAGAGCTTATAGTTTACACCATTTCTGCTGCGCAGAGTGGATTGTGACATATGTTTGACTGTTTCACAGCTCAGGTTTGTAACCCTTTAAGGCCTCAGCCAAAACATGTTGTAGCCAAGAGGTTTGTGTGCACTGAATTCAAATAGGACTGATTTATCAGGCATTTAAATTTTTTTCCATCGTTCACCGCCATTTTTAATCTTCTACCTTTGCATGAAATACAAGTGCCTGTTATGTTGCCAGCATTCTCAGTGTTCTGGAAATATCAGAGATACAGCAATTAAAATATTTTTTCTGGGTGGGTGAATATATTTGTCTTCATTAAATCTTCATTTCAAAGCGTAACCTGGAGGGAGTTTGTAAATTAACCCAGATATGAGCTTTTATAAAGCAAACACAGGTCTATTCTTCGAATAAAAATTACATTTCACTGAATTTGTTTCCACTCTAAGGGAGAGAAAACACATTATTGAAAGGCCAAGTGAGGGGCTAGTCACACCAGGGTAGTTTGCCTTGGCAGTATCAAACAACTCCCAGCCTTACTCTCCCACGCTGAGTAACTCTATGGACATCCTACTTGATTTTTAGTTTAACAAATCTGGGTAATATTTTTTTTTCCCGTGAGGAAATCAACCGACCTGTGGACAGTGTGATGTTTTGGCTACAGAAAATTTACCTCTAAGGAGGTTTTGTTTATGTTTTACCCACCACAAAACATCTGTTTCTATGTTACATCAGAATGCCCCAAAGTAGTTTTGTGTTTTTTCCGTGTTGTTTAAATCCAGTGTCTAAAGGCTTGTATTCAAGGAACTTTGATACCTTATCTATTATGCTTTCACATCTAACCATGTTTTCTTTTTGATCACAGCTGGGCTATTACATCCTTTGAAGCGAAATTCACTTCACAGCATTTCAGCCCAGTGCTTTGCCTGTGAGCACATTTGCTGCACAGCTAACTTGCACAAATTAGATATTTTTGAGGCTCAGTTGATATAAAAAAAACCAACCCCAAACTAGTTGATAAAGTTTTTCAGTGTTTTGTGCTCTGAATTCTCTGAGTAGGTGACTTGTCAGATTAAAATAATAACAGCTTACTAAACCCTTCACAACTCTAAGTCTGTGAAAGACAATTTTCCCAGATATGTATGAGTCTAAGCCTGGAGACAGATAAATAAAGAAAACCTGAATTCCCAAGTGCTCCTTGCCCCCTCTGCTATTCCTAGCAGTGCCTCCTTGCCTGTAGCTCACTGTTTCTTCAGGGTCTTTTAATCAACTGACTGAATACTTTTACTTTGCCTTCAGTGCAAATAGTGAATTTGTTGATCTCTGGCTCCTAAAGAGCCTTGTGACTACTGAGCCAAGAATTCAAAGCTTGTGTTCTATGTTACACTGCAAAGCAGGAGAAACTGCTCCTTCACTGGAACTCAGGAATATCATCTGTTTCATGAAAATGACTTATTTCTGTGTGCTATATAATGAAAATTATTGTCATTCTTGTTCTATTCAGGCAGGCACATAACTAACACTGAAATATTTGCGTATCTTTAGTCCTGTGATATGTTAGAAAGCTGAGAAGAGGGCAACACTTATTCCATTTAGGTTTTAAATAAACCTTAAATGCAATGTATTTTATGCATTTTTGGATGGGTTTGGCAAAAAAAAAAAAAAGAACTGTCCAATATCTTTATTTCAAAAAGCACTTTGTCTTTTCTTAGTGGTTACATCAATCAGAGGTTGTATTTAACTGTGTAACATGGCCTTTGATTAGAGATGTTCTGCTTCTGCACATCAATAAAAAGAATTCTTTCCTACCTAGAATTACTTAGAGCAAATGTTTTCAGGTTTCTTTTTGCCATAAATACTAAGCATCTGGTGTGCATGGGTCACTGATGGCTGTCATGTACCCATCAACACATGGGAGAGACAGCCCACGGCCCCAGAGCCACCCAGGACCTTCTTCATCTCCAGCTGTAAAAGGATGAGGGCTGCAAGAGCACCTGTCCTTGTGTGCAAAGGAGCAAATCCTGCTTGCTCTCAGCGGGATACATGCATCTCATGCTCAAAAGGAGCTGTTTCAGATTCTCTGCAATCACAACACATCTCAGGTCCAGGGCAGCTCCATTCCTGCAGCAGCTGATATGTGGGAGCTGCAGGTGGGACTTGTCGAGTTACAAGGACAAGTTCTTTGTAGGTCCAGAGGGACAGGCTTAGCACATGTACTGGCTTCTCTCACACTGCCTGGTCCAGCCCTGTCAGTTATTTTCCTACACTGGCACAACTTCAGCAGGAAATATATGAAATGTTTCTCACTGAGCTCAGGTCAGAGCCTTTTGGGTAGAGATATCTCCTGGGGATAAACAGAGGAGTCAGGGTGGGAAGGGACATCTCACTCCTCAGGGCAGTGTTTTATTGCTACATAAAAGGGATTCCTTCATTTTCCTTATGTAATTAAAAAAAAAAAAAAAGAAAAAGGTGCTTATCACTACAGTTTAAGGGACATTAGTCCAGTTAGAGCATGTGAGAGGGCACGCAGGGCTAAGATCCACAGTGGGTTTATGATCATATCCTAGAATTAGGATTTGAAACTATCTGCTAGGGAAGACAACCAGTTTAACCTGGGTCAGGTGTGCAGAGGAAAAGCCCCAAGTTTTTACCATAGCTTGTGAATCAGGAGAGAAGTGTTCACACTGAGCCAATGAAATAACCATTTCATTGTAGTGGGTGCATGGGGCTGGAGTCACTTCCAGTGTCTTCTGCAAGGGATCCTTGTAGCCTGGCTATTCAAATAGAGCAGTGCCTTCCCTCAGCCCCCTGCAGCCAACATAAACCTCATTAACAGTTTCAGCCTTAGGTAATGAAAACTGTAGATCTGTGATACTCCCCTGCCCAAAAAGGAGCTGCACTGGCTGAACAAAATTAATCAGCTCACTGCACTGAGAAATAGTTTAATCCTCCTGCAGTGGGGAAGGAGGGGGAATGAAAAAATATCTTCAGGGAGCAGGGCTGGCTTGTAACTCATCAGTGAAAAAGAATGGTTTTTAAAGGAATTTAATTTTCCAACTGTTGTAAGGAAAAATACTCAACCCAGCTATTTAACACTCTTTGTTTAATATTGTTTCTTCTATCACTGAGAAGACCGATCTGTTGCCTACACAGACAGAGTCTCTGCAGCTCCCCATTCTTACAGACCCCTGTACCTTCTGAGAGGCAAGAGCAGCTGTGCCATATCTGACACGTGCCATGGCCACTGGCAGCAGAGGAGCCCGAGACCAGCACGGCTCAGCAATGTGGGTTATCAGTGCTATTGGCACAGGCTCAGAGTCCCCAGCCGTGATTGTGAGAAAGATTAACACAGCCTCACACACTAGAGAGTACAGGCAGTGGCAGAAAATAATTTGTGGAAAGTTTTACCTCTGTTTCAAAGCTGTAGAAGGTGGAATACCTACAGGTTTACAAAGTAGATCATTATGTAGAAGTCTATTTTTGATCTACCTAAGTGATCATTATTGGTTGTGATCTGTCATAAGCCCTGCCCAGATGGCAAGGAAAATGAAATTCAGTGAATTCAGAGCTGATCCACATTCACTTGCCTGTTAAGTGCACATTTCTGTATAACCGTGCACATCAACTACTTGTATATTCTGAAGAAAGCACTGTGGAGATGTAATTTTAAGAGAATATTTGTGACTAAGCTGGCAATTATTCTGAACTCAAGGAATTTTTCTGGTTTCACTCTTTACCAATGCTCTTTGCACTGATGAGAATGAAAGAACCTTAATGGCTTGCAAACCTTGTGAATAAAATGAACATTAAACAGGCTGAGGAAGTTGTGAAGCTCACTTTCAAAACTATGTTAAACTTTTCAGAATCACACAGGAAACCTTGTTTCTGTTGTTCTGATAAACTACATCTAATATTGAAAAAGGAGATTTGCTTTTTTATTTTTGCATCCTTGAGTTATGTAAATTGTGGAAAAGACATCTGCATGAGAGACAAGGAACAGGAATTTGCAAGGGAAACCACTGTTTCATTTGATGGAAATAACTTCCAACAAGGCAGAGTGAGGAAAAAAAATTTCACTGAGATCTCTGAACCAAATTGTATTTAAATTGTGCTTAGGATGAGTAATTGCTGGTGACTTCCATGTTAGGTCATACATCAAACTAGTAACTCAAATATTTATTAGTGATTCAAGTACCAGCAATAATAATACTGTCTATTTAATCTATTGACTATTTGGTCTACTTAGTTTTATATTCTGTCCTCTTAATACTCAGTGTATAATAGCAAGTTATAATATTTTAAAGGGTTCACTTAAGAAAAATGCCTTTTGAATTGGGTTATTTAAGAATTACAGCAGCAACTGACAAGTTATTCCAGAGAAATAATTTGAACTCATCTCAATGTAAATGAATTTTCAGGAAATGTGTGTCATACATTAATTCACCAGTGCAAGGTGGTGCAAGATTAATGATAAGGAATTAAAAGGAATGTAGAGAGGGGTAGGAAGTAAAAGTGTCACCATTTTTTTGCTTCCCATTAGGATAGATAGAATGGATTTTTTTTAAATTATACTTTTTATTGAGTTTTTATTTTATCTTTTACTACATGGATCAAACTTTATCAGTACACTCTTTTTGAAGTGGGGCTGGGAGAATTGTCTCTGTTAGCAAACCTCAGGCTGGGGTTAGCCAGCAAAGGTGTCATTTGCCCTTAGTCCAAATACATTTCCTCAGAACAAGATCAAGGATGACTCTAGGATGACTCTCCCAAGTTTTAGTCCCATGAAGGAGGATATCTTGAAACTGTTTTGTCCTGTATGTAGCAGACACTACAGCAAGAGTGATTTTGTAGTTGCAGGATTTGGACTTCCCAGATCTCCAAACTCTAACAGTAGCCCCAAAACAACATCTATGTTGTATGGAGATTTCTCTCCCCCTCCCTCTCTCTCTCTCTTTCTCACTGGATTTTCTTCTCTTTTTTTTGTCATCATAGTGACCTTTATCTTTTCGATCAGCTTCTCCAAACCTAGGAAGGGATGATGGCTATATTACTTAAATGAATAAGTTTGTTTGTGGTTCAGCTGATTCAGCCAAACTTGAGTCTGTTTTGCCAGTTGAGGCCAAGATCCTTCTAGTACAGGGATTGCAATTCCCCTCCATTTTTGGCTTTAGACTTCTAGTTCTCCTCACAGCCCCATTCTGTATGAATGGTCTTCTGTATCTGTATCCACATTTCCTGAGCTAGAAAGCAAGGTATCTTAGACACTGTGGCTGTGCAAGTTTGACAAAGCACATTCATTTATGGGGAAAAAAAATCCCAGTGGTGGGGATTCAGAACTTAAGGAGTGTCTGAAAGGCTGTATTTGGTCCAAATCAATCTCTCTTTTAGTTCTGGTGCATCAGGGAAACCCTGCAGATGTGTGTTGGAGTTCAAAACATGAGTGCAGGAAAAGCAGTGACTACTGGGGTATGGGATAGCTTTTGCTGCTGTGATGTTCATCACCTCACATCCCTTACTCTGTCCTTGGTCAAAGTCATTAAGGTGTTGAGGGTCTAGTCAATAAATTGAAAAACATAAATGTACAGACAAACAGTTCAACACCACAGGGCTACAAAATACAAGGACTTCTTTTTATACAATGAACACGTATTTCTGAGTCATTCCTATCTGAAATGTCTATCTTTAGACATCCCTCTTCTCCCTTGCTTTTCTTTATCCAGTGTTAGTTATACCTGCTGGGCAAGGAAAGCAAGATTGTTTCTTGTTTTCTTGGTGCTACAGAACTGTTCTTTGGAGGATTCTACCTCATGGTGTTTTTCACCATTTTCAGTGTAATTTCAGAAGTAATTTTACCATCTATAGCAGCATCGCTGGGATATCTGTACTTGACTTTACCACACAGCTTATACTCTTTTTGTAGCTGAAACAGACTCTTACTACAAGGGGATTTTAAAATTTCATGGCTTTTTCAGCTTTTTTATATGACACAAAAAATTGAGTCCTTCTTATCAGTTAAAGAGCATATGGAATCCAAGGATGTCAAGAATAAAGGTGAAGGACATTCATATCTTCTTTAGGTGCAGTCTATGCACTCTAAAAATACAAGATAAGCACTAGTTTTTATTAAATCTATATATTTCCCCAATCATTTATTTTTAGCGTTTTTCCTCCCTTGTAAAGTTTTAAACTGTACAGTGTTTCAAATAAAGGGATTATTGTAGATTCTGATCTGAACTCTCCCCTTATTGTTGTTGGGTTTGTATGACTTCAGAGCGAAAATAAATCAAAGAGAAAGAAAACCCCTGTTTTCCAGGAAAATGTGGTAAGTCTGGAGAGCTATACACTTAGAACCATTTTGCTACCAGTGCAGGTGGTGGAGATTAAATATTTTTATTTAGTAGTAGAAACTGTAAAACTGAGTGCAGCCTGCATCGAGCAAACAGTTACAATACAACTCGCTGGATACCTGAGAGTTTTTTAAACTGAAATACAGAAGGGTTGTGTTTAGGACCTTCTTCTCTCAAGACTGTATCCAGCTCCGATATGGGTGAATGTTAGTCACCATTACAGCCAGGGCTTCTTACTTTTGATCTTCAGGGTACAGCTGCAGGCTCTGCCTTCCAGGGATGTGTAACGAGGTGCTCTGTAATTTCTCAGGTCAAAAAAGTTCTGGGAAATCTGGTATATTGTCATCCTACCCCCGTCAGAGGGGTGAGATGCAGTTGTCTTGGAGAGCAAGGCTGGGCAAACTAAGGGTCACTGGAGACCAAAGAAAATTGTAAGGTATGAAAATGACAATATCGATAGAAACACATATATTAAGAACAAAAATAAATACTAGCTCTGACTTTGGTTAGACAGAAATGATCAAAGTAGTCAGGTTAGTAACTATACAGACCACAAAGATGGAATTGATAACTATTTCTTGCCTCTGTTTGATGTATTAGAGAGCATATTGGAAGGCACTTATTCTCCTCAGTTACTGCTGGAATTGAAAGCTGCTACAATTAAAACAAATTATTAAAAAAAATTCTGAACTTGAATGCAGAAGTTTTTAAACTGTCATCCAAGGAATTATCTTCAATAAGATAATTAATAACTGTAAGGAAGTTTCAGAAGATTGGCAGAATATTAATGTCAGATCGATATTGAAAAATTATGTACAGGAGGCTTGGGTAATTTCAGGCCTAAGAAATAGTTTAACAGCCTATATAAGTTAAATAATAAAGTGGCTGATACATGACTCAATTAGTAAAGAACTGTAAGGTAAAGAGCAGAACAGCAACCCACACTGGTCTCTGGGAAACAGGAGGGATAACTGCAATGAGATATAATGAATTCCTTATGACTTCTGCCTTCTCAGTTTGACTGGAAACTCAAAGATAGAGCTTAACATTGTTTCTGTAGTGTTCCACTGCAAGCAGCATGCAACAAATGCTGCTGTGATTCTACTTCTGAAACCCCTGAGAAGCAAAAGGAGCTCACAGTCCCCTCCTCCAGCCTTTAGGACATGCACTGGTGTTAAAAACAGTTTAGTGTGAAGATTGTGGACCATGTTTTTGTTTTCAGAGCAGAAGGAGAATAAAAATTGCTAAGAGCAAAGCCACTGAAAAAACCCCCACCAAAACAAGTAAAGAAAATTATACATTTGCTAGAGACATGACAGATCAGTCACTAAATCAGGAAAATTTTTGCTGATAGTAATGCATATAATCAATTGCGATGTATAAAAAAACTTGGAAAAAAGAGATCAAATTCGTATCTAACTTGCACTGGTGCGAGAAAGAGCTCTATCCTGACTGGTAACCTATATGTAACCTCAGTACTGTTAATACCAGAAAATGGTGTGGACAAAAATGGATGGAGACTTCCTCATTGGAGGTGGATTTTCTTTGACAGATTCACCACAATCATGGTGGAACTTTTGTCTTTATTTGGCGTGTAGCCATCCGTTCCAGTGTTTAAAACTATTTAACTATTTCATGGTTTGCAACTATTCTCTTAGAAAAAAAATTCAATATAGAGCACATCTATTTCTTTCAGGTACTTTTCTTAGAGTGGCTGTGTTTGGTTGCAACATTTTTAGGAGAGAGTCTGTTTAATTTATGAAGAAATGAAATGCAAAATACAAACAAGGAAAAATTCACTGGTCCTGACTTTCTCCAGCTTACCAGCTGATGCTGCCCAGTGATTATTAGAGTAGGTAAAATTAGCAAAAAATAATGGTTGCAGATCTAATTCTTAAAGAAAAGCCAAATAAAATATTTCCTGAAACAAATGTATGTGCAAAAATTAATTTCACATGTATTGCAAAGGCTGAATCTTGATTTCTTTTCTTGAAAGTTTATCCAAAGTGAGGAAATAATAGACAATGCTGAAGTAGGTAAAAGAGATTATGAGAGCTGTGAAAAGGAGGTATGAAAGCCAAGATGGGCCAGTTTGGTAGAAGACTAAGAGAGACAAATTATACAAAGGCCAAGTCAAAGTTTGGGCTTTTCTGAGC
Source organism: Edolisoma coerulescens (assembly GCA_013397115.1). Taxonomy (NCBI): domain Eukaryota; kingdom Metazoa; phylum Chordata; class Aves; order Passeriformes; family Campephagidae; genus Edolisoma; species Edolisoma coerulescens. The sequence goes on from VWZW01001826.1 coordinate 2,282,569, forward strand.
TTGGCGAATATTTGGCCAAGAAAATCAACTCAGAGAAGGATACCATTAATTTGAAAGTCAGCCAATGTATCTCCTCGCTGGCCTCTTCGTGCCCTGGGAGGAGCAAGGGTAGCTGAAAATTTTGACCTAATGTTATATAATATATTAAAGCATATTTTCTTTCAGGGCCATTAAAAGTGCCATGAAAGCTCTCTGCCTCTTGCTGCTTCTTTGCTGGGACAGGTTATGCGGCAGTTGTGTAATTAAGCATCACTTCTGTGCACTTTTCAAGCTGTGGACTAGGCTGAGTTTCATCCAGCCTGCAGAAAGCTGCTGACTTGTTTCACAGAGACCTTCAGGTGGTTGTCTGGCTAGGGGAACATATCACTAAAATGCTGCACTGCAGGTAATGCAACCAGGCCAAAATCCAGTTTGTAAACCCATCAGGTCCAGTCAGTGGCTTGCTTTCTAAGTGGTTTGCTTTTCTATATCTACAGTGATATTGATCATGCTGTCTCCTAAATCTAGGACTGAGCTTTTGGTACCTCCTAGGCAGATGCCCATGGCTTTCTCTCCTGCCTCATACTCATTTGGACTGCAGGGTTGGAGTACCAGCCTCTCCTTCCTTCTTGTACTCTAAAACATCTGCTGACACTAATAAGCCAAGGCAGCAGAGCTCAGGAGTGAGGGAAAAAAAATATTACATTTGTTGAGCCTGGCATAAGATTTTCAGATTAATGGAATTACAAGTGGGATAGATATGAGACAGCTGTTGTTATTAAATATTTCTGCTTATTTGCTGAGAAAAATGAACTGCATGCAGCATTGAGCTCTGGGTGCTGCCTGACTATAGTGGATGAAAGATCAGTTGTGAGGTTTGTGTTTGTTTGGTGGGCAGCCAACACCAGAATTGTTGCAACTGGACCGATCCATAAAATGTTAATTGTCTAACAAGAAGATTTTTCTGAGGTCCTAAGGTATAAAGAAAACAGAAGAAAAATCCCACAAGTAAAATTTAATAAATTTATGATTTTATGGTTTTTTTTCTTCCAATACCGTTCACAGAAGCTCGGGTTCCTGTCCCCAGACCAGACTTTGCCCTTGTGGTTGTTCTTTCCTCACATAAAAGTCCTACACTTCTCTCAAATGCAGCAGCAATTCCTGTAGGTTGTCTCCTGTCAATGCAGACAAAGCCTGGGCAGACAGGGCCTGTTAGAGGAAAACGGAGATTTTCAAGTGTCCCAGCAAATTCCAGGCTCAGAATTTCCTAGTTACTTGTTCCTTCCTCCTGCTGTTATAGAGCTCCTTGTAGCCTCCAGGAAAGGTATGATAGCATTTTAATAGAGATTTTGAAAAAAATAAATTAGCAAGAGAACTATGACTGGCATTTCTATGCTGAGGTGCCACGAGCTCTAACCTCCCACTGGTGAAAACTTCAGCTGAAGCCAATTTTGTTGGTTTTTTTTTTAAGAGCTTAAAAAGCTCGTTTGCATTTCCAATGTACGCTTACTCATGATCAATTTGGGGTCATCTTTTTCTACCATAATTATCTTTAAAATTACATAACCTTTTTTCTCATCTCATCTTTACCTCATTGATGTATTTATAGCGATATAACATTTTAGCCCTTGCAGCTGCAGTTTTATAAGGTTAAACAAAATCTGTTGATTTCTCTCAGAAATTAGCTGCTTCTTACTCTGAATATGTTAATATCTATTTTTATGTCTTATACTGATTTCAGTTCATCTCTCTTCTACATTAGTGGCCAGTATTACATATGGTGCAACAAGTGAAGTTTTACTAGTGCCTTGTGGAATGGCATTAATAACTCCTTGTCTCTATGGAAAATACTTTTCCTGATAAGGAATTACAATTGTGTTTTTCATGTCTGCATCACATTGATAGCTTGTAGTCATATGGTTGACTGATACACCTACTTCCTTCTCATTCATTGTCACTAACAGACTGGAAGCCCAGAGTCTGTGGCAAGAAATTCCTGTTTCTGTTCCCCATGGATGTGACCATAGGATTTTTAGTATTACACACTTTTTCAAGGTCATACAGTACATTACACGTGCTTCTGTACATTAATCCATTTCTACACCATGTTGACTATACTTCCCATCTTGTGTCCTTTACAAATGAGACATATTTTCTTTTTGAGGTGTAGAAAATGCAATTTTTTGGAAAGCAAACTCCATTCCTCTGAGTGAAGAAATGTCTTGAAAGCTAAGCTTACCTGAAATATAAAATGGGACATATCCCTTAACATGCCAGGTTTAGTAATAAAGACAAACTTCTACAGGTCTGCATTATAAATCTTAAAAATTTAATTTTTCAACTGTTTCTGGTTCACTAAAAAGAGTGTCATGAAAAGTTATTGGAACGATGACTTCAACAGGAGCTTGATGTTAATTACATCTCCATGATTATAATGAAGAACCTTATCTCTTTTAAAGTTACTTAAATCTCAGTTGTGAATGACAACATCAGATTATCAGACATCAGCCTGAACTTTTTCTATATGGTGAAAAAAATTAAATCAAATTAACACACCTAATTACTTCTAATGAGAACTGGGGACTAAATAACTCCATGCTAGATAGTTGGGCGTTTTAATTGTTTGACTAGGCTGAGCTAGGAGGGAGGTAACCCTGTAATGCTAATGTTTGTACTTCATGTAGCTCAGTACTGTGTTTTATCTCTTTAGTACTTCTGATAATGACATACCATTTTTAGCTCTGTGATAAAATATTTTCTACAATTTTCAGTGAAATATGTAGTGAAAAAAAAGAGACTTCTTTTGCTGCATCTCAATTGACAGGTTTCAAAGATGTAGAAGTGATTTTAGAAAACTTATGTTGAGAAAAAATCACTCAGTGAGGGTTTCTGACTGTCCTCAGAAGGCCGCTTGGCTTGTTGAGAGACTTTTTTACCTTGTTTTGCCTTCCTAGGGTTACTTATGGTTATTTTCCTTGAGTGAAAAAAAAAAAAAAGGTTTGCCAACTCTCCTGGTCCAACTCATCCCTAGAATGGAGCAAGGCTGGGATGCAGAGCAGAGGTGTTTCAGCTGAAGCAATAGTATTGCAAGAGCTGATGCAATACTGTGTGGTTTTCTAGGGTTATCCTGGCCCAGCTTCCTGCATCTGGAACCTGCTCACCACTACACCGTGCATGGGCCTCCTGCAGGTCCTTCAGGAAACTGGATCAGAGCCAGCTGTGCCAAATCCTTCACCATCTGTTACCAAGTCATCACCCTGGTTTCTTGCTGGCAGGCCTTGACTTCCTCGTTTGTCTCAATTAGCTGCGCATATTGATTTGATTTGCTCTCTTCTGTAGGGGAAGATGTTTTGTGGCTTGCTGGTGGGAGCTTTATTTCCTGTGGTGAGGGGCTTGTAAATGTTACAAGAGCTGGTGAGGAGATGTCTGATGGAGATGAGATTAGGCTCAGTTTATTGGAGGAAGAAAAAAGCTTCGACTGTGTGGCAGTGAGAGGGGAAAAGCCCCTGGGATTAAAAATAAACCTGTCATTTCCCTCAGAGGAAGGGGGAATGGGCTGTCCAGGCTGGCAGTACTCTGCCTGGAAGAGGTGTACACAAAATAGTTTTCCATCTCCTGTCTCTTACATAATAAAAATGCTTTATGTAAGGGCCATTCAACTACAAATCTGTTTGCTTTGTGCCCCAGTATCTGTTACTGCACTCTGCACAAGGCCATTGCTCCTCTTACTTAGGCAGCTCTGTATTCCCAACGATTGCCACTGCAAGAGGCAGAGCTTGGAGCTAAGATTTAATGTTTCTCATGCTGTTTTCTTGAATGCATTTTCTTAACTCTTGGCATAACATTTTTTAACCTAAGTGACAAATTAATATAATGACAAATTACAACAACTAAAATAACGCTTAGGAAGAAGATACCACAGCAATTACAATGCAAGTAGGTGTAAAAAGAACAAAGCCAAACACCCAAACAATAAATGGGAAAAATATGTTAAAAGCATTTTTTATTCTGGGGAAAGCACATTCTTCTCTAGAACTTTTCCCATAGTTTTAATGATTATATTTGAATTTTTGCTCTTGCATCTTTAATAGTAACCTCTGGTTTCATGAAAGTAATCATGCACAATGAAGTAAGGGAGCACACTAACACACTTGTTCCTACTTTGTGGGCAAGGACCTAATGCTTTTGAAACAAGCTGCTGCTGTGACTGCATGTGCAGAAGAGGCAGGTTCCTGGGGTGGTGATTTCGATGAGGGTTCAGGGGTGGAGTAACAGGAGTGGCAGCCCAAGGCAGCCTTGTGGCCCCTGCAGCTTCCCCGTCACATCCCGCAGTGTAAGGGGTGAGGTTCCAGCTTTGCCAAGGGCTGCAGGGGCATTTTCCAGGGGCAGAAAAAGAGATGAACTCTGGCATCACAGGGTGCATCCTCTGGTCATTACAGACTCTTCTGCCTTTTCCTGTCTCTTATCCTCTGCTAAGGTTAGATCCTGTTTTCCTTACATATCTTCTCCTAGTCTATTCTCCTGAATTTTTTCTTGTCACAGTCTTTTTCCAAGTCACTCTTGGTACCCCCACGCGGGAACTCTAAGTACTGTCCTTTGCTACTCTTCATATTCAAAGTTGCAGGCCCTATTGCAGCTATCTGAAATTTCTTGTGCAAGCAATCTTCTCTTTTTCTGAAACACAGAGTTCATCTTTTGCTAGGCTCACTAGATGTAGAGAATACCAAGCTAGACACTTCAATCATCTCTGGTGGCTGAAACTTGGTGCAGGATCCTCATTCTCAACACTGAGTTGTCAATAGAGTTTCATACTGGATTAATAATTGCTTGTTTCACAAGGCATAGAGACAGAACTCCTCCTTTGATCTCATGAGAAAGATAGACCTGGGTATAAAGCAGAGTTAGCTTGTGAAAAGTAAAAAATATTTTGGCATGCCCCACAGATGAGATTTGGATGACATTTAAAAGTCTCTGCTGCTGAGATTAATTGGCCAATGCTCCTGGAAGGTTGTCACTGGCACCTTTGTTTTCAGTTCAGCATTGTCTTACAAGATAAGTTTGAGTAACCTGTGTTGCAGGAAGCAACTCCTCCTTGAATTAGCCAATTTTGAATAGAGCAATGAACTTTGCAAGAAGGCCCTGAGCCTTTGAATGTGTTTAATGATGTTCTAACATCTGTCAGTTACCTGATTTCCAAAGGGAGGAGTGCTCTCCCCAACTCTCAGACTCGTAATCATCATTCCACACGCTGTACTCCAAACAAAAGCACTCTGCTGTCGCACTCTGACATCTAATGAGAATGATTGCTCTCCTACCAAAGGAGAAGAATTGCTAAGCAGCACCAAGGCAGCAATTACAGAAATAAAAGCAGACATTTCCCTGCTGGTGCAGTGAGAAGGTGGCAGTGGGTTTGTAAGGAACGGGACTCGACCCTGGGCAGGTGAGGTGCCAGCTGATCATTCTGTATTTGATGGAAACTTCCTGGAGGATTTATGTCTTATCTAGTCTACCACCCAATCTTTTTCTGACCTGATTTTGCATTTCCTTAATTTCTGGCACCTGCAGGTGGGACAGTATGGATTTTGTTGTGCTGACATCAGAGATGATGTTTGTTGTGACAGTGGGACAGACCGACCTGACAGGCAATGGAAAAGGCTTTCAAAGTAGTTGATGCTCAGCTAATGTCTTGTGCCCTGGCCAGACCCTGCCTTAATGAAGTATTAGAGGAGATGAACTCAAATAAACAGTTAGGGAAAAAAACGACTAATAAATGTCATAACTGCCGTAAGGTCATAAAAATTTTCAACTGAAATGGCAGGAGCATGCGCTGGCCCAAGGTTCAGCCTGTTCAGCTGTCTGGTGTCCCAGCCCTCATCTGGTGCAGCTGTGCCATGTGATTCTTGGCTCACTTTTACTGGGGAGGTTGTCAAGGTGTTATGAAGTTGCGCATGAACATGTTTATAAACGTGAAAAATAGAGACCGAAGTGGAAAGGCTGAAGCAGTAAAAATTAGCAGCTTAAGGATCCAAAGGGAAAAGTATCCCATGAGAAGATAAAGAACCCTAAGGGAGAGGCAGAGATGCAGAAGATGCAAATTCAGTGGAATGCAGATGAGCAATAAAAGGTGCAATGGAGTGTGACTGTGCTCTCTGCCTGACCAGCAGTGATTCATGGGGGATTCATTGGGATGGGAAGTCTGGTAAAGCTCAGCCTCATAACACCTCACTCCTAGATGTTTTTTCTGCTTATTAGGCAGGAAATAACTGCTTTTCACTCCGAAGTTGCATTAATTTTTCCCACAGAATATCTTTGTATGGAAAAAAGATGCTCTTTCTCCCCTAAATGTGACTGATGGCTCTTTAACAACAGGAATTTTAGCAGAACTTGAACTAAAAAAAAAAAAGCAAATAATTTCTATAGACTGCAGGATTATGAAACCTGGACTTTTTATTTTATTTTGTGTTAGAAATTTTGGGCTGCGAGGATACAAATCTAATTCAGTCTGAAGTCAGGGCAATGTCTAACCTCTTGTGCAGCTTAGAATTTGGGTGACACTTTGCTGCTCACAGCACATGGGCAGGCCTGGCATCCTCGGAGAAAAATGCTTCATCCACACATCGCAGGAGATTTAGCTTTGTCCAGCTGGTGCAGGGTGTGATACGTCTGATAACAGAGGCCTGTCCTTGTTCTGACACTGGTAATGTCCATATCCCTCCCTAATCCTAAGAAACATGCTTTAATGCCTCTGGATTTTTTTCTCTCTGAAATCTCTTTTGTAATTCCTTTTTTTTTTTTTTTGGCAGTTTTTCGAGGAAGGGAGAAAACGAGGGGAATCATGTTGACCAGTTTAACAGTTTTATAAATAAATGGAAACTCTGGTATCAGAGTTATGCTCTGCTATTTAAAAAAGAATGTGCAACAGTGAGGGCAGATTTGAAATTTGTACTTTTCCTAGTGGTGGAAATAAATGACTGTATCCGTGGTGCATAACTTCTATTAAGAAGTTGATGTTTCAACCATAAAAAAAGTAATAAAATGTGCTAGCAAAAGGATATGCCATGTCACATCTAACCAATTCACATACTGTAGCAGCTGTACTAGTGATACATTATTTCCATGCCCCATTTATATGGATGTTGGCATACTTCAGCCTGTGTGCTTGAATGAGGCAGTGGTTTTCTTCATTCAAGTTTTTTTCACTCAAATTTTGAGAGTTACGAAGTAGAGAAAATATAAATTTGTTCTTCCTTGTCTGCAAGAAAGAATAAAACAGAGATGCAGAGCTGTAAATAGGAGTACAGCACTCATGGGAATATTGTCCTCAGAGGGGCTCCTTCACTAGGATGGTCAGAAGAAGAAGACTCCTTTATCAAGTTAATCAGGAAAAGTTGTAGTCATCAGGAGAGCTATTTAAAGCACAGAGTTCATAGCATACTTCATGTGATAGTAAACTCTCTGCTGCTGCATTTGGATTGCATTTAAGCAGAAGCAGTTCTCACCTGCTAGACTCGAGGTTTGAAGGCTGTAATAGCTGTGCTTTAATTTAGGTAGAGCGAAGAGTTTAAGCTGTTCTCTAAACAACAAAAACTCTGCCATATTGTAGGGAGTGTCAACACTTTTATAATCTAATGTTTTTAAAGAAAATTTCCTAAATTGCTTCTTCTTAATGATGTAAATCTAAGTATCTTCCCGGGGCAGAGGGTGTTGTACAAAATCTTACATCAGAAGAAGTGACAATGTCCTACGCAGAATTGCAGATTGGATGTGGAGGATTTCTGACACCAGTTTAGGCCAGGCCATAATCTGGAGCAAAATTATGTGTGGGCAAGTTTTGCACTTTAGCCAAGGATTTCTTGTATGACACTGAGCAGGCCCCTTAGTCTCTGTGAGGTGGACTGATGCTATCTAATTTTGAATTGCCTAGGAAACCTGACATCCTAGGGCTCCTGGATAGCCAACAAAAAGAGTATGGGACCAGCAAAGGGCAGTACAACTTGCTTATCTCAGTAGGGGCTCCATGGAGCTACGGCTGTTGGATTTACAACTCTACAGTCCCTGGCATTCAGCTGGATGAGCTTAACCTTTCTCTCTGTCACTTCTCTGTCCACTAGTACAGTTATTTTGATTCTGTACTTTTATCTCTGTCCCATTTCTTTGGTTCACCAGGTGTTCAGATGGTTACCTTGGGCTTCCTCCACTCTTAAAGCAACAGGATGCTGAAATGCAGTGAAGCTGCTGGCACCACGTTAATGCAAACACCTGTACACTATAAATAAACACCTAAGTACCACCTAAAGACAAAAATCCCAGCTTTGTGCTAGTCACAGTCATATTTTTACTACTGTCTATGGAGTATTCTCTTAACTGAAAAGGTAATGATCCTGTTCAGGGCAGCCTTGTCACTTGTACAGAAATAAAGAAGAGAAAACTCTTGTAACTCTGAGCAGTTTTTTTCTATCAATTAGTTAACTCTCAGGAAGTCATAGCTGCTAAGGAGATATTAATAGCAGTGATCAAAGAGAGAGATCACAAATGTCAAAATTTCCAGCTGAAGACATAATTACCCTAAAAAGCCTTTTATGTAACTTTTTGCCGCATCTGCTGGAATTTATGAATCACAAAAGAGAAAGTAATCATCCCGAGAAAGAAATTAAAATGCATAGGTCTTCTTATATTTTATGCAAACAGAAGGTTTGTTATGTTTGGCTTAAATGCAGATTATTATTTTTTAAATTAAGTAGTTTGTAAAATTGGTGGAACTAAAGAATTCAGTAGACAAACATGCAGCATCCCAGAAAGAAGTGGTGACCAACTAATGGCTTGCCCACAAGCAAGTTGCCATGGAAACAAGATCACCTTCCTTCTAAATGGATGGTGTTTAATATTCAGTATTTGTAAGATATCTTTGATATTACAAGTAATAAAGTTATAATGTTGGAAGGGGCCTTTAATCCATTTTATCTGGGTGCTGAATTTTTTCTAATATGCCCCTTATTCAACCATTAACTCACATCTATCTGAAGTATATTCTCCAGAAAAGCATACTGTATTGATCTGAAAAATGTGTGCCTAATATCTTGTCTGAATTTGAGCCTGGCTTCAGTTTAGTCAGTGGTTCTTGCTGTGCATTTCTCTCCTAGATTAGATATCTACTAATATCTGCGAAAGTTTCTTATCTGCTGTGGTCAAGAAACCTTCCCAACTTCTCTTTCTTAAACCTTATCTTCTGCAGTAAGATGTTTAATCTTTTGACAATTTCTATGGATTGCTTCCAGTCTTGAAGAAATATGGGCTAGATGTGGGGATTAAGAAATAAATCTTTCCCCCAGTTTTGTGTCTGCAAGCTGAAAGGGGGGAAAGCCCAACATCACCTCTCTTGTTCCATGTTGCATTGTCTCCCTACAGAAGAGCAGTTGCTGATTATGTGACGAATGCAGTAAAAAAAGGTGTAGGATTTGGGTCCATTTCAGCTGAATGTGCTTTCAGAGGAGATGTAATTACAATTTTCCTTTGAAGCTGCGCAGTGAGTCCCCATCACTCCAGCTCCTGGCTTGACAACCAGCACAATGCTCAGTCTCATCATGTTCCTCTTCTTCCACCCATCATGGGTCTCAAAACCCAGGAGCAGCAGCTCCAGCAGTGCCCTGTAGAGCTGTGCTATGGGGCTGCCACAGTGGGATCCATGTGTGCAGGTAGGCTCAGCAATCATGGTTTATGGCTGAAAGTGAGGCTGCACCAAGCAGGTAGATTTGTGATCGGTTTGCCTGTAGTCCCTCTAAAAGACTCTGTGACCTGGATTTCCCCTCTGTCTGCTCCTGCAGCTTCAGGAGCTTACTATTGCAGTGTGCATTAGTATTAATCCCAAGTGTTTAATATGTCTAAAGTTAATATAGCAAATGTGTGCATTAGTGGAAATTTTATCTACAATAAAAGATTTTACACATCTGAGGATTTCAATGTTTTAAGCAAAACGTCTTCAGCATTGGATATTTAATTATTTTTAGGAGAAGAGAAGCACTGTAAAATATTTGAAGCTTATAAAATTTTTCAGTTTTACAATATGAGAAAAATGTGAAGATAAAATTACACAGATTCTACCTCCCCCCCCTTTTTTTTTTCATTTTCCATCCAATTAAAAATGTGTTTACAGAATTTTCATTGCTGATTTCAGTTCTGTTGAATTTAATATTATAGCCCCATTTTTCCTCATCTGATCATAGAGACCAAACTGGACTGGATTGTAGGCAAAAGTATGTTGATTTCTTTATGCAATTTTTATGCCTTGAGAAACAATCACACACTTTAACTGAACTGCAATTACCTAAATTAATCAGAACAACCAATACCAAAAAAAAAAATCACCACCACACATAATAGGAAAATTGCCATGTTAACACAGAGAAACTGTTCTGAAAACTGTATTTACCAACTTCATTTCCTCTGTTCAGTGGCAGCCCACATGGCACCCAAGAAAGCTCTAGGTTATGTTCTGGCTCTACCCTCTGTGCTTGTTCCTTGCTTAGCAAGGACAGATGGAAAATTAGCAATGGGATGCTTTGGAAGATTGTCCATCTACTCATCTTTCTGAGCATGAGGAAATGACAGCGGCATCTTTTTCACCAGGAAGGGTGAAGCTTTTCCACAGGAGTGCACTCACACACTTGCCATGTACTTTTGGAAATGAATTTTCATTGGCTTGGGAAAAAAAAGAACAAATTAATATGTAGCTATATCCACCTCTGTCTTGAGAGCTCATATTTACTTTCACACAGCTTTTCTTGCTGCATTAAGGGAAAAATTATGCATTTCACTCCCTTTTTCAAATATGAGATTTTTTCCAGTGACTACAAAGGGCTCTGAGGATATTAGCACACTAGCTAATTAAGTTTATTTTGCATTCTTAACATTTAGCTATGCATAAGGGAGCTATACAGGGAATTTGAAGAATCAGGTATTTTGGAGGAGATTAGGCCTTACAAACACCAGAAATTAAAAGCTTTAAGTCTTTTTGCAAGCATGCATATTTCAAGGATATTGTGAGGAGCTGTTGTCCTCAGAGGAAGCAATAGACTCGTATCCCCTGGATGTTGCTGCCTAGCTGAAGAAGTCTAAAGCTTTAACTCTACATCACTTAATGAGCAGCGCTGATGGAGCTTAGAAGGGAATTTGAATTCCAGCTAGATGTAATTATCGCTATTATTATTATTTTATGTTCACATGCCTTCTCAGGCAGGGATCTTGCTTTTTAGCTTGCAGCTTTCCTCAGTCCCATCATAAAGTGAAATACCAAACCCACCTAAACCATCATTCACTCATTTAAGGTATTCTGCTCTCCTGTACCTGCAGTCATTGGGAAAAAATCTTGCAAAAAACAAGAAAGAAAAGAAAGTTGCACATGCTACGAGGCAGGGGACTCCATCCTAGCCCTGCAGCAAATCACAGCATGTCAGGCTCAGCTGCTGTTTCTGTGGAATTATGCTGTTTAAATTTGCCCTCACCTTAAAACGGTGTTCAAACAAAGCAGTCCTCTGTGACCCAGGGCATGTTAGTGACTGCTGTATCTCTGTCAATGTAAGTAATTGCCATTCTTTCCTCAGTAAACCCAAACAGCTCTCCATGCTCAGGCCCTTTGCTGTGCAATGTGGACTCATTTTCTGCATTGCGAGTATGTAATTCTCCAAGCTGGCAGCGCTGTGATTCCTCTGTTAATTATGTACAATCAGTCCTACTGTCAATCCACCATAAAAATATAGACCTCCGTGTGCTCCAGAGGGGTAATTCAAGGGAATGGAAATTATTTCCTGTATACATAGTATGAATGCATGTGTCATAGAAAGTAGCTAAATAAATACGTATGTGTTGGGGTATGTAAACTCCTATAAGGGTATGTATGCACACTCACATATAAATAATTTCTGTTTATCTGGAACTAATGTGAAAAAAACTGCAGCAAATCATACCCTGCAGATTTAAATTTCATTCATTTTGCTGTGCTCCATAGTATCTCAATTAACTGTAGATTCAGGGGTAATTCATTCTTCCACTTGCAGTGTTACCAGGGAGAGACATCTCTCAGAGCTATCTCATTGCCTAATAAATTTTACTGCTCTTAACTATGAGCATTGACTGGTCTGGGCAATCTGTAAAATGAATATTTCTTTTGTGGTTGCCCTAAAAGATGAAGGACTTCTTTGGGAAACCAGTGAGAGAATAATTTTCCTAACATTTTCAAGCAAATAATAATTCAGATCTGTCTGAAATTGAAGAAAAAGCTAAAATCTCACAAATAGTTTTCAAACAGAAATCCAAATGAAAAATGGATTGGTCTTGTGAAAACACAGGAATTTAATGTTTAAAAATATCTGAATTGTGTACTTAGATTTAATTTAATTTAAAAATGTTTTTTTAAAGAAGGAATTAATTTAGAAAACTTGAATAGTGTACTTCTGAAAGGCTAAAATTTGTTGAAACTGATTATAGGCTACAAGAATTTCCTGCTTTAAAAACAGATCAGTTGGCAGTGGAAAGAGATATTTTCCTTTAGAGTTATTATCTTTTAAAAAAAAAACAACCCTGCAAAAAGAATGTCCTGGCTTACAGTCTGGGTCTCCTCTCATATCTGAATTCAGCACCAATATATAACTTGGAATCTGTGCCCCAAACCTACTCTTTTATCTTTGATGTGGAGGACTCTCCTTTTGTTCTATTTTAGAACATGTAGAGGAGGAAGAAGTCTTGCTGGCTGTACCAATACTGTTGGGACAGAGAGGAAATGACACAGAGGTAAGTTGAGATCAGCTCCACGTTTTTCCACATTTTCCATATCTTGACACAAACCATGGGAGGGAGGGGGGCTCTGTGTCTGATGCTGTGCCCAGGGCAGAAAGGGAGGTGAAGTTTGTGGGGTGACAGGTAGAAAGCACCTGGCTGTGTAACAGCTTTTCATTTCAGAGGAAAGAAGAAGCAATCTCTTCTGTCTGACTCCCCAGAATCTGCTCATCCTCCCTCCCAGCCCGTGCAGCATTAGGTGAAGAGTGCACGCTTCAGCCTCCGGGCTCTCCTCCCAGCCCCATTAATACTTCCTGCATTTAAGCTGCTCTCTGCTTACTGTCATAACAAATAATTATAAGAATTCATAATGTGTTTCTTTAGCCCTTGAGCTGTGATTGCTTATGCATCTATGGTATAACTCAGTGGTTAACAAAGGCTGCCTTTGCCAGGCTGTGTGCCCTGTGTAGCGCGGTGCTCCCGGGTAAGGCTCAGTCATCACCACTTTATTGCTCACATCCCAAAGCTAAGGGAAGAGGAATCTTCTAATTCTCAGAGAGGTGAATTTCCATCATAACTCTAATACCCTAATGCTACACTTCATCTAGCAGCCAGCACTTAGCAGAGCACCCTGGGGACAGTGAAGGGAGGGCTGGAGAAAGCAGACGTGAAGGATTTCACATTCTGTGTCATCACTGTATGGCTGTTTATCACAATTTTTGCATGAAAATCTTGTTTGGCAGCAATCCTGCCCCTCCTCCAAACTGACAATAATTGTATGAGTACCTGGGTGAGGGGAAGACAAGGTAATTTAGAATACCACTTTTAATGTTAATTCTTTTATTAAGGTGTCAATTCTGGGAAAAGCTTTATGAACAAGGTAAGTTAGGGTGCATGTGCTCTATTTCTCACGATAAAAGAAGCATGAGGACAGACTTTTTAGCAGGACTTGTTGCATTGGGACAAGGCGTAATGGTTTTAAACTAAAAGATGGTTCATTTAGATTAGATATAGGGAAGAATTTCTTTGCAATGAGAATGGGGAAACACTGGAACAGGTTGTACAGAGAGGTGTCTGTCGCCCCATCCCTGGGAACTTTCAAGGTCAGGTTGTATGGGGCTCTGAGCAACCTGATCTAGTGGAAGATGTCCCTGCCCATGGCTGGGGGGTTGGATAGATGACTTTTGAAGGTCCTTTCCAACCCAAACTATTCTATAATTCTGTGAGAAACCCCCTCATGCTGGTCACACACTGCTCAGTAACAGGAATGCACCTGTGGTAAAGCTCCAGGTGAAGCTGGATGTAGAAACCTTTGAGCAGCAGGCAGGATGAAGCAGCCCAGCCTCAGACACATTTAGAAATGAGTACTGTGTGAGCTGCCTGGCTGAAGGACAACAAAAGTAGGAAAAGAGCTTCGGGGAGGAAAAGCTGCAGGCAGCATCAGGATTCAAAGTTGTGGAAGGCTAAGAAGAATGATCCATCACTACTAAGGCAACAGGACTTGTGTTTTCCTCCTTGGTGTTTTTGGTTTCAATGGTTATGGTCAAGAGCCAACTCCTGGGCAGAGCACGAATGCAATTATGGATTCTAGGCTGGCCTAGAGTTCAAGTCTGAAACAAACACATCCAAAGCATATTACATTTTGAAAAAAACAATGGTGCAAACAGACATATATTAAAAAAAAAAAATTATTCTAATGTTGCAAGAGCTTGGTTGGTTGTCCTGCTTTCAGCTGGGATAGAGTTAATTTTCTTCCCAGTACAGTGCTGTGTTTTGGGTTCAGTATGACAATAATATTGATAACACTCTGATGTTTTGACTGTTACTAAGTAGTGCTTATTCTAAGGGAAGGAATTTTTGGCTTCCCATCCTCTGACAGTGAGGAGATGAACAAGAATCCATGAGGGGGCATGGCCAGGGCATGTGCATCACTTGTTCTTCTTGGGGTTTATTCCTCTTTCCTTGTTGTTTTCCTTTTCATTACATTTTTATCATTATCATTACCATTGTTATTAATATTTTATTTTATTGCAATTCTGTTATTAAACTTTTTTTATCTCAACCCATGGGTTTTACCTTTTTTCTGATTCTCCTTCAACCCACCAAGCTGAATCAAGGAGCCGTGTGGCTTCATTACTGGCTGGGGTTAAAACACAACATTAAGATTTGGAGAAATGAAGGGAGCTGTTGTATGTCCATATGTTATTTCACATTTAACAGTTGGAGTTCTTTTTATATTGTTATAAAAATATTGTCATGTCTTTTCTGTGTTTATACATTCCTCTTATAATTCCTCACTCAAATGTTTGAACACACCTCAAACAGTTTCTCAGTTATACTTTACTTGCTTTCTGTACCCATGCCTTTCCCTGAACAACTCCTCATTGAAGTTTTAGACTGAGCTCTGCATGAGGTAAAAAGCCTGATTTCTTCCCAACACCCACTCAGTACTCATCTGAGGAGGTGCTGAATGGTTGAGATGACAATTATATCTGACCATGACCAAATGGCCAGAAAGGTAATGTACCATGCTCTGGGATTCAATTACTGAGCTGAAAGGGCAAAAGATGATGTCCTCCAAATTTAATATAAAAAGAAAATAGAAAACCACAAAAAAAAACCCAAATGAAAAAGACCCCAGACCTCCCCTTCCTGACTTGCTAGTAAGATGAGAACTGAGCAAGGAAACATAAAACTGCCCCTACAAAATGTAGAATAGGTTATCTGGCAGAGTTCACACAGGACTCTTTCACAGCTGAGTGCAATACATCTAGAGTAGAACTGTCATTTCCTCCTCCTCTGGCAAACCCCAGGTCTTCCCTCTGCTTCCCCAATTGCTGTTGTGCACCTTCAGATCAGAACATTTATTTATCCCAAACAGAAATGACATCGCCAACCAGCTAGATCAAACCCCTTCATTACTCCCACTTCCAATTGCCCAGTTGATATTTCAGAGCTGATTTATGGTACTCGCCTGCCTCGCTGCTTGAATGCCCCAAGCAATTTCTTCCATAATGCCCTTCTTGTAAAGAAATTATGCCTGAATTGCTCACAGGTTAGTTCTTCCATGGCACTCCATGCCCTGGTTCTTTTCAGTCATTCTCCATTTCAAACAGCTCAAAGGCAAACTGTGATATGGGATTTTGATTATAATGTTCAGACTTAGAGCAGTTAAACTGGAGAAGAAAAAAGTACACTGCAGGTCTTTTGGGGTATTAAATGAATTTCATACTAGCATGAAACCCACATAAGTCCAAAGAATTGCTTGGGGTTTAAACAGTGTAAAGAGCTGGATTTGATAACCTGTCTCAAGCTAGGAGAAAAGGGAGTTAAAGTGCTGCATTCCTTAGAGAACCTTATAGATGCACTGGTTATGGCTGTCACTGTTTGGGGGAAACTAAATCAGTAATAATTTTGGTTTGGTTTGTTCATCCTAGTTATATTTTCTCAAACAAATGGTAGTATCCAGGGCTACATTTTATTCTTGTTCCTTTACTATTAATTAATTCTGTGTTAACTTCTGCATGGTGATTGGCACTTTAACAGTTAATAGGAAGTGGATCTTGAAGAGTTTAATGTTGAAACAATAACGGATGAAAATAAATCTACCACTACAGAAAATAAATTAAAAAAAAAACCTGAATAATGAGTGTTGTCAATTACAGCAATACCTTACTCTTGCATATATATGCTGCTTTTTAACTGCATGATTATTTTCCTCCCACTAATATTTCTGGACCAATATTTTTACAGTATTGTAAGGCTTGCTGCAAAATCAGCCCTAAAGGAAAATACAGAGCTGGGGGCAGATCTGACAAATCGGGCACAGAATAGGAAGTGACAGGGAACTAAGCAAAGAGTGCAGGTGTTTAGATGCTGAGTTTCTCTTTCCTGATCTGGGAATTTGTGCACAGCAGTACTGATATCTCGAGAATAAAGAAACCCAGGGCAGGACTTGAAATCTGCTCTTCACCAGGACAAACAAGGTGAGAATCACAGTGTAGCTTATTCCTGGTGTCTACCTCATTCCAAGCCTCATTCCAGCAAAACTCAGACTGGAACTGTGAAACCCTTGGGGGGCATCCTGGAGGATGTGAGGGATGGCAAAGCGTCCGTGCACAGAGACAGAGGCGTGGCTGGGACCAGCTTGGCAGCTGGGCCCCCAAGAGGTCCATCTTCTCAATACCTCTCCACCACCTGATGCAAAGCACAGGAAATGGGGACACCTGGGAGAATTTCTTCATCCTCCTGGTCTGAACTAAAACCAGACAGGTGCACCCTAAAGGACAATCCACCCAGGTGAAGGTGGGCAAATACTCGTGTACCTGCAGGAATCAGACAAAAGTCTCTGCACTGCAAATACAGATGTAGAGTTCAGAATACATATTTTCACTACAAATTATTATGTAGCTCTGGCTGAATTAAAAGTTTTCAAAGTATCAGCATGTGTGATTTCCAAAGTATCAACCATATGTGATTTCTAAATCACGTAACTTGTGAAACCACATTAGCTTGCTCCACATGTGCCAGGTGCCTCGCTGCAAGGCAGGTAGCAGAAGACAGGATCTCTCTTTGTGCTGCATAGTCTGGAGAAAACAGAAGTCTCCAAGAACAGTAGAAAGATCTTTGAAAAGAAAAAGCTTAAAAAAAGTTCACAGGAAGTAAATTTTTCAGGAAGGCTTTTAAGGACCAGGTGACTCTCTGAATTGGTACATAGTCATCATATGTAGGCTCTTATGTGGTGTCTTCTGGATTTCCTGGGATTTGGAAAGCGTTTCTGTTCTTTGCTGAAATACAGCTGAAAGCACTAAGCCAGCACTAACCATGTGCACATCAGACTATTGGAAAAGTAAAAAAAACCAGAGAGAGTAAGGGCAAGGAAAGAGCCAGAGTGGAGCCCCCAGTGCAACAACCTTGTCACTGCTAACAGAGCACTCCCGGACTTCTTTAATCTGAGCTCCTTTCGTCCACAATTCCAGGCAGGTTGGGAGGCCAATGTGACAGATACAGAGTTTCCGAGAGAGGAACAAGCAGTTTTGGAAGCACCACTGCCCCTTGCTTTGCCTGCACCAAGAAAAGCCTGCACACATTTGTTTTCCTTTCACTGCTGTCATGCTGATTAAAGCATCCTTTGGGTAGAGTTTATGAACCTGTTGCAGGCTGCTCCTGGATCATGTGCACACCCATCTTTCCTGACCTCTGCTTGCCTTTTTGTTTCTTTGGTAAAGCCCATCTAGAGTTTCTTTCTTCTTCTGGTACAAATTTTAATTCCTGCCTTTCAGAGGTTCATTGCTACGATGCCTTTCATATTCCCTGATGCCTTTTAAAATTCTCTTTTTCACCTGTATTGCTCCGTCTTCTCTGGGAGATAACTCATAACTCACTCATAACTCCATCCTTTCCTTCAGACAGATAAGAAAAATACTAGTTTTTTAGGTGTCTGTCAAGCTCTTCAGCATACTAATTGCTGTTTGTCAAAGAACAATCATTAAAATGCACAGTGACTGCAGAGAAATAGCTGTACTGACCTGAGATAAAAGTGTTCCCTCTGTCTTTACTGCTGCCCCTGAGCAGGTAGTTGCTGCCCTGCAGTTCAGTGAAGGACACTGCTTTCCTCAAAACCTGCTTTAGTGCCCAGCTGGCTGCACGAGCTTCTTGACTTAATTAGATCAGCTCCATCTAAGTGATGGTCAAAGTGGTATAAGTTCACAGACTGGCCTACTCTCCTATCACTTCTTCCTGGTATATTAAATTTTTTTATCTCCTCCTCAGCCCTTCTAATAGCATTAGCTTGAATCACCTAGACTTATTCAGTAATTTTACAAATTTTTTCTCAGGTGGGTGAAGCTGATCTGTGTTTTCCTGGGAAAATTGCCTTTTGTGGTGGTAACCACTAGATTAACAATGGAATAAGCAGGTGAGGGAATTTGACAGCTGATTGGGAGTGTGCTGTTCAATATGTCTAGTTAGAGGTTATACACACACTGGCTGCTCAAGGATATGCAGTCTTCCTAATAAGTTTTTGTACACACAAGAATGTTTGGATTGTACACAAAAATTGCACAAATAGTGAGATCCCTGCAATATCATCAAAGTGCAGAACTATTGAACTAAGCATGTTTTCTGTAAGAAGAAAATCCCTCCATCAACTCAAAACGAGGTCAAAGAGATTTCTAGTTTGAACAATATACTGTACAGAAATGTATCATAGTCCTAAACTCATGAAATCTTTGTGGTTCTCTTGCCAAAAGTGCTTGGTTTTCACAGAAATATTGAGTTCAATTATGTTTTCACTAAAAAAATCACCTTCTCTCCATCATGCTGCCTTCCACGAGGTCAGTTATGTACAATATAGGCATCAGTGGCATGGGCAAAGGTGTCACACACCACTTTTGACTCTCAGCATCATCTCAGTTATTTCAGTAGGTTTATTGGTTTAACTGCCTTGAACTTAAAAGGCAATGCTATTGATGAGGTACAAGAAAAAAAAATCAGATTTTCTTTGAAATATTTATTTTCTCGCAGGTTTCCAGACAAATGAAAACATGTAGGAAGATCTTTCATCATTTTTACTGTATAGTCCAGGTCTAAGCAAACTCAGCCTCACAGATTGCCTGTGCCCAAGTGTGGAAAGGCTTTGAGAGACCTCTAAATATTGCATTAAGTCTGACAGAGATAGAATTGACCCTTATGTAGTAATTTAATTCCCAGATCATGGAAAACGTGACACTTTTTTACACATGTATTACAGGGTTATGAGGACAAGGGCTGTGCTGAAGGGCAGGTAAATTAATTTGACCCTCAGAAAGTAAAATTTGTGAGAAGGCAGTTTTGATCTATTTTGTCTCCTACCAAGATAGTTTGGCAATTCTGACAAGATGCAGTGCCTGGGAGTACTGGGCTTGCTCTAACAGCACTGCCTGATTGTCCCTGCTGCTGCTGTTAACTTCTTCCCTACCTCTGCTCCTTCTTGAGACACCCCAAACTGGGTGCAATGTTTATTGGAGTCACTAGAGTTTGTTTGCTGGACTCAGAAGACCTGAGCTCAACCCCAGAGAGGGAACTACTGTATTGTTTATTTATGTCTCCAAATATCCCAGCTGGAATCATCCTCATTTGTGTGCAGAATACTGAAGACATGATGCTGGTAGCTGTGCTCTAAGGAAGGAAGAGGGGGAAAAGCAGATGGTAGAGGGAGAGACTGGCAGTTAGAGTGTAAGCTTTAGAAATCTCTAGTATTAGGGAGCCTGCCCCAGTTGTAAGCACCTTTGCCTGGACTGCTCAACAGTGGATAACAAAAGGATCAGAAAAATCAGGGAATCAATAAGACATTCAGAGCTCTTTCCTGCTACTACAATGTTTCATGTTTGCTCTGTGTATATCTCTACTTCACATTATTTTGGTAAAAGAGGAAAGTGGCCATCCTTAAAGCTGAGCTGCACAACTCACCCTTCATGCATTACAAACTGCTGCTTCAGAGATTTAGTACATGTCTAGACAGGGATCAATTTTTAAAATAAAAATTACAATACTGAATTAAAGAGAGTTATTACTGTATATGCTAATGATCATAAGGATCAGTATCCCTCTGTTCTCTGAACTTCAGAGCAATTTCAGGGATTTTTACCCTATTGTCTTTACAGAGACAGGAAAAATACAATTTTTTAGTGTGTATGAATAGTATCCTTTAGGTTTTTATGTCATTATCTGAGCAATTTACAAACGAAAGAACAGCCCCCCCAAACTCCTAAACCTAGAGATATCCTTTCAAATTCATAAAGGTTTAATGTCAAAAATATTCTGTGAGCTCTTCATTTTTGAAAATGGTAATTAGGACAATTTTTACAGCAAGTCAAATAATTAGATAAAAGTGCTTCATGCCTTTTAGTGGAGCAAGATTGAGGTGGTAAAGGAAAGGAAAAGTGAGGTAAGAGTCTTGAATTCAAATGAATGTTAGTAGAACATCTCTGCACACATATCAAATGAGGATATTTTTGAGTTGCTAAAAGCAGATGCTGAGCAGCCAGTAAGCCATCAGCTGTTTCCTTTCTGAAATCATCTTTTTCTTTCAGCTTCTTCTAAATGTTCAAGAAACACAGTATCATACTTTTCAAACCACACCAGAAATGCTGGTGGACACACTCAGAGTGTGCCTCAGTAGCAAAGATAAGCAGTCCTCACAAGAGAGACATCTTTGACTTTGGTGAAGGAAAGGAATTGCAAAAAAGGAATTGACCCTTCTACAGGTTTTACCAAAATCCCACCCTTTTGTTTGCTGTGAAGTTGAACATGGGTGTGCAGACACACCCCTGGATGGCTGACCTGTCTCTTCCCTTGCTTGTATCAAAGGCAATCCTCCTTTCCTGTAGCTTGTTCAGCAGGGAAATAGTCTGCTCTGCTCTGCAGTCTCTTTTGGGGTGACACCTACAAAGTGACACCTATCTTTCATGGGCTGATAACAAACTAATGTCCGGTCTGTCTGTAGAGTCCTGTGCTGTTAGGCAAAGAGAAAATACTTAGAAAATAAGTACTGGGAAGGAATTCTCATTTTGCTTCAAGTGATAGACTTGACAAGATCTCAGTTATTTACAGGAAGGCTAAACAGATGGAGGTTGTCTCCACTAACATGTGGTTGCTAAGGCAGTCTCTAGCTGAGGGTTCCTGGGACTCTCAGAGTCGCTGCAGAGGTAGGGCAGGAGGGGATGTGTATCTTTCCTCTCCTCCCATCTGTAAGCAGCAAGGCTTTTACCTCCCACACTCAGCCAGAAGGCTCCTATGTGATTGAAGCAGGGGAGATCTCTTACTTGACAAATACTCTCAGTAGAAAAGTTCTCAGAGAAGCAGCAAACACTCCTGTAAGCAGGGACGAGTGGGAGAGTTAAGGGACTTGCACGTGGTTAGAAACAGCAAACACAGGGAAAGAGTAACCAAGAAAAAGGAACACAGGTCTGATTGTATTGGTGCCTCTGACCCAGACTACTGCTCAGGTGGACTCAAGGTTTGGAGCAGGCCTTTTCTGCATCTTTTATGGCTATTTGTACCATGTTACCTGCATTGGCACTGCACTGTTATTTGCATTAATAAAACTAGGCCCTTCACAGGTAACACAAAGAGAAGTTTTGTTTTGGATGAGCTGCTCATATATGTCTTATGTACCCAAACATTTGCTTGAGCCCTGAGTGAGGTCTGCAGGCTGTAACTGTACGATTTGAGCCTTTTGTATAAGTGGAGGAAGCACCAGAAGAAGTAGGCAGGGAATATGATTTAAAAGGCAGAGGATAAGAGGAAATAAGATGCTCTGTTTTCTTGTTCATTTTTAAGCTGGGAATAGGCACTGGAACACTGGGAAAACTGCATGATCTATCCTGTTAGACTTGCATGCATAAATAGAGACACTAACAACTGGTATCTTTACTGACAAATGTATCCAAATGGGTCAAGGAAAGAGTTGCTCAGAAATGGGCCATGTGAGTAAGATGTTATTTGTGGTGACTTGCTCTCAAGTTTATATAGATCACCTGTAAACTCCCACTAGAGCCAAGCGTTTTTCCCTTGCCTTAAGTCAAATTCATTTTCAACCATAAAATGAATATTCCAAATAACTCTGGTGTGTCAGCAGTTGAAAGGTCCTCTGGCATGATTGAGCTTTTCAGTGAAATGTAAGTATTTCTCAATTACAAGATTTCTGGAAATGCTTAGGTTAGGAATGGTCCAGCATCCTCTGAATTTTTATGGCCTTTGGTGGATTAAACGAATGGATTTTAATGTGAATATCTGCTCTGCCTTGTGAAAACTGAGGAATTTCCAAAGGTGTGTATTGAAATATAACAGTACCAACCTTATGCATTGCAAATATGACGCACTTCACTGCAAACACAAAAGAGCTGAATGTTACAGATTTTCTCTCCTATTTTTTTACAACATGCAACATAATACTGAACCACTCTTATCTAATTACCTTATTTTTCACAGTCTTGTTCATTTTGGAAGGAGCTTGAAAGGGATTGGTTGGTGAGGCAGTCTGAAATCTACAGCATCTCCCAGGATGAGAACTCATTATGGCTCATGAAATGCTGGCAGATTATGGTACTCAATGCTACAGAAATGTCTTCAAGGGGAAAACACACAAAAAAGGAATATTGTTTTGAAGGGATAAGAAAAAAAATGAGACCTACCATTTCTTTCATTGAAGTACTTAAATATTCTGTATTAAATGAAGTGGGTATCCAGAGGAAGAAGGGAATCTATCATTATTTAAATAAAGTATGTTTTATAGAACGGATGCACAGACAGAATGAAGTTCAGGCAGCAGAATAAGTGAGGTGCCAGAGAAAACAAGGAAAAATTCTTTACTTTCACAGGAATGTTTTTACATGCTGAGCAATGTACCTGGAGCTATAAAAGAAAGAGTGAAGCAGTTTTGTAACCTTAATTAAAAACTTACATGGCAACATTTTTACTGGATAAAAAAAGGAGTCATTGGGCCAGCAGTGCCTTGGATGACTAAACTATTGTCTGCAGCAATTCCAGATTGTCTCCCTTTCTCTTTAATCTCAGATTTTGGTTAGGAATGGAGCTGGGTCTGTGGTGACAGTGAATTTCCTGTAACTATATACACTTTTTTTCTCTCAGTTCCCACATTTATCAATAGTTTAGACTTTAGCTAGATATAATTGGGATCACCACTTGCAAAGAGAGAAGAGAAACCAGGTGCATTTCATTTGAAAAAAGTCTCAAACATAATCTCAGATAAAAGCAGTCTCAGACACAACAGGTCTGTTCACTCCTGTTCCTTCCAAATCTTCCTTCTTTACTATATTTCTGATGTCCCCCATGCTGATATGGGTGGGGGAAAGTTCAGAATTATGAGGATATAATTCTGAAGTTTGTCTAGAACTTTTAGGCTAGGATAAAAATTCACAAAGAATCTGGCAAAGCAATGAGAGCAAAGGAACTGTCTACAGGCAGTATGAAACTATTTTGGTTTGTAAACACAAAAGTTGGGTGTGAGGACTGGCAAGAGAATCTAATGAGGCTGAAAGATCTGTAATACACTTGCAGATGAAATTCATTGTTGATTTGTGCAAAGTAATGGGAGAAAGTGGGGGAAGAGAAGGAATCAACCCTAACTAAACAAAAAAAAATTGGTCTACAAATTAGCTATTGCCATTCTGGAAATACATCATAGCATTTTTGTGGATACTTCAGAAAAATGTCAACTCAATGTTCAGCAATGGTCAAAAAGGCAGATGGTGTATTAAACAATTAGTGGGAGGACTTCATTGGAAAAATCAGAAAATATCACTGTCACTCTAAATTCATTGTGTATTCATGTTTTTTGTATCTTTGGTTTTACCTAAAGAAGGTTGAAAGTGATGAAAAACACCATACAGTGGCTAAAGGGAGGCTGAACAGAAAGAAATGTATAAAACCATTGGCACCATACAGAAAGTAAGGAAGAACTGTTTGTTATTTTTCTCAATGATCACACACGGTTTATAGAACATACAACAAAGTTGTTACCCAGCAGAAGCACCTCATTCCTACTGCTTGATGTGGACATTGAAAGCTAAAAAAGGCTCAAAGACATATTAATGAAAAAAAAGAACCATTGAAATTAAGGATGCGGACACAAACTTTGGTTTAGGAAGTCTCTGAATTGTGTTTTGAGAGAAGGTGGGGTTATGCAGTGGGGAAAGCTTCAAAGTGCTATTCCCTGTTCATGTCTTGTTTTCTCTAAGCCTCTGCTGTTGGTTCCTGTCAGAAACATGTAACTGGGCAAGAGATTTGTTCTGCTCACCCTGCGATTTTGAAAGAGCTGAAAGAAAACTATGAGACAGTTTTGATTAACACTTCTGAGTGATTTGGCTTCCTGCTCGCCTCGGAACCTAGAGGAGGTCCTTGCTGTTGTTTTCTGCCTGCTCAGGGACTCAGTTTCACTGGGAAGGAGACCCAGATTGCACGTGATGAGGTCAGTCACCCCCTCTGATTCCTGCTCAATGGCCTGCTCTAGAGATGGCTGTGTGGGGCAGTACCCCACAAAATAGAAGGAAATGGTGAGTTACTGGTGAGTCCAGACATCTCCTTCAGATTAAAGCTGTGGATGCTCTGCTGCTCCAGGCCAGGGGAGGGGTTAGAAGTGCATTACCAGAAGCAGTGACAGCAGGACCTAAACACTGCAGCAGGGTGGGGGCAGTGGTAGACTGGGAGCCAACTGGCTCAGGGAGAAGAAATAGGCTTCAGGTCAGGAACAAATATTGCACTGTGATTTTTGCAGTTTTGGAAAAGGTGAGCTTTTACCCAGGAATGTTTTCAGGTGCAGGACAACAATTGTGAATATTATTTTCTGGTCGAAAGTGGGACAGAACAGCTAATGGGCTAAGATGAGGCATGAGAGTAGATTATATGCAACACTGCTTTGCCCTGAGGATATCAAAATTGCTGTCTTCAAGGCCAGTCAGAAGAAGAATTGTCAAACTATGAAAAAGATGAGGAAAGTGTAAGGATTTCCTGAGAGATGGAGTAGAATATCAGGGATGTTCCACATGGAGGAATAATAGACCTGAAATTCCTACTCATGTAAATTAAAAAAAACCAAGTTATAAGTGGCATTGTAATTTCTTTGCATGGAAAAATATTGAAGACATATTTAAGGATAAAATTATAGATAAATAGCACCCAAAAATTAAAAAAAATCAGTAATTTTATTTCTTTAAGAATTTAAACCCAAAGCCGGTCCTGTCCCTTTGAATTTTGCTGATATTCTCTACGTTATTTTGCAATTAATGAAACTATTTTATGTTTCAGTTATGAATTTTTATAACTGAAGATTAGTTTTTCAGATTCAGCCAGATGCACTTAGTGCTTAGTTCCTAAAAAAAAACCAAACCTGAAGTAATTGCTTAGACATGAAGAGATTTTACTGTGCTTATTTGTTTACTATGAAGTCTTGGAACAGCAACACAGATGTTGGAACAATAGGTCCTATTACAGCTCTGTATCTTCTCACATTGAGTTTGAACTCATCATTGAACAGATTAGCTCAGCATTTAAAGTTTGTTGAATAACTTCTCAGTACTTTGAATACTAAGATTTTATAATCTGCAGAGATCAGCAGATTAATGACCCACTAACTAATTAAAAGACCCAGTGCCGTTGTATTAATATTCCTCATCGAAGAAAAAGTATTTCCATCTGGAGGAACCATAAAGGCTGATTTGAATATTTGTTCCCTTGAAGACATGGCACTTACTCTGCTTGTTTTGCTGTGGACCAATTCTATTCAGCCATGAATTATCACCAGTTGTAAATCCCTGGGAGTCACAACTTAAAGAGTGAAATGAGGATATACTGATTCAGTGATATTTACATGAAAGACCAAAGACATTCTGCTTCAGAATGGAACACATCCAGCTTTGATGAGCCATGGGGAACTTGGCCTCATGGTTTGCCATTCGAAACCTCTTTCAATTTCGGTAATTTTTCCTGTAAGTGGTAAAAGCATACTTTTTACAAGTTTTTTTTTTTGTCTATAAAACCTCCTCAGAGAGAGCAGGATCTCCAGCTGCAGAGTATTGCACTCAGCAGCAATGCAGCCTCCACTATGTAATACTCTGCACACAGACTTTAAAGTATTCCTTATTTTTTGACACTAATAACCTCCAGAGAGTGGAGAAGCTTAGGCATCACCTATTTATTCATTCATTTCGTTGTTGATGCTGCCAGAGGCATTTCTTTTTATTGGCACTTTCCTAATTGTTTTCAGAATGTATGTGTGTCCACTTGCAACCACGGCACGACCATCAAACCACAACATGCAGCCACAGACAGGTAAGGTTTGGTGAGCATTAAGAGAGTTACCCAGTTAAAAAATTGCATTCAAATATGGTGAAAGAAACACGTGATTGGGAGCCATTTTCAGAGGTGGCAAGTGACAGTGAAGATAAACAGATCTGAGTTTTGTGTTAGGCAAAGAATTTTGGTGTAGTTTCCATTATTTTGTTAAGATTTAGGTTTAAAGCCTAACAAGGAATTTTTAGACCTCATATATGGAGACAAATTCAGTAAAAGCATGATACCAAAATAGGTAGATAATTATCACATAGTGATTTCTGAAAATGATCACCATTTAACTAATCAAGCAATATTTTAGATATCACAATGGACGTCAGCTCTGTTGCTGGGAAAAAGTAACCAATTTCTTTCACAGAGTGGAATAATTGTCACTAAAAGCAGAGGAGGTGCTTCCTTAATCCAAAAGAATGTAGTGTTAAAGCAGTATAATTATATGGGGGGTGTTATGTATAGGGTAAAAGAATGATTAAGGAAGATGCTCTGTACAGAACAAAAGTGATTAAGAAAGCAATCAGGCACTAATGTACTGTACTGTTTTAAATGAGATTTAATTCCTGGTATATGATTTGTCTCATTTGTGCTCACTTTGAGAGCCAAGAGAATCCAATTATTTTCCTGTAGCCACCAAGTATACAACTGCTACTGCGAGGTGAAGGATACCACCATTATTGTGCTAAATTGTTTGAAAAGGGTGATTATTCAATATATGCTTTCTAGTAGCTATATTTTGAAAGCTGCAGGGAGTGACCTCCCCACTGGTGATTTCTCCTCTACATGCGGCACAAGAGCCAAGAAAGCTGCCAGCAATTTTTCAAGGCTCAGGCTGGCACAGGTCAGGGCAGTCACGATGTTTGATCCCGGCCAGGATTGAACTGCCTTTGTTCTCTGTACTGTTAGTTTGCAGTAAAGTGGTAGTGGTGTCACAAATTGAGGTTAAGGTCTGCACAGTAATTGTCACAGCTCATCTTATTTTGTATGAATATTACTCTTCTTGTTTTTCAGTTCCCCCCTTTCTGGGTCTGCATGGCTAGATCAAATATAACTTTAAGGGGAATGCACATAATTCATCAAAGCAAAAAATGTTTTAATATTAATTTCATATATTAATTTTTATGTATATTAATAAAGAATGTGAGCATTTTAGTTGATTTTTACATGTCAAAACTCTGCTTTCAGAGTTAAGACAATCCACTGGAAGAAGAAAATGTCATTAAATTTTGATTTCTGTACATCTCTCTGCTTTAATATGTTGACATTTCACTGTGTCTCACTTCAGTAATCCCTTAATCAAGGTATATACAATGATTCTAATTGTTTGCATAAAACCCTCTTGGTATCCATGGTACCAGTTCTCTGCTCTTTTCCAGAATTCTTCCAACTGCTTTTTTGTTTCAGGTGATGTAGTCCCTGCAAGTCTGCTCTGCATTTTACCTGCTGCTGGAGAACTGCTAACATCCAACTTCATGATGTTTAACTTGAGTGTGAAGGCTGAAATTGTATCTTCTGCTCTCACTTCATGCTGAAAACTCAGAGCACCTTACCTGTGAGCATGAGGACTGTCAAGCAGTTTTATCTTCCCTTTTGGTTGTTCTCCCACAATATGCATGAGATGTTAATCAATTTAATCTCCTTTCATAATCTTCCATCTACATTTCTAACTTTAATAGGTTGCCCTACATTATTTAGCTGGTGCTTGCAACACTGGATTGCTTCTCAAGCATGATTTTATGTCTTTTTGAATATCTTCACTTGCTATAGAACTGATGAGAAGCTGAAACATTCATGTTCTTCGCTGTAAGTATTTTGCAAATACTCTGACAGAACAGGTAAAAATGTTGTCACCTAGCAACTAAAAGCATTTTTTTCCCTATATATATAAGTATACATAATTTTTTTTCTTCTGGAATTACCTATATGATTCCCCCCTTTGCTTTCACCTGCATTTTTTGTAAGAAAATGAGAGTGTGTTCTTAAAAAGATTTTTAAAAATGGAAATTCAGCTAGCTGTTAAATTAGAGTGCTAAGAAATGTCCTGCAGGTTATTACAGTCAATAAATGAGCATCTGTATTCTCCTGGTATCTTTGAAACGGCTGACTGTGAAAAAATCCTAGTGAACATACAATTTTCCTATGCAATATATGCATCTGTGAGGGAACAGAGTTTTGCCCTTCTTTTGTACTTCTCTGTGGCAGGAAACATTTTTTAGGGGCAGAGCATTGCTGAGTGCAGGATCAGTATGTTTATTATTGTTCTAGAAACAGCAGGGAATAAAAATTGAGTAGAAAAAAGCTTTCCCAAAACCTTAACTGCTTATATTATTCTCTAAGAAGATCCAGTAGAATATGCACTATTTTTCTTTGTCATTAAAGTCAAAGAATTTTATGTCAATTCCCAATTACCCAGTTTAGGAGCAGAGGCAGAAAGAGCAGACATCACTCCAGGGGAAACCTGCCACTCTGCTCTTGCATTCTTGAATTAGTCAGATTCTTTGGAGGAAGGCACTAGAAATCCTGTCTGCCCAATTTTTAATTAAATACATATTTTAAAGTGTTTTTTTCCCCAGTCCTAAACGATGCACTTCTCTGCATATCTGAAACTTTGTTTTGTTTGTTTGTTTGTTTGTTGTTTCTAATCTTAACTAGGCCACTGCTGCCTTTGTTCTATAAATCCAACTGCTTTTTTTGAGTTGTGGTAGTGATCTGCATAGGATTAGTCTGATTTTAAAATAAATTTCTTTCAATTTTCCAGATTAACTACATTTTCAGTTGCTTTTTAGTAAGTTAGTAGGAGATATGAGTGTCTGCTTTAAACCTTGGAAGTATCTGATTCACCTTTTCACTGTCTGTAATGTTTATTGCTTCTCTCTGAAAAGTGTCTTTTAATGTCTTAAATAGGGGCCATTTCAACACATTTTCCACCACTTCTATGGAAAGATTTTAAATAATAAGTGATTAGAACTGGACAGATAATTATAAATGAAGCTGTATGAAGGGCTTAAATAATGTCATAATAAAGGTGTATGTTATCCATAAATGTGTGCATATAGGTATATATGACCCACATCATCCAATACCTGTTAATGATGTGGTTCACTGGCTCTTCACAAGGATGCTTTGGTGTTCTTCAGACCATTTTAGTCTGTTTGGACTCATCCTAGGACTTTACATCATTCCTCTCCATACAGATTACTGGGCATTTTCTGTTCATTACATTTGTTGTTTTGGGCTGAGGAAGGAGCCCTTCTGTTGCCTTCTTTGGCCCTCACTGTGCTAAATGATTTTCAGCAGAGGACAAATTTTCCATTTAATTTTTTCCCTTTATCTTGATCATTAAAAAACACATTAAATTGGATTAATTTACTACTAAAACCTTTCTTCTGGGATGGGAATCAGTGCCTTTTTCTTACTGCTTTTTATAGCTTCTAACTGATTTTTAGTCTGTGATAGGAGATGAGAGATTTCACTTTTTTGTTTGCTTAGTAGGATTTTCCTTTTTCTGTTGTACAGTTTTATTTAAGCCTTTCATTTTCTTCTCTAGCATTTCTTTGCTCCAAAAAACCTTAAGAAAAATCTCAACGAGGTTGCACCAGTGAAAGAGCTCGAGGTTTCTCTTGCCTTTGGCCTTTTAAAGCATTTGAACTCTGGGCTGTGCCTGGTTGCATTCCCTGGATATTCCCATGAATTGTCCCCAGGCACAGGAGTTACAGGGCAGGACTGCAAAGGGCCCTGCTGAACAGAGATACAGACGTACTTCTCCCCATATACAGAATGCAGAGATCTGCAATATTTGTTTGCAGTTATCAGTAGCTGAAGTATCTCAGTGCTGCTGTTTGCCAGTGCCATCTGTAATCTCATATTCTTCCTTCTGGAAGGAGAGAGATTCATCATTATGTTCCTTTCCTAATATAACTTTCAGAGCCCTAAACACGCCAGAGTTCCGGGTTAAATATCTGTGAACTTTTTAAAGAAATGCAGCATACAAATAAACAGTAGGATATGGCTCATTAGTAAATGTTTGTGAGGCGAAGAAACTCTTTTAAACTCCTTTTCTATAGAGAAAATTGTTGCAGAATACAGACGGGTATTAAATCAACTTGATAGACCCCTATATAATCCCTGACTAGACTAGTGCTTTATGGCTGGACTTGCTTTCTGATGCACTTCACTGAGCAGTTTAGGCTATTTGTTCTGCTTTACTCCTTTTAATGTGAGTCAAAGTTAGTCCAAAGTCAAAACCTAACTGCTGGTTTGTGTTGTTTGTTTTAACCCCCCACTCTTGCTAGTGCAGGCTGCAAAATCCCTTCTTCAGACTATTTTAGATCAATCTGCAGCTAGCACAGCTTGTCTCTGTAGCTGAACAGATGTGTTTCAACAGGATGGAACTCTGCAGAATGATCCTAAAATTCTAGGTTTTATGTGTCTCTTCTCACTGCTGGTTTTTCGCTGTACCATCTGTATTGCCATCATGCAGGAGTCAATGGGACGTTAAGAACTTGCTGATGCTGCTCTTTCTGGTTGGAGCAGAAACAGAGCTGCCACTTTGCTCTGCATTTTGCTGACTTTGTCACCCTTAATCAAAGTGACAATATCTGTGTCTGGGACAGTTTATGGGGGCAGTAGATGTACAGGGGGGAACTGTATGTTTGGCCTGTGCACCCAGAAAAATGAAAGAACCTGTGCTCACGATCATAGAAGTAAGCAACAGCTCTAAATCTGCTCTGCTCCTTCTGATACCGGTGCTTTCCCTTCTGCAAGATGGAGTGACAAACTCTAGTTGTGTACATCCATGCTATGCCCCCAACTGCTTTAGAGAGCAGGATTTTACTTAATTTTTTCTTCACGTCTCCTAATTGTTAATAACATAAGCAAACTTTCTCGCCTTCCCAAATAGGCCCCAACAAACCAACGGGCAAAAATCCAACCACCTTCTCACATCTTTGAAAAAGAAGAGACGAGGACCAACTTTTGAGGCATTGCTTTGGTATTCAGCCTCATGAAAGCTTGACTAGAGCATGCATTTGCTTGTTTATGTGTGTTTGCTTCCCTGCCTGCAGTGGGGTGGAAGGGATCACGGTCCTGCCTAGTGGCACAATCCATCTGCAATGGACTGAAATGCTGTTGCTAAGCAGTAATACTTCCTTTTTCCCTGTCTGCCCTGTTTAAGTGAGTTAGGAAGCATGATGCAGCCTTGCTGTTTTCAGCTGATATTAACAGACTGATAGAGTCCTGCCTGAGCCTCATTTCTTTCTGTGCCAGTTAGGCCAAGCCAAAAGTCCACATCCCTCTTGCTTGCCCATGCTGAGACCATTTTGGTCCTCTCTGGAAAAAAATGAACAGAGCATCAAATTCTGCTCCATTGTTCTTGATGCTTCAGGTCACCCCCAGAAATGTGTGACTCCAAGACAGTGCAAAATTTAATTAAATGGCTTGGAGACACTCACTGGAGCGTTGCTGCCTTTTCCTGTGCTCCGGATTTATCTCATTCCTGCGCACACATTGAAGTACTGCATTTCTGTCTTTTCACTGCTGCCTGAAACCAATAAAACAATCTGTCCCTGAAGAAAATGAGGCACCTCTTGGAAGTAAAAAGAAAATTAATCACCCCATATCAATTGTGTATGATGCTGATTCCCAGCAGAGTTGTGATACCATATGAACATGTGCTAGGTGGAATCACTCTGGTAACTCAGGGAAAACAGCATCATGGGTGCAGGTGGGGCCGAGGCTGCAAATGCCATTTACAAAAAAAGCCAACAGAGCAAACCTAGTGATCCTCTTTGTCTCATTTCTATAATTTGTGGAATGGCGTTCGAAGTTGGACTTGATGATTCTTGTGGGTCCCTTCCAACTCGGAATATTCTCTGATCTCTGATATATTTGACTTTGTTGGGGTTGCAGGTGACAACATGCTCCTGCTTCTTTCAGTTTCACATCTCCTCTCTCAGTAACAACAGATGCTTATTGAGGTATTGATTGTCCTGGCACATTTTTACATTAAAAAGTAATATACCAAATTCTTTCTGAAAAACACAGAATACAAAAAGAATAGTTTGCTTTGACCAGGGCTGACAGAAAAAGATCAATATTCTCTATAACATGCTGATTTGTTTGAAACTTATAAATTTCTGCTAAAATATGTTTTATTATTCCTTGTCTTAAAATTCAGGGTTAGTTCTGATTTAAGATTTCTCTTAATATGTAAGAGGATTTCTTCTCTACAAGGAACCCTTAGATAGTCTGTAGGCTGAACTATTCTGTTGTGTTGAATAACTCCCAGACACCCCATACGAGGTGTGGAAGATATTAAGCCCTTAACATGTTTCATTTACTCTTAATTGAAGTCCAAAATAAAAGTGTTAATTTATGTACTTTTAAAATTAAATTCATTTTATAAGTTCTGGAATACAGCACAGCTGGAAGTGTCAATTTAGTGTATTTTGTGGACAGCTGAACAGTACAGATTGTGGCAAATTGATCCAGAACAGAGCTGCCCTTACCAGAGAAGGAAATAATCTAGAAATCTCAATGAAGGACAAATCCCATTTGGGCTAGCTGGGAATGATATCAGCCTGTGGTCGTCTCAGTTTGAGAGGATTCTGCTTAGGTGAGCTGGAGGTGAATACCAGTGTGACCTGCTTATGATATTATTAACTATCTTGACTCTTGCATAACCTAAAATCCCAGATTTAGGAACTGGGGATATCTCTCTGTATATTTCCATTCCTGTAGAACATCTGAAGAAATAAGTGAAAGTAAACACACACACACACATATTAAATTAACATGATTTTGTTGCTAAGGTAGCAAATTTCAGAACTCTGTGGGAATACTGCTCCACATGTAGCACAATTCACAAGTATTAATGAAATCATTTTATGCAGTCATTTAGTGACATGAGCATTACATAGAGTTGACATGAGTGAGTGGTTTAGCAAGAAATTCGTGTTCAGCATGAAGACACTGATGGCTCTGTGACAGCTGGAATTTAGAGGGAATCATATTTGTGAGCCGTGCTATGTACTGAGGAGGCAAAATGGTAGCAGAAGATACAGCTTCTCTTTATTTGTTCCTCTCTTCCATCCAGGTTCTCTCACCTTTTGCCATATCACTCAATTACTTGTCAGGGCTTTATTAAAATTATAAAATGTGCCTAGCACTGACAAGTTTTAACAAACCAATGGTGCACGTCATTGAATGTGGTGCCTTGGCCACGAGAACGGACTTGGGAAAGATGTTTTGATATTCGCATAGCAACTGTGCAGAGAAAAGTGGCTGACATTTCAGGGCATAGCTTCCTTTAAAAATCAGAATTCCTATGTCATTCTATGTATTTTCGTATTCCAATTGGATAGAAGTTTACAAAGACTAAATTTCACAGAATTTGGGAGGAGGAAGCAGGAGAAAAAGAATATGGAGATGGCCTTAATGATCCTGACCAAAGCAGAAAACGCATGTGTGCTTCTGACCAGAGGATGAAGAATTGACTGGGGATTGTTAATGTGTTTTCTGGAAGTAGACAAGTCCAATGTACCTTGGTCAGGTATAACTTATCTTCTCGTTTTTATAGCTTGGGTGCAGACATTTAGTGCTTTGTCTCCAGATTCAGGAAGACACTCTGTCAGACTGGTGAGGAAGGGGCTGGGGTTGGAGGCGGGATGGTCCATTATATCAGTTTGATGTTTCCATGTTGAAACATCATTTAAACCATTATATGATGGTTTAAAGCCACCCAGAGGTTACATGTACTTATTCAGTTCACCTGGTCATGAAAACTTCCAGGACAAAATTACAGCAGCACTATGAAAGGACTGTTTTTATTCACAGATGGAGGACAATGGATCGTGAAAAGTGGATGGCAACATCTGGGCAAGGCAACTCTTCTGACCAGTCTTTGTGTTGTTGTTACACCCCAGGTCATAACTGGAAGAAATACCATTTTAGTCACTGAACATTGAATTATAGTGAATATCTGACTCCAAATAAAATTCTTTCTGGAATCATTGAGTTTTACCTGAGCTTTTTCCTCCCTGAAGTGATCTGGACATTATCAACTAATGCCATTGTTTTCATTATTGCTTTCACAGCTGAATGTTATATTATTCCTACATCTAGTTAACAAATGTGACATTTACAAGGCAGAAAGGGAGACTGTGAAGAACAGCGTTTGATGAGAAGGATCTCATTTTAATGGTCTCCTTTTTGGCACACTTGTATTATTGTCTGTTACAACTCAGCAGACATCACTGTTGGGTAACTGCTATAATTCAGCCTGATGCATCTCTATCTGTGAATGTTTCTTCCCTGTCATTCTCCTTAGCACAGTGGTTTTTGTTTCTTAAGTTACAACAAAACTCTGGAACTAACACTGTGCATAAGCTTAGCAGCATGAATTGCTTGCTGCTTGGTAATTTACAGTCTTGAAATGATGGTAGGTAGAGCCTAGCATAGATGTGGTGCAACTGTGGAGAATAAATGGAGTATGAATAGAAGGTAGGGCCTGGTTTTAGTTAGATTTGTACTTCTATAAATCCAGAACATTTCTTCTCCTTTGGCTGAGGAAGACTAAAATCTGTCTGGCATGGTGTTTCTTAATCAGATATTCCAACTGGGTAATTGGATACTTTCTTGACAGACAGAGTGGTCAGACTTCTTATTTGCATGCTGAGACTATTTTTTTTAAACACTCTATTTATCAAAATAAAAAAATATGGCTATCATGTGGATTAATAGAGAAGATTATTTGGAAGAATTGGGAAATTGTTTAGAAGACTGTTTGCTAGTAACAATATCACTGAAGACAGGCAGAAAACTGCTTAAGAAAAAATGGCATTCTGCCATTTCTTTAAAGGATGACCAGGTTGCCTATGTTGAAAATGTCATTCCTAATTACCTTTGAGTTCTCAGAATGTAGATTATTGTAACATGTTTTCATTTTACTATGGTCTACCTAAATCAAGACCTTTTGTACATGGGTATGTAAAAGAGAGGTTGGTACACAGGGTGTGAGGGAAAGATTTGAGGAAAACACATCTGGTTTTTGCTGTCTAACAGATGTCTATTAGAACACTCATCCTATCTCAATTTCAGCTTTAAATTTATTAATTAGTTCTAATCTCACTTAAATAAACTCCCCTAATTGGGTTTTCACTGTGTGCCAGAACCGAGGGTCCAGGAACCATCTACCCTGAGAGATCAGGTGGGAGCAGTGGGGCTGTCAAAGGTTCTCAAGAGTCAGTCTTTGTGGGGGAGTTTTAAGCCAAATTCTCTGCTTTTGTATCTCTGATTATACCACTGGGATTTTTCAATTTGTGTCTATGTACTCTCTTTGGGAAAATACATAGAAATTAGCAGAGATCTCTGTATTACAGGAATAAACCTATTAGGCTTCTTCCTATTAAATATGACTGTCATGTCTAATCCCTCCCAGGAGGTCAAGGATAAAATGGTTTATTCATTTTAAAGGTCAATTTGTTCAGGCTAGTTGGGTAGAGGAGTGCAGTATCATCACTTCAGAAGAGGTTTGGACAAACATAGCAGGCAAAGTTGTCTTGATTGCATCTTCTTTTCCTGGGGTGAAGGGCAATGGCTGGTAAACTGGGGAGGTAAACTGATACCTTCAACAGGATAGAAAAATTTTGCTGTTACTCTCTTATTGGTATTTTATATTCTCTCCTACCTAGGAATCTCTCTTCCACTTTGGACAGGTAAGAGCCTGATGCTGTGGAAAACACTCAACAGGTCTGGATCAGTAGATGTGCACTATGCTTTGGATTTATGCTGTGCTTCTGATCATATGAATTTTCTTTGGATGGTCTGGGAATCTGGGAGTTTTCATCTGTTAATGATCTGAGTTTAACACAGGTCTCTAAAAGACCTGTGCTCAGCTCAGCCTGGGCTCACATGCAGCGGCAGTGGTGCTCTGGACACCTTCCAACATTAATCTGGAAGGAGCACTTACAGGGCACAGAGAGAACGTGACCTTCTGATAAACTTGTCAAGATCTGAAAACCTAAGGAATGAAGAGACCAAATACGAAATTATCTTTTCTTGGGGCCTGGAGGATTCAGGGAGTTCATCACTCCCACCTTCCTGATTTTAATTAATACATTTTCGTATCAAATTTGTGTAGCAGAGTGTCTCCTTTGGCACTGGAGAGAAGGTGACCCAATTTGGGGCCTTCTAGTACCTAAAGGGAACTTAGTGGAAAGATGGAGCAAGACTATTTTCAAGGAAAAGTAGTGACAGAACAAGGGAAAATTGGTTTAAATGGAAAAAGACTAGGTTTATTTTAGATATTAGGAAAAAAATCCTTTAAGGGTGGTGAGGCACTGAAATAGGTTACCCAGGGAAGTTGTGGATACTCCATCACTGGAAGTCCTCAAGGTGAATTTGTGTGGGGCTTTGAGCAACTTTGTCCATTTGAAGGTATCCCTGCCCACAGCAGGAAGATTGGAATTAGGTGATCTTCAAGGTCCTCTTCCCACCCAAAACATTCTTTGATTCTGTGATTCTATGAAAGCCTGGTAGCCACTTAGCAGGTCTTTATGAAAAGTAAGGATTGTTCTACAGAGAATACCTACCCAGGGTTTTGATCACCATTTTAACCACTCTTGTTTTTCAGATGCTGAATGCCTTCTCTAATTACAAGTCATGTGAGAAATCCTCACTGGGAAGATTGTGAAGAGCCTGTCAGCTTGTTAGCTAAACCATCCAAGGCAAGACATTCCCTTAAATCTGATCTAAGTCATCAGCAACTTACTTCCTTTTGATTCTGTATGTCTGTGTCTTCATAATCCTTTTTTGTCTTGCATTGCCGTGTTTTGAATTTGGATTTTGCTTGTTTCATAACCTATCTTGAGTTAAAGAATTTAAGATAATTTACCTTCCACAGGTCTAACATTACCTAAAATCTGTGGATGCTGAAATCTGGGTTGCAGAGAGATTTTCCAGCTTTCTGCCTCTGTCTGTGAGAAAGTTTTTGCTTTCTCACAGACACTGGCTGAAAACAGTTAGAAGTTTCTGTAAACTATTCCCTTTATCTTGCAGGTGCAGGATTGTTGTGATATTGACCAGAGAAATATTTTGAAATGGGTGTTGTAAGATCTAACCAATCATTCTAAAGAAGTAGATGGTAAGGGACCAATGGCCTTGTGCCATTCAAGTGAACTAACATAAAAAAAAATATACAAAAACCAGTTTGTAAATTAAATAAATAATTCCTTTTCTCCTTAGACTAGAATCTCTGTCATTTCTCGCCATTCCTGGTACAACCGTGACAAAAATCTCAACACTGGAAAATATTAGCAAGGCCTCAAAACCCCAGATCATTGCAAATATCCAAAATATGTGAATTTGTGTAAGTAGCAGGTCCTTACAGTTCTCCAGTGGTTGCTATTATTCAGGGATTTCTCTGACAAACCATAAAGCAGTGGGGCCCAGAAAAGGTGCTATTTCTCATGTTTCCCTTCAGCAATGGTAGGAAATGTTCACTGAGACCTGAGCTGCTGCTTTTGGGAACCCTGAGCTGCAATTGAGCTTTGCACAGATGACCCTGTCCTGTGCAGTGGCAGCACCAGCCATGGGTGAATTGTGTCTGCTGGCCCTGACAAATCCTTGTCACAGCCATCACTGTCACAGAGAGACTGCATGCATGCAAGCTTCAAAATACAAAATTCCTACATATTTCTTCTTTTGAGGACAGGGAGGGATTGCCCAGACAAGGGAGGACTCGAGAAACTCTCTCTCTAGATTTTGTGTCACTGCTATTATCATATGAATTTCTGCTGTTGTTTAATATGAAAAAGCAAACTGAGCCATGAAAGGATGGGGGAGAGGGGATTTAAAAACTGCACCAGGAAGGCAAATGATTCCCTTTTCTGTTTGTGCCTGTCTGTCTAACAAATCTCCTTCCCAAGCAACTCTACATAAAGCAAGTTGCACGTACTACCCATGTCTCAGCAAGGCACTTCTGCAGCTGTTGGTATTTAGCAGGCAGCTGCTTGATCTTATAATTTCTCACAGCCTGCTTCAGAGAGGCTCTTGCTGTAGAAAGAGATATGGGAAGTCATTAGCCAGCTTTTATTCTTCGAAGTACAATACAGAGGACAGAGTTGGCTGGGGCTGTAATGACAGTGGTTACGTATGTTACAGACCTATAGTGACATCAGTTCTAAAAGTTATATTACATTATAAAAAGATACTACATGCTTAATCTCTGGTTTTAAGAAGACAAAGTGTAAAGAATTTTTTCTTTTGGACTTATATTCTAAAGCTACAGCTATACTCATGACTTCCCAGAACAGAGGGTCAGTTATCAGCAACAAGTGTTCTGTGATGGTTTGTTGTTCATTTCTGTGTTCTTATCTCAAATATGAGATGAGAACCCCAGGCTCTAAAGTGCAGGGTACTGCCTTGCTCATGTAGTACCTACGTGCATGCTTCCACCTCTTCCCTCCTGTATTTCATAGGGGTGTGTCCCTCATAATCAGATCCTTCAGCTCCCAAAGCTCTCTTCAGTCTGGGTGGTGTGTTGCTGGATTTGCCTTCGTGCAGTCAGAGCACACTTTAACACAAGCAGGCAACCAGACAACAGGCAACCTGCTGTGCCTTGGGTTATTTTGGGTTTTGACAGAAACAACTGCTTTAGAAGATTCTAGGGTTTTGGTCAAAGGCTGAACTTGATAATTTTGGAGGTCTTTTCCAATGATTCTGTGATTCTATAATTCTATAACTCCATAACTCCACAAGTTTTTGGTTTCTGAACAAAAGTCTCAGAGAGTCTCTGATGTCCAACGTGGTGATTTGAGGCATTGGGATGCAAGAAGCACGTGCAGGTCACATGAAAGGCAACTACAGTCTTAGGAGGAGAGGGAGGAGATGTAAGGTTTGGATGAGTCGCCACTGCCAGTTTCCTACCCATGTTCTGGTCATATTACATCTTTCCCCTAAAGAGTCATCTGTTGGGAGAGATGAAAGGAGCAAAACCTATGGTAGTTAGAAGCTAAAGTAGTGTCCGTAACACTGACTGCCAAAATGGGTTGGGAAAGGACAAATTTTCAAAACCAAACCTCAATGCAGTAACCCCACCTCAACAAGGCAGTTGCTCATGGGGTGGAGGAGATAGAACTGTCTGAGGTGAAAGAAAGGAGTCACTGGGCAAAATGGGACTGAAGTCAATCAAAGCTTTGTGTAACCTCATGCTCTCAGCTGCCCACAGCTGCTCAGAAAGGAAATGCATGTGACTTAAAGAGTCTTGCACCATCTCCATTCCCATTGTATTCAGGGTTTAAAGGAATAAAATAATCTGAGATTATTTTATATTGCCAATTTTTTAACTCAATTTATACTACCGTGACTGTGTTCAGAAAGAAATTTTATATCATTTCTATGGTGGAAATTAACAGTCTTACACAAAGGGGAAACAATCCCTTGGCATTATGTTCATTAATGCCTTGAAAAGAATAACTGCAAGAAGGAAGCCCCAAATCTAAATTTTTCCCTTCTGAATTCGAATACTCCAACCCCAGATCCTGAGCCGACTCATCCATTTTTTTTTTTCAAAAGGAAGGCTAGAATGTGAAGAAGTATTTTTTTGTTTTTCAGTTTATCACTTGTTTACCTCAAATGAAGTTGAAAATATCAGTGGGGATAATTTTAGATGTTTGAAGTTTCATATGTACAGTTTTATGTGGGCAAAGCTTTTTTTTTTTAAGATTACTGATGAAAGAGAAACATATAAATGCTGTTTAGTGCTTGGACTCTTTAATGTTTTGCTGAAAAATGAATTAAGAAGTCAAAAAATCTTAGTCTGTCCTGTGGCAGAAAAGAATGGTGACAGCCTTCTTAGAGGTTTCTTCAATTTGTTACCTGTGCTTTATAGTATGGTGCAGTGGTATAGAGTAGTACTTTATACACTGCAATGTTGTACCTTTACAGAGAGAAAGGTTTGAACAAATACCCAGTGCAATATCTGATAGATCCTGCATAGTTCAAAGACCACAGCTGGAACTACGCAGTGTGGACATAATTGATATTCAATGTAATTTTGATTAATTCTGTTGAACCATCATAATAAAGTGGTAAAAGAGGATTAGAGATTATGTGAAGGGAGCAGTCTGACTGTATGAAAAATGGCCTCGATGTTAAAAAAAAGCAAGTCAATATTAGAAGTAGAGACAGCTAAAGAAGATGAACTGAATTAGAAAAACAGACACAATACAGTATCAAAATTGCAAATTAACAATCTCCTTAGAGACAAAAGACCTGTTAGTACATGAAGAAAGGAGCTAAAACCTGTGATGTTGAAAAAAAGAAGCCTAACCATGATATAATTTTATTTACACAGCCATCTACAGGTGTCCTGCTGTGCAATGGGGCAGGAAGCTCGACCTCTGCTGTGTGTGGGACCCCTAAGAGGATCGTGCATTTTGTGTTCATGGGGACAGTCTGGGTGGTTTCAGCAATATTTAAGGGCAAAGTCAACAGGCTCTGCCTTGGTGAGGAGCATTGACTACAATTTTCAGTCTAATAGATCATGGCAGATTATAGGGCAGCAGAGGGACAGAGGGAGAAGAGCAAGGAAGCGTAATGCAGCTGCTGGGAATACAGAAAGCAGACATCACTGGCAGCTGCTTAATTACATTTTGCCAGTTTTCACTATAAACTCCGTCACTTCTCTCTTTTTCAGATGATTGTTAAGGGGCTGAGGGGCCTGAACGTATTTTTATGAAGAATTGAGAGAAAGGAGGAGAAAGTGTAGGGGAGTGAAGGCAGCGCACAGGAAGCTGCTTGCTGTGGCATGTGCTAACGCTGTGCCAAGGCTGTGCCACTGTGCCAAGAGCTGCCTGAGCTGTGGCAGGGCTTGCCAACAACGGGGCTCAAGCAGGGTCTGTGGGTACCCACAGGGAGTGGAGATGGGACATGTGGGAAGCCTTAAGGCCAGGGTGATTCTCTGAGTAATCAGGAGAGAAAGAAAGGCAAGTTAAATGTGAGACTCTTGATCTTTCCATAGTGGGAAGCAGTTCCTGCTCTCCTGAAGGATACTACTGCAGCTTGTTTTGTCTCCCTGGTGAGAACTTGTGTCATTGTAGGTCAAAAGCAACAAGGCCCTTCTCTTAAGGCTCTAATTTTGGGGAAGGAAATAGTTATCAATAATGTCTGAATTTTCTGCGGCAGTCTATCTCCTGTTAAAATCTGTCAGGCACTGGCCATGTGAGATGGGATTGCTGCTCATAACACAGAATAAGAGGCATTGCCTCACCTTTGTAACATGGCTTTAATAAGGGTAAAAAGCCCCCCTCAACTGATCAAGGGAGGTAGAGTAGAAAAAGAAGATCCCTCACTTTTCTAGTTTGCTGTGTTGTCCTCCCTGTTGCTTAACACACAACTCTGTGTTTGAATATAAGCTTCTCCCTATACATTTTTAGAACTGATGGTGAATATTAGCCGAATATAATAAAAGCATAAAATATAAATTCCTACAATTTTAATGAAATTCGGTACCTGGAGAGAGACCTTCCTATTACCCTACTCAAGAAAAGTAAACCTACCCTTTATTAGATAATTTGTATTTTCATGCTTGCATTTCTTCTCAGAAAGGAGGCAGAGTAAAATGACCTCATCCTTTTTACTTGAGCAAAAGAAGAGTGCAAAACACTATAAAGGAAAATTTGGGAATTTGTTTTGTTTTTTAAAGGAACCAAATGTAATTCACATGGACAGCACATTTTCCCCAGAAAGCCTAGAAAAACAACAGCATTGTGTAGAAGGCAGCTGTGTTATTAACTGAGAGGACTTATTAATTCTACAGACTGAGAACTGACATTTCCTAACCTGAACAGAACCACACTGTGCAGACTGCACTTTAGAGTAAATAAAAGCAAAGGAAGAGATTGAGTTGCTGAGAGAGAGTTTGACTTGTGGAACAGGAAACTGTAAGGGTGAAAAGAGCTAAGCAGAGCCTACTAAACCCCCTTACAGTGAAGCACAAATAACCTTCAGAAATTGTTCAGGGCAGCCAGATCTGTGTGCATGTGCCAAACTGGATGAACTGCATGCTGTAAAAGTGAAACAGAAGGTGCTTAAGCTCCCTCAGCCTCACAGAAAAAAAAAAAAAAAGAAATCTGTTAAGGCATAACACACTGGCATAACACACTCTCATCCCTCAGAGTCACGTGCTTGCCTGGAGCTGCGTGGGATTGCGCCGTGTGGAGCAGGTACCTGGGCAGCACGATACCCTGAGAGGTGTCAGCAAAGGCATTAGTGAATTGCTGGATCATGACTCTGTGAAGGGGTTTTTGGAAGCTGTCGCAAGCATGCACTGCCAACAAGCCAGCAGGGCATGGCAGCACTGTTTAGGAGTGTCAGCACGAGGTGGTGATACCTTGTTGTGGTGTTTCAGTGTACAGAGTGATGCTCAGCTATGCTGCACTCAGATTGAGGTGTCAAAGGAGTATAAAGGACAAATTCTCTGTTTTATGCATTTAAAAAAAAAATCACTTGCTAAGCAGCTCTGAAGCTTCTGATAAATATTAGAAACTGTGCCTTGAAGACCTCAATTTACTCATGAATTAGCATCAGGGCAAAGGAGCCTTACCCAGTAAATGCTAAGGCAAGAGGGGGACTGCAGCTCATCACGGCAACAACAGGCAGTCCTCACTGAAAAGTATCCCATCTCAGGGCTAAAGGCAGCTGGCCTCTATCTCCCACTTTGTGACTGCTTCTGTCACCGCCTTGGTGATGCTGACAACAAAAGTGTCTAAACAGTGACAACTGGTGCTTTGCTTCTGGAGCACTGACTGCAATCCAGGTGACATGGCTGAGTTTTCAGGCACCTGGCTCAGTGCGTCTGTATCACAACACTCCCACTACACTTTGTTGTCATTCTCAGTTAAGAGCCAACA
The DNA here is from genome assembly GCA_013397115.1 of Edolisoma coerulescens. NCBI lineage: Eukaryota > Metazoa > Chordata > Aves > Passeriformes > Campephagidae > Edolisoma > Edolisoma coerulescens. The sequence goes on from VWZW01001826.1 coordinate 2,326,071, forward strand.
ATACATGCCTCACACATGATTATTTGTCACATCAGAAGAATTTACCCCTCCAAGTTTAGCTGCATCATCATCACAGCCTCCCTAAGGACAGGCAGCCTCCCACCCAGTCTGCCTTGAGCTGACAGGTGTCTCCTCAGTTGCTCACCTTTCAGATTAATTTGGTAAATTAGACATTAGGATTTTAGGTGGAAGGGCTGGGAGGTCTGCAGGCAGAATTGGCCAGATGGGAAGAAAACTGGTTAATGGTTGAATAGCATATGCTGCAGCCTCAGGGCTTGACTTATTGGTATCTGCTCAGAATGATTCTATAATCACATCTCCTGGTGAGGGACAGAAATCCTTTCCTCTTTGTTACCTAGGAACTGCTGATGATACTCATTATCTTGCAAAAAATGCCTTCAGTAATACCATTGAGGAGGCCTGGGGTGTTTGCTGCTACAGAGCTGCTCTTTGCCTTACCCTGGGCTCAGCTGCATGGCTGTGCCCAAGGTAAGATGGGATAAATGTACTCAGCAGGTGTCCTTTCTTTTTTTAAAAAAGCAGATTTAGCAGATGAGTATGTGAAAGCTAGTGTATCTACGTTGCAAGAGAAAATATTAATTCAATATTCAGGTCGAGAGGAAAGGGCCTCAATTTGCACCAGGGATGGTTTAGATTGGATATTAGGAATTATTTTTCACGGAAAGGGTGGTCAAACACTGGAACAGGCTGCCCAGGGAAGTGGTGGAGTGGAAATGTTCATAAAAACATGTGGATATGGCACTTGAGGACATGATTTAATAGTGAACATGGTGGTGGTGTTAGGCTGATGATTCGATTTCATGATCTTAAGGGTCTTTTCCAGCTTTAACAATTCTATGATTAGAGAAAACTGTAATTACGTCAAGAACCAGAAACTGGTTAAATAACTAGCCAAGGGAAGTACTGTTTTTGAGGACTGTTTCATAATCCCATTCATTTCCTGTTAAAGGTGAGATTTGTGATGGCTGCTTCCCAGTCTTTCAAGTCAAAGCATGAACAGCTTCACTATCTTTACCATCAGGAAGCGATTTGAACATTCTTCAGGCCTTACCCAGCAGGGACCTAGACAATGCTTGTGCTACAACACTGCTGTGGTGCCTCCTTCTGAGTTTTTTTGCATCTAAACAACCACAATGCTTTACAGATTTCTTCAAGGGGAATTTTTTTCCACATTTTTTTGTTTCCTATTACTGTCCTCTGGACTGTCTCCAGTGGGTTCTTCCCCATCACTTGTTTCAGGCTGTGCAGTGTGACAGATTAATGCCTCTGCCACGCAAGTTAGGGTTCTGATTTTACATTTCACTACCTTGTCTGATGTTGCTGACTTGTCTATCATGAACCTGTGAACTCTGCATGCACTTGGTATGATGTGGCTTGACATGACTGTAATAAACTGGTGATCTAACAGAAGCCACATGGTTATCAAAACTGGGGCTTCAAATAATATATGTAGAACCAAAATATAGGAAAGTTTTTAAAATATCTGCCAGATCTTTTAAAGAAAATTCGAGTTAACAATCCATCCTTTCAGCAGGAAGGAAGAGCAGAACTGAGAAGACAATGCCTTACTTCATTTACATTGCTGAAAAAAGGTAATGACAATGTTTTTTTTTTTTTTTTCACTTGAAAAGGCAGAGGTGGATAAAAAAAGTAGAGTGAAAAATGCCTGAAGAAGCTTGGGAGTATTTGACACCTCTTCCTTTTTAATTTCAGTTCACTCTAACGTTAATATACTGTATTCCTTTGGATAAAGAAACAGATTAAAATGGGGGGTTGCAAAGATGGGTCCTTTGAAACCCCTTTTCAAGTGAAAGAAAAATTAGATAACTTTCAAGCAGATATTGTCTCTGTATATCAAGATCCTAGCTCTGTAAAGGGATTCCTACACATTGGAGACTGCCTTAGGAATCAGATTTTCTGCTGTGATGGTTGAACAGATGTCCCAGAGGTGGCTCGTCAAAGCGCTATTCTGGCTCAGAACTCTTCAATTTTTGAAGTGAATATCAAGAAGCATTCAGCAGATGGACAGTCAAAGAGCAGTTCAAGCAATGCAATGATCAATCTCATGTCACCCAGGTATCACCTACGTGAAGAGCAACAATGAGCCATGAATCAGAGCTATGGGGAGCTGTTCCCCAATCCGCAGTACACACAGGTATAGCGTAGGTGAAGAGGGCAGCCTGGCAAAGGTTTAGATCAGCTTGGTGATAAAACTGCCTCATCCAGGATTATGTTGGTGTTGTAGCTTCCCAGAACAAAGACATGGATTGGTGTGGGCCAACATGAGGAAAAGTCTGACGTAAACTTGGTGGAGCAGCACATGAAGGTTCACAGTGCTAATTCCTGTCATAGTTCTCTTTCCAAGGGCATAAATCAGGAATAGATATCCAGAGGACAGAAAGGAAGGAAGGAAATAAAGGAATCTGGTGTATGGCTCCCTCACCAGCCCTCACTCAATGTCAGGCACATGCAAGCCTCTTCTAGGAGGTGGGCTGCACACGGTGAGTGAGACTGTGTGTTCAAACCCGTGGTTTGGTATCAGCCATCACTATTTAGTTCCCTTTGTGCTTTTGTACCTCTCTATAAACTTCTCTCTATTCCTTAAATCTATTTAAAAGCACCCTTTGGGCACGAAGAGACATTGAAATAGCAGAGCAAGAACATGGGTAGCACAGAACACCTAATTTGCCTGTGCTAAAGCCCCAACAATGATGGAGCAAAATACAGCACCATAACTTCTATTAGGAACTGAGACCTTCTGCAGCATCTTTTTTAGCCTCAGAATAAAAAAAGGGAAATGCCTTACACTGGCTTGCAGTGAAACACAAACAGTAGCTACAGCAATTGGTGTTATGTGAAGAAGCTGAGTTCATAATGTTAACTCTAAAAAAGGTGGTGTTTCACTAAGTGCCTGCAAATATGTCTCGCTTTTAAGCTCCTTGATTGAAGGATTATCTTTGCTCAAAAATCATCCTTGTCTTTGTGTGGCCAACCCACATAATGAAAAAAAGCATTAAGTAAGAAGCAATAACTGAGATAACATTCAGTTTTGTCTGTGATCTCCAAAAATAATATGACTAGGCTATTACAACAGCTGTAATGGGGAATTTAGGGGTGATACAGAATAGAATATTTTCTGTTCTGACGCCACGGTTATATAACCAGAAAGTTTCTAATGTACATCAATTGTCACAACAGTGAAGTCTTTTACACTGTGGAGATAATTTCCTACTGGGTTACTTCTATGCAGCTCTATTGCAATAAGGGTGAAGTTGCTATTATGAGAAAAATGTAGAGAGTAGCTAATTACACTGGTCTGAGCCATCCTGCAGCTGTTTTACATTGGTTTCTAGAGTCCAACTAACATTTAAAAAATGTATGCATATCTTATTATTCTTCCAGAAAATCTGCCTTAAAGTCAACCTTTCTGTTTGAGGGCATGGAGCACAGCTGGTTTTATAGGATTTTAGTTCCAAACCCTCCTCGTGCCCCCACCCCCCAGCAAACTTCCTCATCATATCAAAGAAAAGGGCCAATACAATTCCTGTGTCTGACTCTCTGGGCCATGGCTGCCCTACCAAAAGCCATCCATCCACAGCCTTCACTCTTGCTTCTCTTTTTCTTTGTTCCTCATGCACTGAACACCCCTCTTCTCACAGCCTTTTTCTCTCTCACTAGCACCATGTATTCTTCCTTATCATCAGTTGCAGATGTGGTTTAGTTTACATATGTGGGTAATTTTATATACCAGCCTTCATTTTATAACCATGTCGTCACACAATCCCACATTCATTTTCTTGTGCCAGCATCACTCTGCTCTAGTTGAACATCAGCAGGTCACACCATGTGCCTACTGAAAATACTTGGTAGAGTAAAATGTTTGAACATTCTCATGCACAGTGTGAATATAAATTGTTGGAGAGGTGAATTTCTGAATTTATATTGGGCAAACATTACATTCTCTCGGTAACCTCTTAAAAAATTTACATTTTACTCTGAGTTTTAGCATGAATTTGTTGAAGACTCAGTTTCAGTACTCTGTCACAGAAAAGGAGCATAAACTATAACATTATATTGTTTGGATCGAGTAATATAGCTAAGATTAAATTTGAAAAAACCCATCCAAAGTGCTCTCTCTGGAAAACACACAGTTAAGCTGTTGAAGAGGTATTGCTCTGTGCTCATTTAAAAAGTTTTAGAGGCTTAAATGGCTTTGTTTGTTGTCATCTTGGACCTTAATTGCTCCTCATTCCTCTTTGTGCCATGCACATGGAGCTAAAACAATGGAATTTTTAAATCAAATGGCATCATTTCTGCCTGTGACAAAGCAGGTTGTTTGGCAATACTGGAAATCAAAGCTGAAAAGGGAAATAGTTGGAATATCTCAGTCCTCAGCTTTTTTTTTAAGACAGTGCAATAAGAAAATCATAGAGAGAACTTGAAATGCTTTAGGACAGAACCTGAGAGGAGATATTAGCAAGTTGCCATTTCTTGACATCAGTGCAGTGAGAATCTTTTTGTGCTGTTGAAAGAGTGATTAGTGACTATTTCATCCCCCAAATTATTGTTTGTCAATTAATAAAGGGATGACATCAGTACCATCAAATGACAGTTTCCACTGCATAAACCCTGAAATACTGGATTCTCTTATAAAGCAGGAGGCTGTAGCCTTGTAGCAAGTTTCCCTTGTCAATAACTCTGTTTCTCCTGAGAAAACCAGTTGTTAATTTTTGGCTGAAGTAGGTTGACTTGCCAGGTCATTGATGCTGAAAGCTGCCTGTGGGAGGAGGAAGCTGTCCATTCCCACTGTTCACAGCAATGGGTCAAAAAGGAAAGTGATTTTTTTTTCAGGAATTTCTTTGGATTGTTTACAGCAGACATTAGGAAAACTTTTCTAATGATAATGCCTGTGCAAGGGAGGAATAGATCGTGTTGGGAGAAGCGGTGTCTTCCTCCTGTTTCTGGGAGTTACACAAGGACCTTTCAAGAATTCTGCTTCATTCTTGCCTGGGTCAACGGTCAGACATGGATTATCAAGATGCACATAACAAATAGATCACAATTTAAGCATTTTTCTGGTCCTGTATTTTTTTATTTATTTTTATAAGCAATGTCCCCCACTCCTCCTGTTTTCATCATCTGAATTTGCAGTTACATTATTGGATACAAACCCCCTAATATTTACTCATGTAAAAATACATGTAAGAACAAAATAGAATTTCAGAATTACATGAGTAATTGAAATATGAATAGATTTTTAAAAACCCAACCCCTTACAGTGTAATGCTTAAGGACCCACAAAAATTTTTATGCAGGTAAAGAATAAAAAAAATTTAAAGTTAAATATGCTTTCATCACTAACCTGCTTTTTGCCTCCATGAAGTATCTTCACTGCTTGCACGACACATGGTCATCTTTTAGCAACATGGTTGTCCAACAGAAATTCCAAAATATAACACAATTTAAATTACTCATTTAGGTTAAAAAGAACCTTAAGATCATTGAGTCCAAATGTTAACCTAACGCTGCCAACACTAAACCTTGTCTTTGAGTGTCACATCTTCATAGTCTTTCAAATACCTCCAGGGATGGTGGCTCAACCACTTCCTTGGGCAGCCTGTTCCAATGCTTGGCAAACATTTCTGTGAAGAAATTTTTCCTAATATCCAATGTAAACCTCACCTGGTATGAATTGAGGCCATTTCCTCTTGTCCTGTCACTTGTTACCTGGAGAAGAGCCCAACCTCCACTCGACTACAACCTCCTTTCAGGGAGTTGTAGAGAGTAAAAAGGTCCTCCCTCAGCCCCTTTTTCTCCAGGCTAAACATCCCCAGCTCTCTCAGCTGTTCCTCATAAGACTTGTGCTCCAGACCCTCCACCAGCTCTTTGGAGGTGAATTTACCCCCCCATCCTAAACAGTTTCCTTACTTAATATTCCCTTAAGCTTAGGGGATGGTCAGGTCTTAAACATGACCATAATATTTGTCTTGTGCCTTTTTTTTTTTTTT
>VWZW01001826.1:2332117-2474939 GCA_013397115.1 Edolisoma coerulescens
TTTTTTTTCAATACAGTGTCATGGGTACACCAGGACACTTTGCTTGAGTATAAAAACTGTGTCCTGTTGCACTGGTTGTACTTGGGAGCCTTGTAAATCTCTCTATATGCCACCAGTAATAGAATGGGATGATGCTCCCCAAATGACTCACCCTGAGTAGCAGATGGGTTTGAAACTGTACTATGACTGCATGAGAGAAAGAGCAGAGGCCTGAATGTCCCAAAACCTGGTCGTACCTGCCCATTCCTGTCTAAGATTGTTCCTTGTCTAAGGCAAGAGCAGTTGCCTGTCACTGTGGCTTGGCTGGAGAAGGTGACCCGAGCTTCTCTGGGTGTGCCAGAACCAGCCCAGCAGGACCTGCCTTCCTGGAGTTTTGGTGTTGTTATCAAACACAGCTGTAGTTTGTGAGCAGATTCAGTGGCAGTCCACTGGGGAAGTTCTGGTAAGTCAGTGGTGGCTCAAAAAAGAAAATAAAAGGAAAGAATAATGACAAGCAGGGAAAAGGAATAATATTTAAGAAAAGATTGCTGGTTTATTTATTTATGCAAATGAATACTTTTCCTATTTGGACTCTTGTGCATGTATGTATATAAATATATGTATGTATACATATATAAAAATATATTTAAGTTCACCCAAAAGCTGAAAAAGAATGTAAAATCCCTGAAAGCAGATTTTTATTTATGAGATTTCTAGTTGTGACAGATTACCATTCACTCGAGAAAAGGAAATTATGCTTCTATGATAATATGACTTAATATCATGGGGACTATTATTAAGGGGACTATTACTGTAATCTTCTTTTTTTTCTTTGTATGATGGTTATGTGCTTATTCAGGTCTTTCATTCACCAGATCTCTGGCTGTATAACTGAATTCGGTAGTTTGGTCCCAGATTGGCACAGTTATGAGTCAGAAGAAATCGAGAGAATCTTTAAGATATAAAACTCAGCGTGGATTCAATGAAGAAGGATCCACACATTTTTTAACACATTTTCATTGATATTATCAATGTTGAGTATGCTTTTAAATTCTGTAAAAATGTACCTGGAAAGACAGAAATGAATATATAAATATATAAATATATATATATATATTTACATTGAATGATACCAGTATAAAATATTGAGCTCATTCCAATGGTGTGCTCACAGGAACAAACAGAACCTACTTTATGAACTGTTTTTCACAAGCACACCACGAACATTTTTCACTCTGGATATGTTTTAGCAAAACTCCTTGACTTTGATAGAAAAGTCACTTGATGAATAATATAATTATCTTGTCCACCTCTGTATGCCCCATTTACAAGAGAGCAGATCACTTGTCAGCACATCATTAGCCAGACATCCATGTGTCTGAAGTGAGTAAAGGAATATATTTTAGAATGTAAATATTAAAAGAGAGGATTTTTAAAATTAGTTCAAATAGCACATTAGGCATAGGGCACATGCCCGATTTAAAATCTGCAAAAAAATGGGGTCATGTCTGTCTCCCTATTAACTGATGTCATGAGTCACTTTATCTGCTGCAAATAACATATGTTGCCAATATAGTCTGTCTATGTGTCTGCAACATCATTTTATGAATTGACCTTGAATGGTAGGATGATTGAAAAATATTCACCTTAAAGACAGGAGGAATAATTTTCAGTCTATGCTTTTTCCTGAAGCTTCTTGATTTGGGGGCAAATTATTTCTGCTGTGTATGACATCACTACAGTCCCATCTTATAATTCTACTGCCTGGTTGGATAAAATTATTTTTTAATGGCAGAGTTTTGGGGGGGGAGGGGAAAGAATATCGTACACAACATTATGACAGCACATAATAAACTGTTTATTGCTTGAGTCTCCTTTTATTTTTAGATGCCAACCATCTACAAGTAAGTATAAAGAAAATGAAAGACTTCAAGAAGTCCAAAAGGACGACACTGGTCTTGCAATGCATGATGATACCCAAGCATCTCCTTGCAAAATTTTGGCTTCCCTCTGGAACCTGTTTCTTCGAAGGTGAGCAGCAGCAGAAGGAAATGCAAGTTAAAGCTGAAAGTCTCAGGGGAGCTCCTTTCAATAACTGAAAGTTTTCTTAGAATTTCCTCACTGTGAGATGCAAGGAAATGCCTTAATGGTGCTCTGATTGCATCTCTGATATATTATGTGGATTTGTGTTCAATGGTAAAGGAGCTAATTTTCTAGACTCAAGGGAGTCCTTTAGTTTGACCNGTGGTAAAGGAGCTAATTTTCTAGGAGTCCTTTTAGTCCTAATTTTCAAGGGAGTCCTTTAGTTTGACCTGAATGTGTTTTGTATTTCATGGGTTAACTGCAGCAAATTGTTTGAATTTCTCTGGTACCTGTCTCACTCTAGAATATCTACTTGGAATCACACAACTGTGGGCTGGACAAGATCTCTGGAGGTGTCCAGTCCAACCGTCCACTCCAAACAAGACTGCTGCTATCACGAGACTGTTCATCAGCCCTGGCTTTGTCTTGCTGAGTCTTGGAAACCTCCATGGCCGGACCCTCCACTACCTCTCAGTTGCCTGTCCCAGAGCAGCACCGCAGTTCTGGTGGATCTCCTTCTCCTCTGCTTGAGTACTTCTACTTTTTGGAACTATCATTAATTGATTAAATATTATTTCATATGCTGATTTTTCTTTCTCCCTGCCTTTTGGCGTTAGATGAGCAAAATCCTTCAAGGTTCCCTTCAGCATTGTCACCATTGTGGCCTGAAGTGGATAGCATGGGTCCATCTATTGGGTAGGACATCTTGGCTATTTCCTTTCCAAACACAAGTGGATCCTTTATAAACAGATATCTGTTTTCTGAACTCATAACTATGAACAAAACTATAGAACTTATGTGGCTGAAGAGCAAAACTTACTAAATCTTCTCTATAACTGTATTTTTTTAAATTCATAATGGTCCAGCATAAAATGCCAAGGTTTTGCATCTGCAAACTCAGTTCTGCTCCCTCTCAAATTGATGCTGATATTGGTAGTTGCTTTGTGCTTTCCTCCCATCATATATCACAACATTTCAATAATGTGTACATATCTGACTTACTGATTCATAGATGTCATGTCACTTTCCACCACAACACAATGAAATTATCCATTCACTCTTATTTATATGTCATTGAAGATGAATACATTCCAGAAAAGATGCAGATGCATCTGCCTACCTTTGAAATGCAAAAAAGAATTGATAGGCACTTCAAGTGTTTTTGTTGAGTGTTTTGTCATGTCAATGCAAGCAACCTCCCTTGCTGCTTCTTAAATTTAAGAAATACTTACGCATTTTTGTCAGCTTATTTTTGGTGGCATTGAAAGAAACTTATTATTGGTGAAAACTCCTACTGAACTGTGTTAAAAAAGTCTTCAGACTTCTGTGCTACCTGGAATGAGTACAGAGAATTCTTGAAGAATAAGTTTCAAGTTCCAGATTCTTCATCTGGAAATTTCTGTTTATAAATGCCTAAATCATGACATCTGAACCTGTGAATACAGCTCCCCCTCAGGCCATGTGTGTGTTCTAGTTCCTGTGTTACCTCTGCCAGTCCCGTTGATATAACTCAGCTCTTTGTCGCCTCAAAAAACAGTGAATGCCAAATTTCTGGATTAATATAGGAAAGTGAATGAGACTATGGAATGATATCTTCTTTTGATGCCTTTTAACAGTCAAACACATATCTGATACGAACTGGAATGTAAGTAACATCAGGTAAAGCATGAGCAAACATGTCATCTCCATCCTGTCATTAGATAAGCCCATAGAAGTTCCTGGAATCTCCTTTCAACCATCTGGTAGTGTGAGAAGTTTGTTCAGCTGATGCAGGAATGGCTGACAGTAAATCAGATATGTGCACAGATGCTAGATTCAAGCACAGAGCAAAACCTACAGAGAATTACAAAATAGGGCATTTAGGTCATAGCTACAGGCCCCTTTAATCTGTCAGGTTACGTATGCAAAAGGTTTCTTGTTTTGTGTACAGCAATCACAGTTTAAAACAGCTCTGGGTGTGTAAGACCAAGTCTGTCTAAAAGGAATTCAGTGTTTCAAAGGCAGCTGGTAGAAGACAGCTGAGCAATTACACTGAGACCTGGCAATTACATTGCTCAAGTCGGGTTAATTACACAGTCTCAAAGAATTGTGTCCCTCTTCGGCTATTCTGTGGGAATGAGACTTCCTAGACAGCCTTAAGGAAACTGGGTACTCTAAATCAACTTTCAACTGAAATTGCCTTATCAAGATTCTTTTATTTTTGTTAACAAATCTGTGTATAACACGTTTAATGGTCTCAGGTCTTTTTATGTCTCTTAAAAATTATTTGTATGCTACCCCCGTGGCATCTTCGAGATGACTCAGGAATTTCAGTTGTGAATAAACCTTCCAAGTGTCCAGATTACCTTATCAAAATCAGAAACTGAATGGCTATTTCAGTCCTTCATTTTAGTAGAAAATATGCTTGTTTATTGTTCTGTTTCTCCTCACTATCAAATCATAACAATATCTTGCCAACCACACTTCAGCATATCTTTCGTTTGATGTGAACTACATTTTCAACAGTGGTGTACCCACAAGGCAAAATGGCTCCTTTGTACAAGATATTGACACTAATTAAAAGTTTAATCTGATAGCATCATTTGTATGGTCATATTTGTGTGTATAATATTACCCTGACTTTAAGTCTTACTTCCCATGTAGCATAAATTGCACAGCCCACTCAGGTACATTCTGCTAGAAAATAAATTAATAGGGACTAAAGGACTACAGGACAGAAGACCCATCTAACACAGTCTGGACAGCTGCTTTCCCTCCTCTCAGCCCTTGTTTCATTGTCCACTCTCTCTGCTTATACAATACCAGTTGCCTGAGACTTTACTCTGTTCCTTAACACTGTTCACAAACTCTGGATTGAAATCCAGTCTGAGTATAGGTTGGCATTTGGATTTTTTGGCAGCACAGGAACACAGATACTTCTTGAACTTAAATGCCTTCTCTCCTGACATTTCATTCCAGGACCTTGTATTTTGTTTGCTAAAAAACCATATTTGTCTTTGCAATGCAAATTGAAGATCAGCAAAGAGACTGAACTGGCAGAATTTCAACTGATGAGGTAGTATTCTGACCAAAAATATCTTGCTGAACTCAAACAGGCAACCTAAATTCGATATGAAATTGGCCTCTATAGTCCAGGAATGTGAATGTGACAATAATAAGGTGAACCTTGATTAGAGTGACTTAAAGATGATAACGCACATAAACTGGCATTAGTTAAATTTTCTCTCAAAAAGAGTTAGAAAATGACAGACAGACTAGTGATTTGCTATTTTTTCTAAAAAATAATTTAAAGCATGGATGGGTTAAGATTATGTTTTTCAATGTTCCTATCCAAGCACTTTAATTTCCTAGAGAAGTAGCTTCCATGCTGCAGAAATCTGCTATAAATAATTGCTACTGTAAATAGAGCTTTGAAATTATCAAAATTGGGATTTGGGAACTGTACAGAGTCATTTTACACTGTTCCTGCTTAGCGAACTGCCTATCCTTCTTTCTTATACTAAAAATGTCAAAACAAGATATTTCAACACTGTCAAAGAGCTTTTTCCACTGTTTTCAAAATATATTTTTGTCTGAATTGATATCCTGCTTTTTAAAATTTTGATATAATACTACTCTAATGGTAAATTGCTTTGAGAAAATTTGATCAGCACATTATGGAGGTTTTGAGATGTTAAAACTAAACTAGTATCAGCAGTTATACTGAACTTAGTTGTACAAATTGACATTGCAGTCCTGAACCTGTGTAATGAGACCCAGTGGTGCTGTGGATTGCACTTCTTAATCACAAAGATAAAATTATTTCAAAGGTGAAACAATCTCTGGCAGAATGACCTTCGTTAAAACAGGCATTTCAGTGTGAACGCAGGTTTTGACCTCACAAGGAAAAATTATAAAAAATTGTGTACAAACCTAACTTTAGATGCTTTTTACCTAGCTCAGAATCTGCTTTAACTATTTTGATATTGTAGAAACCTCTATTTTTATGCAATATGTCAGTGCATGGGGAAGGGTCTTCTTCCTAGTATAATGAATAAATTAATGGCACTTATACTGGGCAACTGAAGAGAAGTTTTTCAGGTGTTTTACTTACTTATGCTTCTGTAAATCATGTTTGCAGTCACAGGAATGTAGCTCTGAAACACTGTAGTTGTTCGCTGTTAATAGATAAAAGTTTTAAAATTAACATTCTTTATTTGTTGACTGCAGATTATATACCAATATTTTTTCAAACATTCATATTTTGCTATGAAGATTTTGGAACAGCACATTATCAAAATATCAGATATTTCAAAGTCTCAGATATGTGGAGTACAAAATTCTGGTTATTCATTGGGGCTGGAGGAGTCAGTTCTGATTCTCTGCCTTGTATAGTGATTTACATGTTTACAACAGGGCCTTATATTTCATCTCAGGTTTGTATGTCTGTGTAAGATGTAAGGAAAATCATCTAAAGTCTTATGCACTGGGAACATGCTTACCACCGGGTAATTTAAAATGGATCTTGCATTGTGATTGAATAAAAATGTTACTGCAGGTGTATGATGAAAGGGAAGCAGGAGGAAGATACAGTCTTGCTTGGTACCACTGCCAGTGAGATGTTGGCACAGTCTGCCATGATCAGGAACCCTCATCTCTAGGCTGTGATGCTTGTGAGCAGCTTTCATAAAATCATCTGGACATCAGGATTTTTCAAAGACTTCCAAAGACTTGCATAACTTATGGTCTCAAAAGCTTTCATCTGACACTGACTGTATGCCAGTCTTTATTTTGCTGAACGCTTCACCTGGCCTTACCCAGCTGTAAAAAGAGATGGTTGCAGTCAGGTCTCAATCACATTGAGAGCTCAGCTGTCCTTCAGAAACAGTTTTGCAGCAGGCTCCTTAAGTGGGCAGCTGCCTCTTCCTCTCGCAATGCTGAGCACAGTGGAATGTGGCTGGTCACTCCTGTGGTTTTTGAAGCTGGGATGGGGGGAAATTTTTTGCATCATTAAACTTCCTGGGAACTGATCCTTACTTGAACCAGCAACATTACCATCTGCTGCCCACCGTCCACATGTGACTTTAAAAAAGCACTCTTGATGCCTTTTGACTCATGTGGTGACATTGTTTGCTAGCTTTAAGGGTAAAACCTGCCAGGTTTGCTACTGGATGCTTTGGGGCTTCTTACAGCACTTCATCAAAAATGACCGATCATTTAATAAACTGCTACAATGTTCACACAAGATTTTATTTTTATCAGCCAACTGTATTTGACTCTCACTGCTGAGAAGTAGATTGACACCCCCACCTTTAGAACTGCAGTTTTTAAGCCTTTGCAGGAGAACTGGAATTTTTTCTCATGCTCAGCTTGCTGCTGACCTTCTGGGGTTTTTTTCGTTACCCTTTATGTCTGAAGAGAGAAGGCTTTGCTTGAACTTATGTTTGGCTATTTGGCAAGAAATTTGCTTTCCTGCCAATTTCATGCCATACATAATACACCTGTAGAGCATTAATTTTCATCAAAACAGTCTAGATATTTCCATGTGGTGAAACCATCCATCCAGCTTTGCTATGACGTTGTGCAGTGTCCTGTGTCCCTGAGTCATTTGCATTGGATTTTTTTTTATAAGAACAACTGGCTGGATTTGCCTTTTGGCATATGAAATTTTAAATCATTCAATATTTACTCCCTGAGTGGCTGTGACTCACTTGACATCTGAATTCTTACAACTGAGGCCTAGACTAACCACCTGTATCCTGCACGGGCGATGTAATTCTGACATCATGAACATAACATTGTGCTGTAATGCTGCTTTTAACAGCACTGTAGATCTTGGACTGTGCCTGCAGCTGCACCATCTTGCGCTTGCAGACTTGGTTGCCAGCTGGCCCTCAGCAAAAGTTTAGAAATGAGATACCAGTTCCCTCTAGATGAAGCCTCCCTAATAGGATGAGTTTATCATTTTGTGTAATGAGCTTGGTGGTGCTCTTGAGATGCAATACTCTTTGATCTCAGCATGTATTGTACAGCACTAGCAATTATTATTCAAGACAGCTGTTTCCAATACTATCAGATTGTTGGAAACAAGTTAGGGGTCCCTGACTTCTGCAGTGAAGGCCACATTCACTCCCAGCTCTCAGCATTTGTGTTCTCCTTAAATGACTATCCCTAAACCAACCTGTTTAAAACCTCCTCTTTCCTCCAGTTGAGTTTTCCAGATAGGAAAATTTGCTTCTGGGTAAATTCATTGACTGTGTTTTTCCTTTCCCAACTTGAAGGTATTTTACATGTTTGAGGAAGGAAAGACCCCACTTTGAGATGTTTTCATGCTGAAGCACTTTTAGCCTCTGGAGCTACATATGAGGTGTATCAGAGTCATAGTCAAAGGCTCAAACAAATACTACAATGAGAAAGCAGAGTGGGAACTCTAGTTTCCAAGCAGGAAGACCTTCTAAACCAGACTGTAATTAGTTTTCTCCATACCCACTGAGACTAGGACAAGAGACAAAGAATTTAATTTATGGATATGACAGTTTAAATTAGATAATTTTTGAATATCTGTTTCTAAAATATTATTTTTGTGACGCTTGAGGTGTATTTGAATTACTGTGCTGAACCCTCTTCTGCAGTAGTCCATGGGAAGACTAAGAACTGACTGACACAAGTAGCACTGAGCCAGTTGATTCAGATGAGATCTTCCTTGAAGCTGCTGTGTAGGGCAGGGATGGTGCCTTACCTAGTGGTAATAAAAGTCAACATGAGTCAACAAAGACCAATTGTAAGAAAACCATTGTGGAACTAGCCCACAGATGGGGAAGGTGCTGCAGAGTGAGCAGGCAGGAAGCATCCTCGGGCAGTGTGCTCAGCAGTGATCGTGACTCAACAAAGGTGTGGTGGTACAAAAGCACGTGGATTCAGTGAAAATATTCTTTGTGCTGAAATTGCACAGGCAGTCAGCTTTGAGTGCCTCTGGCAGGCTGGATCAATACTGAAATAAATAGTTTAGGTGTTTATATCCTGCTTGTGTGGCTGGGGTGGATATGGTTTGCCCCAAATGGCTGGGGTTTTTTTCTGCAACACACAATTTATTAAACATTTTTAAAGCATTAGCTGCGTTTTCAGTTCTGAGCAGGCCAAAGAAAGAGCTCCTTTGTCAAAGATTTTACAGGCTCAAAAAAGATCAAGATAAAAATATTTTTCTTATTAAGGCATGCTTTTGGCACCTCTAGCCTGGAATTGTGTATTTTATTCAAATGGAGCTCTGGGAAATAAAACAAAAAATGTTTTTTGGTTTCAATTTGACAAAAAATACTATTTAGACTATAAAATATGTGTGATGGGAAACATTGCTGATGCTTCTTATCTAAATCTGCAAGCACATTAACAGTGTTTGCATTTACTCTCAGAACTACACCTGCTGACTTGTTCCGCTTGGAAACCACCACTTAAGTTAGTCAGTGCTTTTAAATCAAATTATGTCCATCGAGTATAAAATCACTAATCTGTTAACATAATAATATCTGTGTCCTCCTGAAGCAGTGACAATTAATAAACTGATTTCTATCTCGGACTAATTTTCAGTAAATACAACATGAGTGACATTACTGTCTAATTTGTAAAAGCTCATACTAACTGAAGGAAAAGATCAAGTCTTTATTGTAGCCATGAATTATGTATTGGAGTTGAAAACTAAGGCCATTTGGTGTTAGTTTGGAAGACATAAGATCATGTTTGAACTAACAAACATTGCCACATTTCCCAGTCAATCTGAAAAGGACAGGATCCATCCAAGAGGAGACAAGACTATCTTGGCTTTGCAAGGAAAATATTAAACAACACAGCTGCAATCCTCCAAATAAAGGTATTCAAAGCATTTGAAAGCTTTTAAGAATAAAGACAAGGACTTGTCCATGAAGGATATATCAATTGACTAACAAAAACAAATTTAACGGCAGATTGGAAGAAAGTTAACTTCTCATCAAAAAGAAACTTGACCTGATTAGAAACGACTTTGTTATTATATAGATTCTGCTTGCTGAGTACATTTAGCCTTGGTACTTGACTAACACTCACGTGGATGGTACTACGTCAGCTGGGACCCATGCACAACACCCAGGCCCGTAACATTTGTTTCTTTGTTTCCCTACTTGTAATTGTGTCTTCAGATACAACTCCCCGGTATTTGGGGCTACTGATCCCAGCTATTAAAAGAGCAATCCTTAGTTTTGGAGTCACTAAGCATTAACATATCCATGGAGAAATTAAAAGCTTATTTCTGTTAATGCCCGAATGAAAGCAGACAGGATCTTTAGGGATCCAAGCATCATCTAGCTAAGACATTCACTCCTTGTTTGCAGAAGGATGTATAACATAAGCCTATAGCTGCATTCTGTAGGGCAATCAATTAGAGAGACTGCAATTCTTCCAGAATGCTGAATGCTTTTTTTTTCCTAGATATTCTCATGACTTCTATTAGTATTCCCATCAGATGTAGGGTAACTTGTGCAGCGTAAATATAAATGATGGCAATTGATTGGAATAATTTATACCAAAAACCTCAAGTGGATTTTAATACAGATACATAAGCCCTAAATTTTGAATTGTATTACTAGGATTTGATAGCAAATTACACCACTAAGAGTTGGTCTTTTGCCGTGTTAATTTGTTAAGAAGCAAAAATTAAAATATTTCATGTTTCATGCTTCCTGGTTCAATATTCCCTTTTGGAAGGCAAAGGCAGATTGGCAAGCTCAGCAAAAGACAAAGCTGTGTTTGCTGCAAAAACTGTGCTAAGGCTCTGCAGTCTTTTTAAGCCCTTAAAAAGAGAATTTCTTCCCTTTATTCCTCAAGGAAAGTAAATTATTACAAGTGGGTAAGCTGTATAGCAGGATCTGACATACGTGTGTTGAGCAGAGGAGAATAAGCTTTTGCTCTTTAATGTATTAGTGCTATTATTTTGTTCTTTTATGTATTAGTGCTATTAGTGTATTAAAACTGCTCTTTAATGTATTAGTGACAGACATCATCAGCAGACTTATAATTGACCATAAGATGAAAAGCTCTTTGTAAGGAAACATGGGACATTACAGATAATGCAGCTGGACAGGAGAGTTAAATTAAATTGTCAGAATTTGCAGCATTAACATAAATTTATGGGGTTTTTTTAAAAACTAAATTCAGAATATATCAGAGCAAGCTGTCTCAGCCCTAAACTTTTACTTGCAAAACAATGCAATTTAAGTATCCACAGACATAAATATTCTTTTGAAGTCTGTTTTTAAAACTTTACCTCTTGACTGCCCTGTGGTTACTCCTGTTAGTATGCCTAGTGTTTGACACTGCTACAAATAGTACCCAGTCATGGCTCTTTGAGAGCTTTGTACAAAACACTGAATACTTGATGGGTTGATACCATGGTGACTCTCTGAAGTATCATTTCTATCCCACTTTTTCTAGTTGAGGAGACTGAGCTGAAAGAACTTGCCCTGGCTTGTAGAAGATCCAGGATTTAGATCCCAGCTTTATTGTGGAGTATAATGTACATGACAATCTTGAGCCATTAAACATCAGAGAAATGAGTTATTGTTGATATGTGAGATGCAGACATAAAAAATGTACTATGGAGGCTTATTACAGGAGCTGTAGAAAGTTACTGTGCTGCGCAAATTACAAGCAAAATAATTTCATTTCATTTCATTTCATGAAATATTTGTGAGGGTTTTATGTGTGTAGCCAGTTTAGAGTGAAGTGGATTTCTCTCCTGCAGCATCTTTGTTCCCAGCACAAAACAGTAAAGCAAATCTGTAGCAAAAATACTGGCAATACAATTGTCAGTTCTTGTTATATATCAGACCAAATTCTTTTCAGCCTTTTGAAAAGCAGTCACTCAGGATATGTTCCAGAAATGTGGAACATTGTGTAAACATATTGGAGCTTGCTTTGACTCTCACATTGTTGTCTCATAGGTCTCCTTAACAAATGGATGGTCTCAAAATTTTGTAATGTAGGTCAGCCTGAAGAGTGCCAAGTTACTCAGGTGCTTCCATCTGGTCCCTGTGGCATGTTTGACATGTGCAGGCATTCCTCCAACTTCATCATCTTCACTGCTCACTGGTAACACATGGCAAAGCTGCCAAAGTTCAGCATCAGAGGATACAGCGGTGACTCTCAATTTAACACAAGGTTGTGAGATGCAAGCAGCAGCATGCATAAGTAAACATTCCCCAGAAGTTCATAAACTCTGCATGCCCCTAATTAAAGGTTATTGTTCTGAAAAGATGAATGGTTGTCAAAAATAAATTTCAAGCTGACTATAAAAGGGTTCCCAATCACTGACTGGTTCAGTCAGTCATTTAGAAAAGTGCTATACATGATGGTTTTCATTCTGGTCTTATGATACCTCAGAATAGACCGAATGTTCAGGATTGCTTCTGATGACAATTTCAGTAGTGTGTATCTGAAACAAGGTTAATTGTACTCAGCACTGGTGCTGTAGGGTACAATCATATAACAGAGATAAGCACCATTTAGTCAACAAATACATTTCATTATACCCTTTTTCCCCTTAAAGGAAACAAAAGTGATGCAAGTCAGAGGCTGCGTGGTTTTCTCCACTTGGCAAAGCTCCATCTTATCTCTGCATTGGCAGGTGTACGACTGAATAAAAAGCAGAATAATTTACTGGTTCTGGCTTATCAGTGTTGCATTGACATCAGAGTCACATCACTGGAGTTTGCGGTCAGAAGTTACAAATGAAACTGCTGAAATTCTTGTCTTACACCAGAAACCAGACAATTAGCTTCCCTCTTCCTCTGCAATCTGGAAATAAGTCTTGTACTCTCTGAATTCAGGAGGAAATACAGAAAAGTGATAGTTGCTCCCTCATTACATCCCTGTTTTAAAACTTCTTTCTCTGTTTGCTTTTTGTATGCATTACTAGGCCAAGAGAATTAAGCATAATTCTTCCACTAACACAATCCTTCCCTCAGCACAGGTCAGCTTCAAACCAACCATCCACAGATTAAACAAACACAGTGCAGTCAGTTGGAAGCTGGTAATCCACAATACTTTGAGGAGGCTGAGGGGAGACCTTATCACTCTCTACAACTACCTGACTGGAGGTTGTAGCCAGGTAGGGGTCAGTCTCTTCGTCCAGGTAGTAAGTGATAGGATGAGAGGAAATGCCCTCAAGCTGAGTCACGAGGGCTTTAAATTGGATATTAGGAAAAATTTCTTCATGGGAAGCATTTGAACAGGCTGTCTAGGGAAGTGGTGGAGTCACCAGCTCTGGAACTGTTCAAAAATTGTGTGGATATGGCACTTGAGGACATGGTTCAGTGGTGAATATGATGATAGTGCTTAAGTTGGAGTTTGGACTTGATGATCCAAATACAGACCTTTCCCAACCTGAAAGATTTTATAATTCGATGATTCCCATTAGTATAAAAGTTTAGATCCCAAACATCCACTTTTCTTCAAATTTTTTTTTCCTTTTACAAACTTCATGTAATTATTTTTGGTTTCCATTTTTCAAGCTACCTCTTTGGGTATGTTGCTTAAAACTGGATACAATTTCATTGCTGATTCTCTTCCAATTCTTATGCAGATGCTTCCTGAAGACCAAGCGTACCCCATTAACTTTTACTCACTTTGTGGACCAATACCACCTCCTCTAGCTCTTTTCCTATCAAGAAAGAGACCAAGTTTTTTCCTCCATTTTTGTATGCATCTCTGGGACTTCTGTTTCTTGAACAAATGCTTGTCATAATTGGCTATTTTAGATTTTAAAACACTTTCTTTATCAGAGGTTATCAGATTTACTTTAAACAAAACCTTTATGTCCCACATGCTCACAGCAGCCCTATTGAAGAAGATGATCAAGAGTATAAGCACGTCTGTATTTCGTTATCCAGGTCCTTAACAGAAGCATTAACCTGAAGTGGGTGCAAATATCCATCAAACAGGACAGAAAAAAAAAAAAGCTTGGCCTTGTTTTTTTGCTGAACCTGCTTATTTCTTTAATTGTTTACCAAACTGTAATGAGCCCTAAAACTCACTGACCTTGCAGTTTTGTCACTGAGGACTCCAGGAGTGTCTGGACCTACCAGGTGTGTTTTCTCTCAAATGACCTAAATTCAGCTAATGCACCTGTCAACAAATGCAGGTACCTTTGGAGATTGCTGCTTTTACTTCCACCCTGCAGAGCACCTTCTACCTCAGCTGTGTTTGTAGCTATCCCAGTTGGCCTCTGGAAACCTGCTGCCACTCTCCACAAACCTCCTCTGTTTGCATCCTTAGATTGATCTGGCTTGGGCAATACTGGAGCGTTTCTGGAAGATTTTAACCACTTTTGGCATGATCCCCTGAAACAGGTCTGCTCAAAACTGGAGAGCAAATTTTGCTGCCGAGAAATGTCATTTAGCAAATTCAGAAAGGACAGCTTTAGCAACTGAAAAGCTTCATACAAGTGTATCCATTTTGATTAAATTCTGTATAAAAGACAATAGAAAGGATTCTTTCCAGCTCATTTCATCCTTTGGCAAAATATCTATTTCCTATTTTGTTCCTTCAAGTTATCATTTTAACTTCCATTTTCTGTGGTTTTAGCTAATTGAAACAAAATTTTTTGCTGGTTGTAAATTGCTCTTTCTCTGTGTGTTTTAATTTTAAGCTTTTTGCAAATATCTTTTCTTTTCTTCTCAAATTAAGAACAAATACCATTTCAAGTTTTAAAATTTCCAATGGGATACAAATTTCTTCTTCCAAGCCCTTTTACTACAACCACTGACTAGTTCCATATTTCCTTTTTTTATGCCCAAAACACTCCAGGCATCATGGTTTCTTCTCCACGAGTAAAACTTTATCAGCAAGAACATCTCAGATTGTCAGCAGAGGAGACAGAATTCCAAAGATAAAAAGCTATTCCTTTACTGACACATCTTGGACTGAAAATGGAGGAATAATACAATTTGCAGATATAGCATTGCCTTATAGAGATACTGGAGTAATATAATCACTGATATTTTACTGGGCTAGACAGCAAGATTCAAAGAAGTTTCAGTTGCTGTGGAGGCCATAGATGTGATTGTATTTTGACCCTGTGATAACAGGACAAATTGACAGGATGTTTTTGAAGTAACCCTAGTGCATCATCACCGTGGTTTCATGTTCAGGAAAAAAAAAAGAAGGTTTTTTGCACATTCTTTGTTAGTAATAATTCTCTGCTCAGCCCAATGACATCTAATTAAATGTAAGAATAGTGATAACAAAATAACTGCTTCAAAAGACCCTCTGCCCTTTTAAATTTTTTTTTGTCCTACTTATTGTGTTATAACTACAGTGCTGTTCATGAAGGTGGGAATACATCTCCCCTTTTTCCCACACCTTTATATGCCTGCAGTGCAGATGCCCAAGATAATAAAAGAAAAAACACAGAGAAAATCAGGTATTTTAACCAAATTGCCACGGGCATATGAAAGTATCCATTTCTTTTCTGGCTATATAGGGGCTGCCAAAACTCCAGCCCAGTTGTAAAAACCTCCCTTTAGAGACAGAAATTCCACCTTCAATACCAGTTAAATAGCAGTAGCTGACGAAAACTCCAAGTCTGACACATAACTGAACCATTTCTCACCCTAAATGACACACAAACCACAGCCAGATCCCATAACTCAGCACAGGCCTGGAGCAACCTTTTCCCCCAGGTCCCTGCAGATGGCAGCCAGTGATGGCTGTCCCATTGCTGCATGTGTGGGGTGTGTCCTACTGCCCAGTCCTGGGGATGTGTTTGGAACAGCAGAGCTCTGCTACCAGCTGAGTGGGAGTCCTCCCCTTCTATGTGAGCAAGGAGAAGACTGAGATGCTGTAGTGACAAATTACAGCCAGCTCTGAAATGGGTGGAGGTCAAAGTTGTGATTTTGGAATAAAAGGAAAGCTGCATGACAGGGGATGTGGTTTACTGGTAATTATGGTGTCTGTGCAGTGTGGAGGGCACCCTGAGAGCAGAAAACTGTTTTGAAACCCCTATGCCAAGCACCTTTGATATCTGAAAGAAGAAACATATTAAAACTAAAAGAGTACCTCAAATTTATCTCAACACGGGCTGGCTTTACTTTGAAATAAGAACTGTTATGAAGGTTGCTACGAATACTTCACTGAACTAATGCCTGAGGCTGATGATTCCTGTCTTAGTTTCTGCTAGAGAGAAAGTCTTTGCTTGAATTTATGCTGGTATTTTTATTTAGTCTGTCATGCTCTTACTGTAGGGAACAATAAAAACATCTTTATTGTTTTAAAATTTTAGTTGTCTTTGAAATAGCTGGTGATATTGTCATCCAAATGCAGGCACTTCTGTTTCTCTGAGGTTTTTATGGGAACAGTAATCAGAGATAAAGCTATTATACTGCCAGCCGGGGATCATTTGATGGCATATTTGTGAGTAAGCATGATCATGAATGTTACAAATAATTCCTTCTGAATTATTTGTCAGATTTGTGCTGCTGTGTAATGTATAGAGGGAAGGACACTGCATGCAGCTGTCTGTTACCATAAATTAATTTAGCACTGCACTTAAAAGAAGCATTGACCTGACAACGTTGGGAACAGTCCTTAATTCATGGCCTTTCTCTGCACAGTTGCTCATGCTGTAGCTTTGATGGAAAGTGTTGTGTAGTGAGTTCTTCAAAGGTGAAAGTAGCACACTAAGGAGTGAACTTGCAGGTGTTTGCACTTCCTTTGGCCCTGCAAATTGAATACTGAAATGTGATGGTTTGGTGGGCAGCATCTGGATTCTCTGGAGAGAGGCAGAAATATTCCTGGGAGGGTAGCTATGACATGGGTATTGGGTTAAATTAGAAAGACTTCAGTCCTAATCTTGAAAAGTTTTTATGTGTCTACATTAGGGCAGCCAAGAGGTAGAGCCAAAGTTTGTGAGTATATAACATGGACAATGTCATACCGACTGACATGAGAGTGAAAATCCTTATGGTTACTGAGAGGAGTTATATGCCATGGGTGACAAAATCCATGTCCTTTCATATAATTTAAGTTGAAGTCTGAGAAAAAACACCCAATAGGAATCACTTTTTTTTTTATTTTTACTCTCCCTTTCTCAAGAAAATTTCAAATCTTCCAGAGGCTCTACTAATTCTCCTGTTTTTCCTTCCCATCCCTCCTTTGTCTGGCAGCAGCACAACATTGCTGAAATACCCCTCTGGGAAGCACCTGGGGCTTTGATACTTCAAAGAAAGCCAGAAAAGTCTTGGCCCACATCTTAGCCAACCTCAGGGATGAGCTGGAAAACTTCAGTAGATGCTAGAAACCAATGGAAAAAAGGAAAGGAGGGGAAATGAAGGTCCTGCAGCAGTAGGAGCTGGAAAAGTGAAGAGCGACAGCTCCAAGTGCACAGATGAGCCCCTGTCAGAGCTTTCTCTGCCCAGGTGAGGAGGTGGGAGTGGGTGATGTGCCAGGACCTTCCTCCTGGGCAGCCTGCCTCCCACTTCCATGCTTCCTGCCATCTCCATCTGACTCCCAGCCCAGGCCTACATGAATTTCTGCATTGGGTACCTATGGCCAGAAATAATGGTACATGAATTATCATGCTGGGTTGCCTTCGGTTCATTTTGTTATGTTAATGAGTTCCTGAAAGATCCCTTCATATTACCATATTTTACCATATTTAGAGATTTTGAGCTGCCCAGCTATTTGAAGAGATTGAATGGTCTCCTAATTCCTTGGAAACAGTCTCACCACTTGTCAAAAGAAATCTTGCTTCAAACAGCTTCGTGCTGGCATTATTCCATTAAAAAAAAAAATATGGAGGCTTCTGAGGTCTTTCTCTTGGGAGGCAGGAATTGTAGATTTGAGCCTTTTGAGCTTTGGAGGCAGGAAATGAATTTAGGACACACATTCTGAGAGTTATTGAAAGTCATCTGATGGCTATGACTCCTCCTCCAGCAGTTTAATGATTTTCTTGACTGTTTTTATTATAAGGCTCAAAAAATAAGAAAACAAAATACAAACAAATAAAGAAGAGCAGTTTCATTTGAGGATAATAAAACTTTTTTTCACTGTCAGAAGAAAACAGTCTCAATTTTGGGCAGAAAAACTGAAGTAAATTTGACCCCGACTGACAAATGATCAAGGCACGTTTCCTAATTTTGCATTCTCTTGATTGATGTTATCTCCGATGGTATTTCAGATGTCTTTTAATTTTGAACTTTAGGGATACAAAATTCTATTTTTCTCTCTACAGACATTTCCTCCTACTCCTTGTTTAATCTTAAGTGCTACTTTTATTTTTCTATCTACACCCACACTCAAGAATAATTTCCCTATCTGCAAATGTGGTGGGGCTTTTAAAAATTTTTTTTCCACTCAGCTGAAACTTTCAATAAAGGAAGGCAGTATACCTTGTATCTTTAGTACTGAGTTTCATTGTCTTGAATGATTCTTTGGGGAAAAATGTGATGACAAAGGTTCAGTTCTCTCCTTCACACATTTTCACCGTCTTCACTGTTGCTCATTCCATAAATGCTAAGTAACAGAAGTTCAGCATCCCTGCTCCATATGCTTAGACTTCTGCCTCTGAAATGCAGCTGAGAATATATTCTCAATCTCCAGTGAGCATCTGTGATTCTGCAAAGACTTGTTTGCACTTATTTTACTTCATGCTTCTCCAATAGTCCAATTAATTCTGGCAGAGTCTTTGCAGCACTTGGACCCATGAAACTGATTTCTTGGAGCGCTATTTAGAGGGTGATCTTATGACACCCAGTAATAACTTTACCACTAAGAATAGGACTCATGTGAACTAGGTGCTGCTCAAACTCAAGGTGACCCCTGTCTGATTCCCAGCATTTACATCTAATCAGAGATTAAATATAGCAAATGTGCAAAATAGCAAAGAGGAGGAGGGATGAAAGCGTGAAAGCCTTGCAGAGATCTAGTATTGCATGGAAGTCTGAATCACCAAGATATTTCTTAAAGACGGGTTTTTAAAGGGCAGTTAATTATGAACCCAGTTTTCATTTAATCCCTTTTATTTTCCATGGGTTTATTCTGTTTATTTTTCCCACTCCCATGCCAACAATCCCTAATTACCCGTTACCAAAGAGTCTTTACAGAAATAAGTGTTCAAAAGACACACTTTATGTACAGAAGACTTGATGAGTTCCTCTTACATTCCAGCACATAAATGACAAAGTCTCATTGAAAACTCTTTTGAATAGACCTAGATAAAAATATTTGAAAAAAGCCCTTCTGCACTTTCCAGATGAATGCAGAAACATACAGCAAACATAAAAATATTACAGATCTTCAATTCTTCATATTTCTTCTACAAATCCTGACAGCTGCTAAAAAGCAAGATAATGACAGAGAAATCAAAATGTAAATGTTTAATAACGAACATGTAGTGTGTGGAGTACAACATGCTACTTCAGGAAGAAAATTAATTCTTTTTTAAAAATTTTCACTTACACAAGTACATATATTCCTATATATGCCTATGTGACTACCTCCTAAGAAGTTTGTAATTTTTGTTTTCAGAGTTTTGAAACTGTCTTGCAGAGCGTAATAGGTTATTCACCCCAAGTTTCAAAAGTGAAAGAAAGCCCATAGCTAAAACAACCAGATATTAAAAAAGAATTCTTGTCTGCTCTTGTTCTGAATGGAAAATTGACTCAAAGAAAGTAAATTTACAGGTCTTCTAACACAGAAGGTCCTTGTAATGAATTTTGGCTCAATGTGTGACACTAACTTTGCTGAACTTACCCCATTATGACTGTTAAAATGTGTCATTTATTTAAAGTTGATAGAATCAAACAAAATCCTAATTAGCAGAAAAGTCCAAACAGGACAGAATGCAGTAGATCTCACTTATTTTTACAGTAATGGATTGGCTCAATTAACTCAGAAATTGCCCTACAAATATATAGTAACAGCTGTTCTGTATTGTTGCTCTACTAAGAACAGAGGAGAATGAGAGTAGGGAGATTTAGCAGGTTTTATTAAGCAGCCTGATGCTGATATAAAAAGCTTTCTGTCGCAAGTACTTTCATGGTCTCTGACAAAGAAGAAACAAACTCAATGCTAACCAAAAGTTAGAAACAACTGCTCATATTTTAATTTAACTATACTAATACGCTAGATGACAAGAGAGAAAAAGGGAGTAATTAGCACTTTTGGAGCTGGCAGATAAGGAGGTGACAGGCTCAGTTGTGGGGGAACAGCAAGAGAAGTCATTTGCACAGGAGGAATAAAATGATCAAACAGGACAGACTGAAAGCAATACCATAGTGGTTTATAAAACTAGTGTGTTCTGACTTTTTTTTAAAAAATACAATCTTCTTCCAGTCCGAGTTATACTGATCTGGACATAGATCATAAGTTTGAACAAACTTTGTAGAATTCATGCCAGTTTCTCTACTTCATTAATATGGCAGTTTTTGTTAAAACAGTTGACAGTTTTAAGTTGATTGTGAATTTTGGTAAGTTAATTTTGATATAGAAGGATTTTAAAATGGTGTTGACATTGTAATTATATTTCTGATAGAAATCAAAGCTTTTGATTCAGACCTGGTTGTGTGTATGAACTAGGGAATGAGAGGCTGGAGAGCAGCACTGGGGAAAGGGACCTGGGGGTCCTGGTCCATGGCAAGTTGAACATGAGCCAGCAGTGCCCTGGCAGCCAGGAGAGACATCCCTGTCCTGGGGGGCATCAGGCACAGCATCGCCAGCCGGGCAAGGGAGGGCATTGTCCTGCTCTTCTCTGGGCTGGGGTGGCCTCACCTTGAATATTGTGTGCAGTTTGGGGTGGCAAAATACAAGAAAGACATGGAGCCATTTGAGAGCATCCAAAGGAGGGCAACAAAGGGGGTGAAGGGCCTTGAGGGGAAGCCGTGTGAGGAGACGCTGAGGGTGCTTGGTCTGTTCAGCCTGGAGAAGAGGAGACTGAAGGGAGACCTCATTGCAGTTACAACTTCCATGTGAGGGTACTCTTTGGTGTACTGCAGATGGGATTCACATCAACTAAGATAATTAGGGCTAGAAAAGAACTATTTAATTTCATTGTAACAACTACAATTTCTGCAGCATGTGCTTCTCAGGTCGTGAAGTTGCTCCCTTCACCTCATACTCATTTAATTTCCAAAATAGGGGGTTTACAGTCTCTCTTTTGTCCAGATGATGAAGTCACTGTAAACTGATTTTTGAGTTGCCATGAGCAGGTTGCAAAAGATGTTCTCGCTGCTGGTGTCGAGGTACCACACTTGCATCCTGCGCTGTACGTGGTCTCTTAAGATGCCTAAAAAAATTAAGGAGGATTTCAATCTTTTCATCTCACAATGCCAAATGCTCATGATTTTTGCTAGTGAGTTTCTACTCTGATCCCAGAAAAAATACAGGTTGTATTTTTCTCTTGTCTGTGCCTAAAAAAATATGTTTCTCTTTTCATTTAGTGAACAGGGTCATGCATAGCTCTTTTTAATACAATTAAAAGTCAGAGACCTTATTATGACATTCCATCTAGCTTTTGCAAAAATAGTGGGTTTTTTGCAAAACAGACATAGATAGCTACAAAATGCCTTGTCCTTTGTATGTCTAGAACTGCCATTATCATATGGGATTGACCTCACTCAGGAAAAAAAAAATATATTTGAAAGAGTTGAAAAAGCCTTATTAAATCATTACAGGAAGCTTAAAGGTGACAGATCTTGTCATTTTTTAAACTAGTGACAGCAGTCAAAGTAATACTTTATTCAGGAGAAAAAAATTATAGACTCAAGCTAGGATGGGTAAGATTGGCTGATGTATCTCTTTTGCCATGCAAGACCACATCACTTTTGACAAGTATAAAGAAATGAGATATGTCTGCACCCTCTACTAGGAATATAAGTACCTGATGTTAAGAATGGACAGATATATAGAAAAGAGAGTATTGAAATCTTTCACAACTGATGTTAATTTAGTGTCCCTTCCTTGGAGCACCTAGCACTCTGCCTTATACCCTGTGGAAAAACAGAATCTCAGGTTAGTGCCAAAACCTTCCATGTTTGGGAAGTTTCTTTGAAACTCCAGCGCTTACAGGTTGTATTGTGCTTTGAAGCAGGAGGGCTGATATCCCATCTGGACCTAATGCAAAAGTCTGAGATGATTTTTCTTGCTCTCTGGACTGGAACTGAAACCGTAACCAATTACAAGTTGTGAAAAGAGGTTACTCATAAACTGTTGAGTTCATATATTTTAAAACCCTCTCTTGATCAAACTGTTATAGCAACTTTACTGCATGTGAGACATTTGCATTGCAAATGCACATAACTGTAAGGCTACGAGCCAGACCTCCTACCCTGCCCTATTCCTCCTCACCACACATTTGGCTTGCTCTTTAGATCTAATGAAATGTGCAAAATGAGCATGACGGTTCTGCCCTTTGTTGATCTCCAGATTTTCATAAGCTTGAAAGGTCTCCAGGGCAGGAATGGTTTTTAACCAGCCTCTAAGCTTTTTCTGAATATGTATAATTAGGTTTGCAAAGTTGCTTGTGTTTTAAAGTCAGACCAGAATTTGTAAGCTGATTTCCATTCAACTTTAACAAAATATTTCAGCTTTTGCATAGAGGAAAGCATAAAAAAACCATGAGATCAAAATGAAGTAGAGTATTACGAACTACTAAAAATTGACTAAAATGAAACTTTACCTCTAGTGTGACCAATAGCTGCTGTCTATTTATCAGTGAGTTGGCTCAGCATGTGCATGTAGTTCATGTGTTCACTTGGATATATTTCATAGAAGCTGTTGGATGGCTTTAAGCAGTGATTTCCAGGCATCTCCTGATATTCATCTTTGCTCTGCTCCTGGCTAGTCCTCATCCCCTGGAGCTTGGCCATGGCCTTGTTTTCCTTTGTTTTTCATATTTTGACTATCCCAGCCACCACCTTGCTGTGAGCAGAATGTTTGTGATAACCAGAAAAACTTGTAATGTGGGCCCTGATCCACACAGCTTCCCCCAGCGGCTGAGTGAGCACAGGGTTTTTCTCCATGGGTAGGTTCAGAGGAATTTTGGATCCTCCTCTTGCTGTTCAACCTGGATGTCCATGTGGCAGCTCTGGGAGCCGTGCTGATGTGTTAGTACCTCATCTGAGCTACAATCAACAGTGCAGAGTGATGAGATTTGGTGTTTCTTTATGCAGGACCTGTGCTGGTTGTGGATGATCCTGGTTATGCCCACACAGCTTGAAGTGCCAAACAGGAGAAATCCAGGGTCTGTTTTCGTCCATGCATGTAACATTTGCCACTTAAAGGAGCTATTCTACAAATGTCTTCAGATCTTGAGCTTCACTTTTTAGAGTTGTTATTTTGGTCCCCTTTGTGAAGACTAAACTTTGGAAAAAGAAACATACTGCTTTCTGATGAAGTGGCAGGCAGTTTCCCCTCAAATCAGAACTTTAGCTTAATTGCTTCTGAAAAATGACACAATGTGTTGTTAAATCTTGCAAGACATTAAATGATGTGGAAAATCCATTAGAGATCCTGCTGAGATGTGGATAATATCCGAGGACCAAGTAAGCAGTTCTATATTTGCTAATTTCCAAACTTTGAGGCATAAGCTTTAAAAGCATTTGCATGTGTGGTATATCAGATAGCATTACATTTTTATAAATAAATGAAGCAGGCTGAGACCTTTGGGCCAAAGAGTCATTCCAAAAAAAAAAAAAAGTGCTCCCCTGTTCCTTGATCTGTTGTCTGCATTGGGGTCATTTAAACTTGGAGGCAAAGAAGTTATTGTCTGTGCCTGGGCAATATAAAATAAAGCTGAAGGTAAGAAGCAAAAAACTTCAATATGTGAGTTTCCACCTGCTTTCTTCCCTTCTGGTAGAAGATGGTTTCTGGCAAGCACTAAGCTCCAGATCTGAGGGAAATGCCAGCTGTTAACCCAGAAAGCTTTTAACTTGCAGAAACAGGTATGGATGAAGGACTTAAAATGACAGTAAAAGAAAGAAAATAACTTGGCATTGACATGCCTGACTTCATCAAAGGGTGCCCAGAGGATTTGGAGGCAAAATGTGCCTCTCAGAACAAAAGCAAAACCAAGCTGCATCTCATTTAACTGCTGTGACCATTTCTTTTTGGCCTGGCTCTTGTGATCTTGCAAACTTTGTACAGCACCAGCTGAAAAAGGATGTCTACATCCACAGAGCAAAGCTCCTGCAGGGGTGTAAGCACATTTGAGGGTTCAGGCTGGTTGGGGACTGAGCTGCTAGTGATCACTGGGGCTCCTTCTGCACTTCTCTTTTCTTCATTCTTCTGTACTTCTCTTTCTTTGGAAGGGAAATGAGCTGGGGCTTTTGCCAGTATAAAGACTACATAGCCTAAACTTCTGCTTTTTATGTTGCTTGTTTTTGCTTTGTTTAGGGTAGTTTTTTCCGTTTAATTTTTTTCCCCACTCCACTTTGTCTCCTGCTTTCCATGCTACTTGTTCCACTGTGCGTCCACCGAGACATCTCTCAAATTGTGCCTTGGGAATCCGTGCTAGGTAGGAGAACAAAAAAAAAGGATCTGGGGGGAGAAAGGAGGGAAATAATGCTAGGGAGGAAAACTTCAAACTGCATAATATGCATTTAGATTTTTTGAAGAATAAATGAAGAAAGCAGTAAATTGGAATTCAGATGCTGAAAAAACATCAAATTATTTTTCACAAGGAAAGGGATAAGTTAAAGCAACACAAACAAAACGTGTAATTTAGCAGCAATTCTGTCCTGTATATTTCCTCAGCACTTGTTAAATGTGTGCCTGATTTGGCAAGTACAGAAATAACAGGAAGATGTTATGAGAAAAGTCACTATTAAGATGTCAACCAGTTTGGAGCTGTCTCCAGCTTTTTTTCCCATTGTTAGTCCTCTCAGAAAGGCTGATCACAGCCTCTGCAGGTTATAGACTCAGAAGAAAGTGAATTAGCCTCTCAATTCTGAGGGTCACCCAGGAAGCAGTTTCATTAGAGTAGGGAAACACTGATAAAAAGTGTCACTGTACAGGCACAATGAACTTCTGAGTAGGTCTCTGCTTGCATTGAAGCAGTAGAAATTTATCTGATAGCCTCAGCCTTGAGCACTGCATATTAATTTCCTCAATTAGTTTTCCTTCCTGCAGTAGTGCTGAATACGAAGGAGGCATCACACACCCAGTAACCAGGCAGCTCTTTGAGAAACTCCTCTGTAAGCAAGAATTCTTAGTGGTGAAAACACTTGCAGGATCCAGTTTGAAGAGGAAATAATTTTTTTTTATTTACAGACCCCTTGTTTACCTTTCCAGTACACATGTTAGCTTGTCTGCAATCATTTTTACTCAAATAGTTATTAACTTCCAAATGAGAGGTCCCCTTAGGCAGCAATGTATTGTGTTAAGTCCTCTCTTTTATCTTTGTTATTGGTGATAGAGAAAAACTCAGGCTACATGCAAAATTTTTAATTTTTCACTATATGAAATTTTGAACAGTACATTCAGACACACAGAGTTTGTCTTACTTCTGGCAGGACAACATACTCCAGGGAAATAAAAGGGCAATATACCTAGGAAGAATCAGAGATCTCTTGTTTCTGACTTGGGGCCCCAAAACTGTAAACATATTTTAGGGTGGTCACTGATATGAATTCTGAGCTGAATGGTGAGCTGATGTGACAGTTCAGGCTTCTGCTTCTGAAACCGGCCAACTTTGTGTTTGCTTTCTGTTCCAACCTTACAATTTTTAGTTCTTGCGCAGTTGCTTTTTAAAACATTGTTCAGAAAATAATTTCTACTCAGCATAAACTAAATAGTACTAATTTTGAAAATGTTACAAAACAAATACCAATCTACCATGCCAGAGAATGGAGTTATTGTAACTGATAAGAAAGAGAGAATAAGTGAAGATACAATCGTAGTGTTTTCAGTTTGTATTCTTTCTTCCAGGCACAAGCAGGATCATGAGCTCAGTGTATGACCTTCAGGTCCATTAAAATTTAATGAAAAACAGGATGCTCAGTTATTTCTAAAAATCCTGGCTGCTTTCTCTTTTTTTTGTTCTCTGGGTCTTGTGAAGTTGTTACCTACCAGCAGCCTCATGCCTGGCTGCTGTGATCAGCTGTGATCAACGCCGTGATATCGCCAGATAATTCTAATCACAGAGGCAAGCAGAGCCCATGGGAAGATGTGGGGCACAGGGATGAGGAACAGGATCTGGTCTTGAGAGAGAAAGGACCAAAGCAATTTAAAGGAGTTTGTCCCTGGTGCTCTTTTGAATAACGGAAAAAAGGGAAGCCTGCCAGCTTTGACAGGCTGACTGCTGGGAGGCAGGAGCTGAGGGAGGCAGATACAGAGGGAGGCCATGTAAAAGCATCGTGTACAAGCAGGAACGTGTCATGGAAAGTAACTAGCAGTGACACGTCGGGCTGAGAGATGCCTTTTCACCAGGGCATTTCTAATGGGGCTGCTAGCTGGTAAATGAAGGTGCTAATTGGTTTTCCAAGAGCCAGCTGGGAAGCCATGGAGCAGCAAATGCGGCATCATGGGTGCTTCACACAGTCTCCCACCAGCTGCCATGTGTGTATCTGTCCCTCCATGAGGGTTGCATATGCCAAATTCTCCCTTGAGTGGATACTTTCTCTTCTCAGATTTGATGAGGGAAGTTTGGCTCCTTCATCCCTGGGTTTTACAGCAGATTGGGTGATGTCTGATATCAGCTTTCTGAGCAGAGAGGGCAGTCTGGGCTGTGTTTTAATCCTGGTTCCACCTCACCTTTAACTCCATCAAAACCACTGCCCAGCTGAGAGCAGATAACTTTTAAGATAAAGACACAGACTTTAAGAGAGACAAAGAAGCTCTTAGTGATATTTCCTATTTGGAGAGGAGAAGCTGTCACATGGATCACAATCAATTAGCCATGAAGAGAAACATTTCAAGCCCTGGAATAACAGCAGTGTTCTGAACTGGGGAGTAGAGTAGTTCAACACTGCTCTGTATTTAATGACAGTGAATTTATTCTGCACAACTTTCTCCAGAGATTATAAAACAGATGTTCAGCCATAAATACCAGAAACAAACATCCTCAGAAATGAACAAAACAAGTGCAATTCTTGAAGGGATAGTTAAAAATAATATAGACTCTATCCAATATGTGCATTATTTCTGCAGCTCCTTTCTTTCTGGCATTTTAATGGCTTCAGTGACTAGCAAGCAGAGTGACAGAAGGAAGCAACCACATCATGCTTCTGTCTTGGTGTCATGGCTAATAAAGCAGTGTTTGACACCGGGAAATTCAGTATGAGTAAAAAACCTCTGCCTGCATCACCCTTCTGTTCCTTGCATTTCTGTTTCTGAGGATTTATAACATTTCTCAATAGTATTTACATGTCAAGCTTCTTTAAAGAAGTGCTTTTTTTATTGTTCCTAAGGCAGATCTTTTTGATTATTTGCATAGAGGGGCTTTCTGCTATAGCTGCTTGGTAGACACCTGTTTCTAATCCTTCTTCATGCACACAGAGCTTTTGGCAGTTTTTCTTTATTTCTTTACCATACTGTAAAGAGTACACTTAGCATGGGCTCTCACCCTCTTAGTTTCTGAGAAGCTGGTTACTTCTACCTCGCAACCCCAACAAAACCAAAACGCTCTATGAAATACTAAGTGATGCTGTGTTCTCCAAGAAAAGCCTTATTTTTTGTATATCGTGAAAAAATGTCAACTTAAAAAACCCTATTTTTACATTTCTACTCTCTACGGATCCTAACAACACCATTCAGACTTCGTATTTCTTTGTCTTCTGTGAAAGGTTTTTTGTCTCCATCAACAGGTCTGTTTTATTATCAAACATGCAGGTAAGTTCATAAAAAAGGGGCAAGAGACACTAAAAGAAGATAGTACCATATTCACGTTGAAGAATTGCTCCCTTTGTTTCCAGACACACTCAAAAACTCTGTACTTTCAGAAAGATTAGACTGTATTTGGAGCAAAAGGTGTGAGAAAATGTACAGGATTAAATGTTTCCCTGAGAGCGTATGCCATTCTTCTGAAACAGGTTTCATGCAGGCAGGTCAGTGAAGAGTCCAGCAAACTGCCATACAAATCCACCCAGTACAGAGGGGCAATCAGAAAGAGTCAAGCTATCACAGGTACTACACAGCAAGTCAGAAAGCACGTATGGCATTGAACAAATCAAATTAACCCTGAGTCTGATGCCAAAAAAGTCACTGCATCCAATTTTGGAGGTGTTTTCAGTACCATTCCTTCCATACCTGGATACTGCTGTGATTTTCTTACTTTTTGAATGGACTCCAAACCTTATTTGGAGGCTGCCTGGTAAGCCCTATCACAATCAAGAACTGTAATCTTAATTTCTTGGATCTTGCAAATCTAAGTGATGCTTCCAGAAAGCACATGAAGTGTGAATATTTTCCAAAAACGTTCTTCTTCATTTCATGAAAACAGTATCATACTTAAAACCCATGTAAGCTGTGAACACTCACGGCTAAAAACTGTACAGGTGGCACATCCAGTGCTTGAAGTGAGCCAGGATATGCTGGCAGACAAGGATGGGCCTTGAGAGAGGCTTTCCAGCATTTTCCAGAGCGGAAACAGAGCAGGAAAGAGTGCAGGAGGATGCCAAACTTTCCATATTGGTCCTTTGGAATGCCTGTACCCCCACTTCAAAGTTTCCATTTCAACACTAGAAGCACATGCTTGGAGGCCTCACAGTCCTTGTAATTCAGTATCATAGCTAAAATCACTCAGCATCGTGGCCAGCCAAACACACATTTCAGACGTGCAAAGCCACCTGTGTGCAAGCCAACATTAACAGCTTTGCATGGAAGCACAGTTGGTTTATAGGTACAGAAAGAGGCTAAATCTGTGTGTGCCTCTTTGTACCCATGATGGGGTGAGACCAGGATGGTTCTCACAGACTCCCTTCTCAGCTCTTACAAGACACAAAATCTTCTCTCCAGGACACTCCTGCTAATTACAAATCCCTGTTAAAACCAGAGAACAAAGCCCCAAAACAGTGCCCCACACTGGGGTTTGCTGAGATTGCTGTAATGATCCGAAATAAGCTTTGCCTCTTGGCAGCACAGGCAGCAAACTCGTTGTGGGATCTGCAAAAGCCAGGTGTGAAGTGTTAAAGGAGGCACTATCTGGTCCAGAATTCCCAGTTAGAGTAATAATGACATTAAAGCAGTCATTTGCTGTGAGCCATGCAGAACATCAGCAGACGACACACGGACAGAAACCAGCAGTAGGCCCTGCCATGTTATAACAGAGGGCACTGAATATTGATATCAGGTTACCCAAGGCTTGGGTAGTCATGTGTCCATCAGTCTTTCTTCTAGGACATTTATATGAGGTTATAAGATGCAAAAGAATTTTAGCAATATTTGTAATTTAGATTTTGTGCTGCCATGACAGGTTTGTATCTCTGTAAGCCTGGACTTTTCCATCTCCCTGTACACACACAAAGACACTATTGTTTTAGAATCTCTGTTTCCTGTGTGTTAACCAGTCCTGGCTGTGGGAGGAGAAGACAAAAGAATCAAAGATTTTAGGGAGAAATAATCTTATAGTCAGTGCCATGCTTTGAAGAAGTGGGACATCCTTAGGCCCAGACCTGTGCTTTCCCCAGGAAAATGAAAAATCTAATACAGTTTGAGGGGATTTGCTAAGAGTTTAAACTGTGTTCTTGAATGAATGAGACAATTTGAGAGAAGCAGAGGTCAGTTCTTGTGGAGCAAATGGGATTGCTAGTGAGGGAAGGATTGATGCAGCTGTCAGCCTCTGAGAGACAGAAGGGGAGAGAAGCACATACTGCCAGGGAAGCAGCGAGGTATTTTCTCAGTGTGGTTATTGTAGCCACATAAACGAGGTCTTCACTGAATTAAAACTCCTTTTCAGGAGAGTTGTAAATTTAATTATTGCTTTTATCTTTTGAAGATCCTACCTGTTCAACTTAAAAGCAACTCTCCTGCCTCCTGTCCTACCCCAAGTGTCTCTTTGTGTTTTACCTTCACCATTACTGTTAGATGCTTGCTATACATCCTCAGCTCTATTAAAGTTTGCTTTCTATCATTCCCGTTCTGAAGGGAAACACAGGACTGGGATGACAAACTACAAACAGTTTCTGATTTTAGATACCTGTCCCCCACTCCCCACACTGCAGCAGCCTGGGGGGGGTCTCTGGGGGTCTGCTCGGGCAGTCTGGGCTGCTCTCTGTGCCTGCAATGTCCTCTCTGCTGCTGCTGCCCAACTTGGCTGGATTAAAGGCAGCACAAGAGTGCTTGCCTGGGCCATTTTTACACTTGAATTGGTAATGTAAACAGGCTGTGGGCAACACAACACCTGCATGGGCCAACTCCTCCTCTTCCCTCCTGCAGGAACCTGTGATCACATCTTCCTGTCCACTGGGATCCACTTTCTACAGTTCCTTCAAACTGGGGGCACCATTTGCCTCCAGAACTCATCTTGCACCTCTGATGTTAAAACTTCTTTATAGAGAATTCAGATTTCTGACTCTTCTTCAGACTGGGTCACCATTTATTTTCTTTTGCTTTTTCACCATGTTGCTAGAATATTATTGTTTCAGTTTTTAAGTCCCTGAAAAGCATTCTTGCAGTGGCAGTCATAATAAAAGGAAATGGTGAAAAACGGACTCGTCTTGTCCTTCAATGATCTGGACCACTTTTTCAGAGACAGATTTGCTGTCTCCTCTGAAGATCTTTTAAGTGTTGTCAATTAGTGACCTCAATCCCCCTCCTTGACAAGAATCTTCACTTTCAGAAGATGAGCTGTGTCTCAGTTACTTTTATTTTCAAAGCTTTCAAGACACCCTTTAGAAAGTCTTTTCTTACTCTAATTACCTTAGAGGAATCCTAGAGGATTTGCCTCTTTCCCAAGAGGCTGCTGTAAGTTTCTGATGAAGAATTTCAAACGCTATTATTTTTGATGGACAGAATGGCAGCATTTGAGTGAAAATCAGTTAAGAAAATGAATTAAGACTGTGCTGGTTCATCTGAAGCAACAGGAAATTAAAGATAAGCAAAAGGATGAATCAAACTAATAAAAAAATTACTTCACTCCAATTCCTTAAACTCAAAGAAAAAACTGTATTTTTCAGAACTACTCCTCCAAGATCCTATATGGCCAAACAGGGATTAAGGTATAAACAAAAGCATGGAAATTTTTCCAACAAAGTTTCATATCAAATTACAAATAAGGAGTCCTGAAGGTGGCTCTTAGATGAAGATAACAAAATTTTATAGTTCCTAGACCTTAGCTATATACTGCAGATTGGCAATCATGATACTGCTGCTGATGTGCAAACCTTTTTCTTTGCTTTAAGGGATATATTTTTAATATAATGTTCTAGAATGCTTTGGAAAGTAGATACGTTAAAAACTTGACAATTTATGCAATAAACTCAGTGGAGGTTTTGAAGGATCTTGAAGCAGGAGTGTGAAATAATAAAATACTGATTAATTCCTTGAGGTCTTTCCCTTGTGAAGGAATTGCCTGCAATGGAAGTGTATCAGAAAAAACTGAAAAGAAGCCAGGTTTGTATGAGAGAGCCTGCACAAACAGGAGAATAGCTTGTGAAGAAAATAAATCTTAGGGGTTAATTAAAGATTATTTAAGGATTTATTAAAGATTATCAAAGTCTTCTGAGGCTGGGAGATGATGAATGCAGCCAAAACCTCCGTAGCAGAGCAATTCCAAAATAATGTATCAACTAATGCAATAATCCTAAAACTGATTTAAGACAAAGGCTGTAATGAACACACACATGAGATGAGATGACCTTAGCAAGCAATGTTGTACAGGTTATCTAAGGAAAAACAGCAGTAAAAGGTAGAACACAGATTGCTTCCCACAGTGAAATAAGAATCCTATTTTATTTCAAATAAACAGTGCAGAAGCTTGAAGTATTGGATACATAAAATGGGTAAAAAAGCGAAAAGTAAGATACATAATAAACAGAAGTGGCACAGATTTCATCTTTTTTGAATTAAGACCTTTTAAGTGAGAAGACAGGGGCAGAAGAGCAGGTCAGCAGAGACATCCCCATGGTGAGACTGAGCAGCAAAGCCGTACGATGCAGCTGATGGCTCCCCTTTGCCGTGGCTGTGTCACTGCCTTATCCAGGCTCTGTGTAGAGAAGACTGGTATGAATTTAAAACTGCCTGAAACACCTATATTTGAAAAAAAACCTGATGAAATGTGGCATTTATGAAATAGAGGGACAATGTTCTCTTCAGACTGTTTATTATTCCTGTTCCCATGCTCAGGGCCTTCTGGACTAATTTTTGTTGTAGTTATATGGCTGCTTTTAGTGTTAGGATCAGAGGAAACAAAAAAGACAAGAAGACATCATAGTTCTTATTAGACCAACTGATATTGTTGGAAAGAATACATCAGAGCTCAGGCACATAAATCCTTTCCCAGGCCTGAAGTAAAAAAAGTCATTTTCAAAGGTAACTTCAAGTGCTTGCATCACCTGAGACAGAGAAAGTCTGGTGTTGGGACATAAATTTTAAGGGACTTCAAAGGAGTTAGTTAAGAAGGAAAATAGCAATTTCAGTAGAAAATAAATGCCTACCAAATATACTTACAGCTGAGTAAAATGGAAACCTCGGTCATAAGAGACACACCATATTAATTGTTTTTATGTGAATAGTCTTTAAATTTTTACCTGAAAAAAATCTTTTTCCTAAAGAAAACGGATTTTCTGTCTCACTAATATTTCAATCTTATTCTTATCCATCAACGTGAGGGTTTGTTTTTTTTTCTTTTGGTAAAGATGACTCCAGGATTTGAGTTAGGCAAAATATCATTAAGTAAGCCAGAATTTCATGAAAGTGATTACCATGGTGTGCGTTGTCCCTACTACACTGGGTATCAGGCAAGTAATACCATAACATTTTGGGTTTCCTAAGGATATTTCATAAAACACCCCTCCAATCTTGTCCCAGCTTCACACTGCCTGTAGTCACAGCTTCAACCATGTATGACAATGACTTCTCAAGCTCAGTTTGAGCTGGAAAAGGCGAACAAGGAGCAAAAAGACCTTCAGCAACAAAATGTAATGATAATGCAAAGACAAGTAGATTTCTGACTGGCATATCAATCTAATCCAAATGCTACTCAAAATGTATGTTGTCCCAGTCTTCTGTACTGAGATGGATGTAGAAGGCAGTAGATGAAGAGGAGCTGATTCTGTTTGCTTGGCAAAGTGTTTTGAGAGCGGTTTATAGGTTTGCTGGCGTGTGGTTACTGATAATTAACATTAGTCTTGGTTCAAATTGTGTATAACCAGTGGTTCCCCACTGATGTCACTGGAGTTACTCCAACTTCACAGCTCAAGGCTCTATCTCAAGACAGAGATATAACCTTCTAAACCTGCATTCTGATGCAACTAGTATCTTACATGACCAGTTCCATCAGGACTGGGTTTTGCTATGGTTTAAAAAAAAATTGAGTAAAAGAATGTTAATATCCAAAGTAAGAGACTCTGCTAGAGGGAGCAGTGGGAATAAAAAGAAAAAGAATTGCTGTGGTATGCAGTTCCCACCAGCATTGAGGTTCTTGTGAGTTTTGTGTGTGTGTATGAGCAGGGGATGGGTTCTTATGGATGCATCTGTGTTAGCAATTTAGAGCTCTAGGTGAGTTCTTTTTGGTGAAAATTTGGTGTTCATCCTTACTTGTGGTCTCGTTTTTCCCATCGGGACATGATTTCCCTTCTGGTGGAGCCAGAGCTGGATCTGGGATGGGGGGAAAGGCACCTCCAAGTGTAACATCCTACACAGTGCAAGGGGGTGCAGTGGTCAGCTCTGCCTCACAGGAGCTGTGCACCCAGGACAGGCAATGAGTGGAAACTTCATGGTCACTTCAAAAACACTGTGAGCATCTTGTCTTTGAGCAGCACCAAGAGCCCTGCTCTTTCCATCTTTGATTCCCCCTGCAGCTAATGTAGTTTTGTCGGTCCATAAATTCTGGTACCAGCAGAGATTACCAGATGGAAGCAAAATTTAATGAGGCCAGTCTTTTTCTCTCCTGCCAGTCTGAAGTTTACATATTCAGAGGTTTTAGTACCCTGATTTATTCCACTGTCAATAGAAGGTATATCTTACCTGAATTTATATTTTTAATATCTTCAAAAATGGGATTCTCTTGTTATTTCCCTATTATTTTTTATTCATTTACTTAATGAAAGATTTTAAAAAGTGTCTTGTACAACATAATTCATAAGAAGTCTCAAAAACTAGTCTTGAGGCAGAACTAAACTTAACAGATTTTCTACAGAGTCATTGGAGTGATTCCACCAAATACTACAGTTTAACCTACTTATTTGACATCTCTTTTGGACTGCGTTAATCTCCATTTAGTTCTTGTCTCTTTGTGCTATTTATTTCTAATTTAATTTTTATAATATATAGAATTAAATCATATGATCATGACTTTAAATCAACCATAGCTTGTTTTCAGTATCAGTCAAGGCCATCTCCAAGAACACATTTAAATGCAGAGGGAATTCAGCTATTCATAACATGTTTGCTTCCACAAGCAAATCTTGCCAAGCTGAAGAACTGTGAGTTAAGCCATATGGTTTTCATAAAACATAGTGACTTGAAATTTATTTCTACTTTGCAAAACAAAAGTCAGTGCCAAAGCACTGTGTGTGCAAAATTCAGCATCAGGAAAAAAGCTGAGTATAGGACTACTGGTCTCACACTGCTTGGGTTCAGCATTTCCGAGGCTCAAGGAGAGCCTTTCAAAGTGCTAGTAGCAAGAAGAGAGAAACCAACAGCATAAAAGTTCCAAAAGAAAATTTTCTAATGTGACTAGTGAATGCAAGAAATCACTCTTGAGAGTTTAAACATGAGACATGTTGAATGATTTCCAAAAAAGCTTTTTGAGATGAACTGCCACTTTTTGAAGGCCCCAAGTAATGGTTTGTTTTTTTGTGTGCCTTAACTCAAAGAACCAGCCCAGTAAATGGTCCTTCAGTGAGCTACAAAGCAACCCAGACAAAGGTGTGAACTGCTACTTTTAGCATGTAGTTGTAAAGAGTATGAAAGGAGACAATTTCTGTGTGTGACAGACTTCAAGGCATCCATTGCAATGGATGGTTAGGGGTCCTATATCGTCCTCCGTATTCTGGTGCTGAAACTGGATTTGGAGATCTCAGTTTCAGTTGTTGGAATTATGAGCCTCTCTAAGACTTCCTATTTGAAATTTACTGTTCTTTAATGTTCTGGCTGATCTGAATACAGAGTTTAAAGTACCTAAGTCTAGGAAGGGAAATAAAAATATTTTGGTTTGGCTGTTTAGATTTAAGGCTGTTTTTTTCCAGGTTGCTTTCTGCTGTAGAGTCAGAAACTGAAATCACTCTTATAAGACCTAAAATATTGGTAACATGTTCTTATTTCATAAGGAATGATGAAATCCTGCTATCCCTCCTTATTGTTTTGGCCTCTTGCAAGGCTTGGCAATTTTTTGCTTTGTTTGTAGTAATTCTACTTGCAAAGCACTTAAAAAGTCTGTTCCCTTTCTACATAACTAACAAAAAAAGTGTCACATTTCAGATTTCTTAAATAAAATAAGTAAATATCATGTTTATGCTGAAGCTGGTTGTAAAAGTTGTGTTT
Source organism: Edolisoma coerulescens (assembly GCA_013397115.1). Lineage (NCBI taxonomy): Eukaryota > Metazoa > Chordata > Aves > Passeriformes > Campephagidae > Edolisoma > Edolisoma coerulescens. The sequence goes on from VWZW01001826.1 coordinate 2,367,818, forward strand.
CTGGAAGTAGTCTGGGTATAATGTCCTATGTTTCATAGTGTGCTGCCCCCCGTGAGGAGTTGAGCCTATGCCTAAGTTTGACTCTGCTAGGGATGAGAAAAGTGGGTCAGAAGAAACATTTACTGATCCAAATAAGACCTTGTGAATTTCACCTGTAAAACAGACTGTCTAGTCTAGGTATACTGATGAAAATTAAATTATAGAAGCACCTTTGGTAGTCTCAATGAGAAAATACAATCAAAATGTCTCCTCTAGGGAGGGTTACAGCTTCTGTAAACTGAGCTCCCAACACAGCAGTAGATTTTTGTATTCTTTGTCAGCTCCCTACATGCAAACTTCAGGTAAGGGTTTAATTATCTAGTGTCTTGTAAGGCTACCAGACACTATAAGGGTGAATACTGTAGAAATGTCACAGGAACATTAATAATTCTCAATGCAAAAGGTATTTTTATTGCACACAATAGACCAAGCCCAGGCCACCCTGTGGGCAATAACAAACCATAAGGCCAGAGAGCTGCTTTCCCACCAGGTCCCATTGCTCTTCTCACCTTTGAAAAGAAAAAGTCTTATGGGCCCCAAAAGGGAAAATAAAAGAAACAAAGCAAATTTGTACCGAGCAAATTAGTGTTTCTCAGGCAATTCCTGATTTTCCAGTGCACTGCTGTTTCAGGGGTGTGTGTGGTGAGGAGCTGTGTGGATGGTTCAGTGCAACAGTAGCTTTCATTCCTGTGGTACAGTAAAACTAATATTTTTCTTGCTGATCCGTCAGTCAAGCTCGGACACTCTCAGTACATGAGTGCATCTTTCTGAAGGATTTTCCTTCTTTTTTGCAGGGTGTTTTAAGGCTATTTTGAAGGTCTAAGTTGATAGGAGTTGAACTCAACCCTAAAGTGGCTAATGGCAAGAAATGTCAGCAGGGAAACTGCTGAATTGAAAGTGAAAATAACCTGTGCTTTCTTCAATGCCTTCCTTGCCAAGCTCATAATTATTAAAAGGGGAATTTAGCCCCAGATCTGGTACTAGGCTGGCACAAAAACAAGGTGTTTAACTTTAAGAATTAAGCTTGGTATTGGGCAAATTTTACCCGAGTGTTTGGTCACCTAAAACTTCAAGTTTTACACTTTCAGGATTGAAAAGTGTAAGTATGAACTATTTATCTTTTTCACAGCAACGTAAATCCCCTTGGCAATATTTTGTATTTGATAGCTTCAACTTTTACACTTGAAAGCTTCTTATACTTTGAACCAGGATTTCTGATGTTGTCACAAAATAAAAGGTAAATTTTTTTAATACCTGCAGAGAATGTTTCCTGCTAGCACACTTTAGGAACTATAATTCAATGACAGTATAGCCATTAATTTTTATAGTTTTCACTCTTACCCCTAAATTTAGCTTGTAGTTTAATTGTTTTCAGATATATATTTTTTTTTAAATGCCAAGCATTCATATACATCTTTTGAGCTGACTATACAGATTTCTGATAGCACATTTTGAACACAGGACATTACCAGTGTGTATCTTCTCCTACTGTTGATCAAACTGACACAATGCAGTATTTTGTAGGGTGCACAAATCACACGCAGGCATCACATTCCACTTGACTGTAACTGATGTGCTTCTTTGGACCTGCATATTGTAAAATTGCAAATACAAAGCTGGTATTTCCATTTGTAGAGCAGTCTGAACTGGAATTGGAGGGCTGACCTCAATGTCATTTTGCATTCTTCCTCTCCTGAATAGATGAGAAGTTATTTTTTCCTTTGCTGTCTCAACAATTTGTTACAAAAAGGAAGCTGAACTGCAGCTTGATGCCACCTTGATAGAAATTTTCTGCTCCTAATAAAAACTGGCTTCCTTCCAGTAAGCATTAGCTATGTATAAATTCCACTTGAGAGTAAACTTCACCCTACAGTTTTCTGCTGCTTCACAAGAAGGACCTGTCTCTCTACAAAATATTTCATTACCTGCAGAATGATGTCCTTAGATCACTAAAAAAATCTGGAGACTTTAAAGCAAACAATAGCAAAGATACTGGTATGTCACCCAAAGTGAAGCTGGAAAGATCAACTGCTGTTCATGCATTTCTGGAGATAAACTTCCTCCTCTTTTCACAGCCAGGTGAGCTCAGAGGAAATGGGTGAGCTCAGAGGAGATGATTGTTCCTCTGAGGACATGTCTGACACTTGCATTAGCAGGGACAGAGAAAAGCAGATACAAGAGCGGCCTTTTGCCCATTTTTTTGCCCTTTCTAGAGGCTTCTGCCAGCTGAGCAGAAGAAGTGCTCTTCACACAAGCTGTTAGGTGAATGGGGGCCAAGACAGAAAGATCCAGCGCTCAGGGTTTTGGCTGAAGTCCCTTGAAATAGGTCTTCCCACAGGGGAAGCTGCTGACTGTTGCTCTTTGGCATGCATCAGCCATGGTTCTGTTATTCTGAACCTCTCACTGCTCCTGCTACCACATTAATAAAGCAAACACCACGCTGTATGCTGGCTTGTGTGGGTTCTGCATGATGGCAAGCACCGGTGGTGCAAGGATCCACTTTCGTCAAAACCATAAAGAAATGGAACTTCAGTGACAACACACTGGTGAATGAGTTTATGCATCCACCTCCCAATGGGACCTGTGACTGGCTGTTTAATTTGCTGGCCAATATTCACTGTAGAGGACAAGAGATCTAAAAGACATGAGATTCCTAAAAGCTGTGTAAAGATCAGCCTTTGTTGAGGAAAGCATACCTGTGCTTATGCTGAAGAGAACACTGCTGAATGTTTTCATCCCCCATTAGACAGGGAAACACCTGACTTTATCTTCCACATCCAAATCCATGTAAAATTCACCTTCACACTGTTTACAGAGTGCCTAAGCAAAATTTATATTTTTAAATCTATCCCAGTAAATTTTGACCTTCCAGATGGTACTGAAATATTAGGAATACCGGGCTTGTCCTATATTTTCACACATCTTTCGAGTCTGTGTGTATTTACCTAGCCCCAAAGGGCGTGGAGCTCTGTGTGTGACAGCCTGTGGTGTGCGGGAGTTTGGGTGCTGTGCAGAGCAGGCTCCTTGGTGTGAATCAGTGAGTGCCCGCACGCCAATGGAAGCACTCTGCTGCTGCACTGCCTGGTGATTCAGCTGCACTGTTTGCTTCATCCTTTATGCATCTCCTGTCAATGCAAATCCTTTGCAACGCTGAGGACTTCTAATCCCCTTATTTGTGATTCAGCCTTGGTATGAAGACAAACATTCCAAGCCCCTAAGAACTAACTGTGATAAAAGCCTAAACACTGTGAAACAAGAAGACATTATCAAGCAGGTTGAATGTATTTTTTTAAAGGAATCACTCCCTGTATAATCCTTATGCGTGGTGTTCTTCATGTTGCATGGAAAGAAAAGAATTCAATATTCATTCAGGTCACTTCAAACCCTGTTCTCCTCTGTATGTAATGATTATTTTTCGTTCTACCCTGTACAGTTTTGCATCTGCTCCTGGTACTGGACAACCAGTCTAGACTGGCCAAATTAATCCTGGCAGAGGATAAGCTTGAAGGAATTACTTGCTTGCCTCAAAGAAAGATAATGAAAACAACTTCAAAAGTGCTTGTTACCTACTACTCCTCCACTGGTTAAGAGATATTAGAAATATTGTAAAATGAATTCCCCCTTTAGTGAGGAGGAGAATTAATGAAGCTTGGTGTCCTAAACACTCATGTAATAAATCCTCTTCCCTGCTGTAAGACTAACCTCTCTTCACTATATAAACACCCAACACTTAATAACCTGATGGTCCAGTGCTTTCCACACTTCACATCCCCTTTCTGTGTCCTAAACCTGCCCTCACTACTCCCAGCTCCAAGCCATCCTCAGCTCTGCTCTCTGTTCCCTACTGTCGCGCTGTGCACTTGCCAGTTTGCAGTTTTGCAGTGCCTGCCCAGTACTCACCTGCCTGGTGCCCAGCCCTCTGCAGCCCTTCGGCTGTGGAGTAGTCACACAGGGCAGGCAAGGGGTGAGGTCCTTCGGCCTTCCATTGCACAAGACTTTGCACAAGACAGAAACACAGAATAAGCTGAGTTGGAAGGGACCCACGAGGGTGATCAAGTCCAGTTCCTGGGCCAGCACAGGACCATCCCCAAGACTCATACCATGTGCCTGACACAGCTTCATGCCATTCCCACAGGTCCTGTCATTGTCACCAGAGAGAAGAGATGAGAGCCTGTCCCTCGTTTTCCCCTCACCAGGAAGTTTTAACTTCAATGAGGTCTCCCCTCAGTCTCTTCTTCTCCAGGCTGAACAGACCAAGTGCCCTCAGCTGCTCCTCACACGGCTTCCCCTCAAGGCCCTTCACCATCTTTTTTGCCCTCCTTTGGATGCTCTCTAATGGCTTAATGTCTTTCCTATACTGCAGTGCCCAAAACTGCCCCCAGGACTCAGAGCAGAGCAGCAGTGCAGAGCAGAGCAGGACAATCCCCACCCTGGCCTGGCTGGCGATGCTGTGCCTGATGGGCTGTAATAGTTTGGAGAATGCCACCATCACACACACAGAAAATGAGAATCTTTTCCACTGCTCAGGAGGGCTACGAATGTTGGGGTGTGCTTGTTAAAGGAGTGGGTGCCCCAAGACTACAGGAGCCAAGAAGAGAGACAGAAGTCAGTGTGTTTCCATGTGTCCTGACTGAATGCCAGAGCTGCCTGCGGGGCTGTGATTGGGATGGGGACCTGCATGCCTCAATGCACGTGGGGATGGGAGCGGAGGTGAGAGTGAAGTGCCTCTCTCCTACCCTTCTCCTTCATCCCACGGGTAATTTGCATCTGAATAGGAGTTTGCTGAAACTGTGTGTGTATAATGTGAACTTCCTGCATGTTGAGGTATAGAGACAGATCTTTTTCACATAAGAAGGAGGCTTAGCCTCATTGATTTCATGTGGCTACATCAATTTACTCCAGCCAAAGATCTAATCTGCTCCTTTCAGTTTTGGCTGTTTAAAATTAAGAACTTTTAACTTTTCATGTTGCATAAATGAAAGAATTATAGTGAAGCAATCTCACAGTCAAAACATTTTTTATTTGATTTATTCTGCCAGAATACACCTCGTTCAGAAAATGGAGGTATATGGTATTCAAAATATTTGAAGAAATAGCTATTCCAGTGTTTCTTGCAGAAAAGCCTCTTGCAGATCCAGGGCAATTTTGATTATAGAACCACAACATTTAATGATACTCATCAAAGAGTTATTTCTTTAATCCACTACAGGAACTACAGGGGACTTTTTATGCTTCCATGTGAAAGCCCTTCTCTCTCTACTACAAATTTATTTAATTGCAGTTCACACTACAAGCTGTTTTGTCCTGCTGTTTTTGTTCTGCTTTGGTGCCTGGCAATCTCATTTATATTTAGGGGCCTCTGGGACAGCTAGATTTGTAGGAAAAATCTGTTCCCATGTGTATTTGGATCTAAACCACTGCTCATGGTCCTCTCTAGTCTATTGAATAGGTCAAAAGAACTTCAAAAGGTGCCCAAACAAAGCAAATTTGGATAATCTACATCTGTACAACTTTCAACAGGATTTGCACTTCCGGTGACCTTTTTTTTTAGGAATTCAAAATTATTTTAATATTTCTAAACCACTAGCAAAAAGTCATCACAGTCATTAGTATAAATCATATGAATATTCTTTAGGATAACTCCTGATCAGCTAGCCCGATCTCTCCATTGTTCAGTACTTCCCTCACAGACGTGTCCTATGCAAATCTTAGCAGTGGTGAGTCAATGTTTTCTTCTAAATTGTTCATTAACTTGAAAAATGAAGACAAAACCCAGTCCATTAAAGAGCTTACAAGTACTGCCCACTTGATTTTCTCTTTGTAGGTTTGTTTCAAAATAAATGCATTAGCAGGTGTGTAATTTATTTAATATGTCTCCTTTCTAGAGAAAACAATTTTTTTTTTTAGGAATACCTCTGGTATTTTGTTGAATTATTTTATTAAGACACAGCAAATATTAGTGTTTCAGTAAAGTGCATAACATCCTACAAAAGCTGATTTAAATTATCAAGGAAAACATTGAAGCAAATCATATTAGACTGGCTGATAAGTATAGTATAACCACAAAGAATTTAATTAGAATTTCAGCATTTGATAGTTAACTACCAGGATATGTGTAGCTGATGATCTAATTTGACTTTGTATTACCTTGAAAATTCTTTATCTGCAGACGACACTTTCCCAAAATAATCAGCGTATTGTTTAACAAGTTTCTTGCTTGGTATTCAAAGTAGAGAAGTGCCTTGAGTTCTGCTAAGATACATGAACATAAATAATACTGCAAGTTACAGAGAAAATCAGATTTTCCACAGATAAACAAACATACATATTTTATGTATACATGCACAAGGAAAAGACCTGTTTATTGGATTAAATGTTGGTCTGAATCCTTCTGAATATAGTTTGTGTCTTATAGGGCAGCTGCACAAGAGAGACCACAGATCAGCTTTTCCCTGTGTCATTAACTTTTTATAAATGACATGACCAAGTGTGGTTGGAAATGATTTCATGGCAAAAAATAAAAACTACAAAAGGTGCAAAAGTGCAAAGTGGTTTATACTCACACAGCTGTATCCATGCAGTGGTTCATTCCACTGCACAGATACACAGGTTATGCTAGTTTCAAGTTATAAATCTGAAAAAGCTGAAAACTCTTCTAATTTCCCATATGCAGAAGCTTCAGTAGAGTTATTAATATTACAGGCTCAAACCTTTATGTAAGAAACTACATGATGATTTGAAGAAGCTTTTAATTGAAATTTTTGTGAGCCAGGTTTAATAATGGATTTCCTTCTGTCTCAAATCTGTAACATCCTGGAATGGAAGGACAAAATACAGCTGATTTTACACTCTGGTTCTGCAAGAACCATTCAATCTTTGGATCTGAAAGCCAGGAAGTGTTTGTAAACATCAATATTCTCTGATTTTTTAATATTATTCCTGTAGTATAAAAACAATGCCTCCCAAAACCTTCTGAATCTACTCCATTGCTGAAAGCCTATTCAATTTGTTTAACATTTTTAACTTTAAAATAACCTATTTATGCAGTTCTGGAAGTAGCAAAGAGTGCTTTGCTAGTAAAAGGCTAAAATCTACCATTATTCATGTCAGAGTCCCTCATGGGCACTGTTTAGTTGAAATTGATGGGACAATGAGAGGAAGGGAGATGCTGTCTTTAACAGGAGAGAGAGCATTTGTACACTGTTTTTTTGAACAGACAATGCCCTCCTTTCTCACAAAAACTGAGTCCATGTCTACAAATAGCTTCTGTAAAAGGAATGGGACCTCTGGGATTACTTCAGGAGTGTACACCTGTGTAATGTAATGAAAATTATGGCAGATTTCAATCAGAATGAAAAATGCTTCCAAGAGTTTACAGTACATGAAGTACTAACTAGTAAAACTTTGCCTTGGTATTTAACCTTTGCTGAAGCTGGACTTTAGCTGAGTGAGGATTGTACTAAACAGTTTTAATGGGCAGCCTTAAGAAGCTTTTGATGAAAAATGGATATGAACATAGGGAGTTATTTATATACTAATGTGCATGTTACAGGATAGAAGAATAATTCTATGCCAAAATAGGGCCATTCATGGGGATTTTTTTTTTTCAGAAGCAGAATAAACAAAAACAAAATGACAAATCGTGAATCTGGGCCACTGCATTTTGTTCTTCCAGGATGTTTGTTATTTTACCTTGTTTACTCCCCGTTTTATACACTAATCTTGTCTCAAGTCAAGCAATATCTTTGATCTTGTGCTATGTACACAAAGCTTCCATCTTGTTGGAGGACTACATATTATTAAAATAACAACAAACTCAGTAGCCACATACAGACTATCTGATACTGTAGACATTCTCTACTGCCATTATTGGCTAGAAAATGTTGGATAAAGTGATTCCAAAAGAATTATGTCATATGATGGGTTCAAGAGCAGAAACTCCAAGGGTCTGTGTGGATATCCATGCTGGCTCCAGATGGATTGCAGACAGAGGTATATTTTGTCATAGCTACAGGTTATGCTGTCTGCATGCAGGATGATCTAGGATCCTGGGATATGTTCTTCCAAATGTTTGAGGTCCTGATTAACCCAGCCCCAAAAGATTCTCTTCACACAAATAAATATTTTTTTTTTAGTAGAGCTGGCATTTGAAATGTTTCCTAGAAGTACATGACTTTTATTTCCTCTTGAGGTTCAAATATAAATTTAATGTTATTTTACTGTCTCTTGTTTGTGATGGCAATTCCTACAGTTACACAACGGTTTGCATTTTATTCAAGTATTTTCCATTCTTGCGAGTGAAATAAAACAGGATATACAGAATGTAAGACAAATAGATGTAATTTAAAGGAATTTGATTTTTTTTCCATTTTGCTCAGTCAACACAATATAAGGCAAATTACATAAGTCAAAGTACATTAGAGAGGAAAAGGCGGGAGGGTTTGCCTTCAGATTGGTTGTGTCAAAGTGTGTATCTGGACTGGCCACTAGGTTTTTGATTAAGGTAGACTCTGATGTCTTGTTCTCTGTCTCAGAGGGGGCAATTTGCAGAAAGAACCAGTAAACTTTGCCTTCTCTGTGACTTACCTGGCACACTTCCCAAGTTTAACAGTCTGAAATTGTATTGTTTAAAGAATAGGGAAGAGGGTTGTTTAGCTTGTGGTAGCTGGAGTTTCAACATGCAACTGTAAATATCTGTACAAAATAACTGCCTGCAATGTTTGCTGTTAATGTCCTTGTCTCTGGGCTGTCCAAGTCTCTATAATCTGTTATGGCAAAATGCCTCGGCAACATCCTTCCCAGAATGAAAACCGGCTTAGCACACATTTTAAGATGGATATTTACACACATTGAACATGGCCACCTGGTCCCTTTACACTGTAAGGCTCTTGCCTTACCTACAACACAGGTATCACATTGTGAGGTGAGGATCTGAGCCAGTGAGCTGGTGCCTCTTTGGAGGTGAATGAGGACCTCAGAAGCACAGAGAGTGAGTATTAGGAGTGCATGAGGGACTGACATGCTTGGGCATGTCTTCAATTAGTTTAAGTACATAATAAATGCCTTAACTGGTCTGGTAGGAGTTCTAGCTACTCCTGTACTCTATTTCCAAAAATGGCATTAGGTGATATTGTTTTAGGAGACTGCCAGAGTCTGCCCTTTATTGACAGACCAGGACTTCCATGCTTCTCCCAGCACCCAGGATTAGGAAAGTTAAAAGGCTACATCTTTATTCATTCCCTTAAGCATTAGACTGTGAACTTGCCTAATCTCTCTAGGAGCTGTTGATGTCATCTCTTACCAAGTCTCATCTTGCAACATGCTCCTGAAGGTCCTTATCTACTCTGTATACAACACTTTATGTGCTTCAAGTTGACATCCAGCCAACTATAATTGATGTTGCCTTACTCTACTTCTCAGAGAGTTTGTATATCAATCACTTTATCAATTGGTTGTTAAATCAATAATTTTCAGGGTTTAGTGAATCTCAGTAAACTCTGCTTCATCCTTTTCCACTGAAATTGGAAATCCCAAACCTCTTAGTTGTTCCTCATACAGTTCCTTGTAGTTGATTCTACATTTCTTTGACCATTTTTCTTGCTCTCCTATGTGCTTTTTTTATCATCACTAGTCCAACTTGTGGTAGGATAACCAAAAGCACAGGTATTACTCATGATGTCGTTACACCAAGGCTTCATCTCAATACCACTCCTGGTGACATCCAACAATTTTGGGGCATTTATCTACAGCTGCACAGTGACTCCATGGGTTCAGAGAGCTGCCAGTGATGATACTATAATACTTTTCCTAAACTGCCAGTTGCCAGTTCGAAAGAGCATAATACTGGCATAATTTTGATTACTTTTCTCTAAGTAATTTACCTTAATCTAGACTGAAGTTCACCCCAAACTTTTTTTACTCACTCACTCACTCACTCACTCACTCACTTTTGTGAGGTTCTTCTGGACCTGCTATGAGGACAAATCTTACTACTCAGAAGAGCTTCATACCTCCTCTAAGTCTGAAGATTTCACTGTTCATCCCTTTCTACAGTGAATGAGCTCGTGGTGTCATGCATCCCTTCTTTTCCCTAATATCAGAGCATATGAATTTGTTTCTTTCCCAGCTCCATTTCTGGGCTACATGTTAGAGTGGGCCAGCATCTAAGGCTGCACACAAGGTGTGTAACTGCTGTGGTTGCCCTCCTTCTCCATTAGCCCACAGAGCAGATGCAACTGCAACTGGCTCATCTGGAGCTGAGGAGCCAGAGAGATGCAGCATCCCTGATTCAGAAGTTACTTTTGCAAGAGCAGGAACAAGCTGATCATGTTGGCAAAGGAGCATGAGGAGATAATGGGGACCCCAGACACACCTTATCTTGTGGAGTGTCTCCATTCCAGGGTAAGTTTTTTTTTGTTAATGGAAAGTTGTGGACTTTTTTTTCCTCACCCCAACAAATAGGAAAAGTCAGATCACGTGTGCACTGTAGAACAGAACATACTCTTTGGAACCTTGCGTTCAAAGTGGTTTGACTTCATTCACTGGCTGTAGAGATTTCCCATTTTGATAATTTACTAGGTCACACAGGCCAATTATTTGGGATGAAATAAAGTTATCAGGAAAGGAGAATGTTCCTTTGAAGGAACATGATCTGATTTATCGGGTTTTCCTAGGGAGAGGGGGGAATTGTTTTCCTTTTAATTCTGTTCATTCTTTCATGAAACTCTGGGTTCCTGCTTCCTTTTAATCCCAAGAACAGGACATGTAAATTTATTTCTCAGTAAATCAGTGAAGGGCTGCCAGGTTTGTTGGCAGCATGAAAGAGGATTGATGGTGTGGGACAAGCAGAATGGAAGAAAAAGGAAACTTTCCTGATTCCAAACAAAACCCATTTTAAACCAATTGTGTGAGGACCTGGAAAGGTTCAAAAGAAATGTTAAAACAAAAGCAAGGAGATATTTACTGTATCGATACAATTAAAGGAGATCTCTCCTGGTGCTGGTCTGCAGGGAAGTTGCATCTCTCCTGCTCTCACTATTCATCCCCTCCAAACAAGACTGGTTGTGCTCTGCAACGACTGGAGTGTGACTCACCTCACTGCATGTTTTGAAATGAGCCTGTTATGCCACCCTGATTCCTTAATGCTCAGAATACCTAGACACAATTCAGGCAATTTTTAACATCAAACAAAGATCAGAGCAGCAGGAAGAAAGAGAGTAGAGTTAGGACTGACTTTGTCAAGCAATAGGGAGGGGTCAGGATTAGAATCAAAGTCAAAGCATTTACCATTGAGCAAGAGTGTGCTCATTACAAGTGTTACAGAGCTCCTAAAAACAAATATGTTGTTACCTTATTTTTAGTCATTTACCTGTCAAAACACAATGAGATACAGTTAAACAAGAGTTACAAAGAGTAAAGTAAAAATTGGGCATTTTATACATGTAAGCCAAAAGTCATTAGATAACACTCCAGCTTTGCAAACTTGTTCTATACGTACTTACTTGTAAGTTAGATATTTTCCACCTCTTGCTAATTCTGTGTTAGTAAAAATGTGTTAAATTAAACATACTGCTATATTTTGCCTTATAGGATCTGGTAATGCAAACCATAATTTCACACTGAACACCTGATATTAGATTTCCAAACCTGAACGTTGAACAGTGTGCTACTTGGGGTATATTTTATAAAAAGAAGGCAAATGGAATTAGCTGTCATTGAAGGCAAAGTAAATTAACTGTCATTATGAACAAGAACAAAGAATTAAGATTTTGCCACGAGAAGAGAAAGACTATGGTCCTTCCCACTTACCTCTATACATGTAACTGATACACCCACACCATCAGGCTGAACTCTTTAGGTTCCCTCCACAGATCAAGGTACTTTGAAGGGTCACTTTAGGTGTGAGGTGGGCTGCATCAATCTCTAGTAGTGACTAAGATCCTAATTTAGGCCTAATTCATCTGGGCTTTGGAAAAGAGGAGTACTTGTGAGAGCAGAAAAAAAAAAATCTGCTTTGAGTTCCTAAGTAGATCATGAAAATCATAATGATAACACACATTGTGCTGTCAAAGAAAAATGAGACGTTAATCAAGTTAAGTGATAGACTGAAAAATACCTCTCTTTTGAAAAAAATCGTGAAAAATAGGAGTTTCAGAGCCTAAGAAGCTGGAAAGAGATTTAGGGATGTGATGATCCTAATAGCACCGCAGAAAGTTATGTTATTAAGAAGCACATCTGACATGAAAATAAGGCAGTCCGTCTTGAACTGAAAAATATTCATATGAGGGACAAAAATATTCAAAGATAGAAATGCAACTCATTTCCTTCACAGTCTCAAGCTTGACACCGTGGAGAGTAAGGCAGAGCCCTCAATCTGAGTCAGAGATCTGCTTCATTCGCTGAGCATCTGGTTGAATAAGGCCCTGGACATAACTGCAGGATGTGGATTTCTACAGTCTGTCTTGAAAGGGAGAGAAAGCAAGCAGATCAGTCTGTCCCAGAGCTACAGGCACAGTGTACCACTGTAATTATTAACTTGAATCTTCAATAAATTTTCCTGGTTGCTGTGGGTTACCACCTGTCAGTTGGCAATTTTACCAGCCAGGGAATAGAAACAGAGCCCCAAGCTTCAATTCTTTTAGCATTTTTTTCTTTCTGGTCTTGCTTTTATTATCCACTGGATGACCATAAACAGCTGACAACGCTCAAATGGCCCTGCTGACAGTTCTGTGGCTTTTTAGCACAAAGAAGAAAACACCCTATTCTCTCCTTCTCCCATTCCCTGTTTGTGACCAGGCAGGTTCTGTTAATTCTAGTCATGTTGCAGCTCCCACCTTTGCCCAGTTGCCTTGCTGTATCTGCAAGCTCCCAGCTTTGTCCAAGGAAGTACAGACAATGCCCTTATTTCCCATAGCCTTTGATGAATGTTTGATAAGAACATCTCTAACCCAAATCCTCTCGCAGGTGGATTATGCTTTCAGCTCACAATGCAAAAGCCAAGGTGACAAACTCTACAGAAAGTGTTGCCCTTGCACAAAAACTTCTGTGTGTGTTCTGTCACATCTTTCTGCCTGGTTTTTGCTGCCTTTTTGGCTGATTTTCTCTTTTAATTGCACTTTACTGAGTTTCAGCTCAGCCTTTGACCTTGTGATTTGCTTTACTGTTTCACTTGACACTTGAGTGATATGCAGCTTGTTGTTACTGCCCTGTTCATTTCCATACTCTATGAGCAATCACAGCATCTCTTTGAAAACATTGTCCAGCTGCTCAGAGGTTCATTTCAGATCACTTGAAATTTTTCCTTGTTTTTTTCTGGCTGCTTAGTGATGTCTGTCCCAGTTCATTCTATCACACTGAAAAATTTGACTTGGCAAATTTTGTTCAGATGTTTGGGAAAGTGAACTGAAAGTAAGTGGAGATAAGGGGGTGCCCCCACAGGTAATGAGACCTGGACCTCTGAATGTCTCTGAAGGAGAAACACAAAAATGTTAGCACAGTACCAGTATCAGAACCTTAACTCAATATATCATCCTGCCACAGAAAGGACTGGAAATTCTCACTGGAAATGTAAGTATAGATCAATCTCTATTCCCTTCTTCCCCACTCCCGCACTGATGTACCAAAAAAATAAAGAAGGACCCAGAAGATAATATTCCTCTTCCTTAGGACTGCAGTTTGCTCTGTGATTACACAGATTATTCAAACAATAGATATGCTAATTGATAACGCAAAATTTCCATCTTTGTGTGTGACTGTCTCTATGCAACCCTCCATTACCCTGAAGCAATTGTATTCACTAGGAAATTTACAATTACCTGTAATTGAAGGAAACATCTTAAATTTTCAAAGTGAGAGTGAGAACCAGCTGTAATTCCTGGATGCAGTTACAAATATTCAGCCTCTTTACCTCGGTAACAGCTTCCAATAAAAACTGCTAACAGTTCTCAGATTTAGGCATTTCTTAAAATACTTTGAATTCCATTACAATTTTTTTCAAGAATCACAATTCATAGTATGAGGAAAAAATGGAGATTAGTTTTTTTAAATGCCTGATGTAAATCAAACTCAGCTCTTTAAGAACAGAACAGTCACTGTAAAAACAGACAGCATAAAAATACCAAATGCAAGAGAAAATGGAAGGACTGGGGCAAGGCTGTGGTCTGTATTGTATATAGTTTAATTTTGTAAACTCGTATTTTCCTAAACCATAACTTCTCATAACTTCTGTCATGTCTTTCACTGGAAGTCAACTTTCTATTCCACATTTCAGGGTGCTATCTGGGATGAGAAATATTGTGCTGTGAGCCAAGGGAAAAAATTTATTTGGGTGTTTGTGCAAACAAACTACAGTCACCTGAACCAGCCTCTGCATCTCAGTCCTTGAGGTCTGCTCTTTCACCCTACAGATGTGCAGACAGACCAAGAAACTCCTATGTTATAGAACCAGAGAATCATGAAGCTGGAAAAGACCTCTAAGATCATGAAGTCCAACCATTAATGAAGCAATGCCACGTTCACCACTAAACCCCAAGTTATCATGTTCTAGACATCCAGCAATGTCGCGCTGTGTGAGTGGGACATGAGGGAATTCTGACTCCCCTTGTCTCCATAGTAACAACCCCATCTTCATTTCCAAGGCCTGTTCCTCAAGTGTCACAGCAACTTCTGAATTCTCCCAGGCTGTCTGAGATGAGCTAATTAAGCATCTACAAAGCACAATACAAAGGGAGCTGACGGGTAATGCTTGAGGAGGAGACATCTTTATGTCAAAGAGGCGTGAAATGAGTATGAAAAAGGTTTCTAATGTAGCCTCAATCAGTCAGTTTGTATAAAGTAAATTGATTAAACATTTGAATGCAGAGATAGTTGGGAGAAAAGCTGATGCATGTGGTCTTGCCATTAATCTGGTTACAGCATTGCACTGACACCAATGCTCTATCTGATAGTAGAAGAGCTTTTTAGAAGTGTATGGAACTATCCTTGGTTCTACTCTACCTGCTCAAGTGGCCTGGGAAGGGAAGAATGTAATTCCTGATCCATAATTCCTTTTTTTATTTTTTTTAACAACAAAAGTAAGTAGCCAATGAGCTGCTGTTTGGGACGCTCTCTGAGGGTCAAGGCTAATGAGAAGCACGAGATGAGAGAGCAACACTTTTCAGCACCTTTCATGTGTTGGCTTCCCCTCACTCTAATTACAGGCAGAAGTCTCCATTCCACAAGTCATTTTCAGTGGCACTGCTACAGTTTGAATCATGCTTTGCTTCCAGCAAATGGCTTTAAAACCGAGTTCTTGTTAAAACATCATTTGTGTGGATCTCAATAAAAAAACTTATGATACAGTGTGGCTGTGGAATACCTTTATTCCTTCTGGTGATTGTCAGAAAAATACTTTATCCCATATTATTATTATCAGTGACAGATTTGTGTTGACAATGGTGCAGGCTATGAGCAGCTGCAGCTTCCTTCTAACACACATGATCAGAGACTGACAAGTTAATTTGCATCTTTTAAGTAATATGTAAAATTTATCATAATAGAAGATCTAGGACTTGCTATTCATATTCTCTCACAGAAAGGTTTACTCTTTAAATAAACCTATATGCATGAACCAGAGGGTAATCCCTAAGCATGCTTTGGAATGGCTACTTTTTGGGCTTTCAGAATAATTCCCTAGCAATCCTATTGAGGAATTGATTGAGCTTTTAGAAACATTTGTTTGTGTTAGTGAGTGGTGCAGTCTGATCTACTGAATTTGCTCACGTTGTAGAGGATGTTCCTTTCCTAGGGTACCTCATGGCAGGCAGAAAAAGCATTAAATGTGCTTGGTCCAACTTGCTTGTGCTTTTCAAATCCAGATCTGCAATGAATGAGAAGCTACACTTCTATTTTTCACCTAAACTCTGAAAGGCTTTTCCTGATGGTGTGCTTGCCTTTATGGTACATTCCTGATCTTGTTGAGTCTTCTCCTTTTCCATATCTGCTCTGAGGGGTTGATTTAGGTGATGTGCCTTGAATGACAGAACTCTAGAAAATTATCAGAAGGTGCAGAATAGCTGGTGAGGGAACCCAGCTGGTGAGACAAGGAATCAGACATCAGGAGGTTTCAGGTGTTCCCTAGCACTGGTAGGCTCCACTCTGCCCTGCTGTCATGGGGGGATGGTTTGCACCTTCTCTTATCCAAGTTTCAGTCTGTCTGTGCCCCTTTTACTTTTTCTCCCTGGAAAAGTCCTCCTAATCAGCCCTCCCTTATTTTTCCTTAAGCTAATTCCCTCCTTAAACCACTTTGCATTCCCTTTCTCTGCCTCCTCCTCCCAAAATCCCGATCAGCTGTAGTATTGCTTGACTCTGCTTGCAGATAGCTCTTCTCCTATTTTCCATCTGAATGGTTTTAAATGAAAATTATCTGGGGCAGTGACCTCCTTCAATTTGTGTCCATAAAGCACTCTGGGGATCTATTCTTGAATAACATTAAACACAACAATGATAAATCTGACTGCTAATGATATAGGCAAAGGAGCAAGTTTGCTTTACTGCTGGAAGGCAGATCACAGACAGTTCACTCTTTTGCTATTGGTATTGCTGCCACAATCCCATTTTCTCTTGCAAAACACAGAACTAAAGATCAAAATTACATATTGAGTCTGGACTCCTTTTTATATCAGGAAAGCTAAACCCTTTAGGGGAAAGTTGTGTCAGGGAAATTGCCCCAGCAAAGAGTAATATTAGAGTAATAGAATAATGTCAATGTCCTAAGCAGATTTGTGACGGAATTAAACAGTATGCGCTGATTTTTGTTCAGATATGTGTGTCTCTGTCTTGCTCTTGCAATTAGACAGAACTGTGCTTTAACATCTGAGGACAGATTTGGGAAACTCAATTATACGGAAATCAAACTATTATGCAGCATTTTTGATCAGTTTCATACTGCATTTCTTGTTGCTAAGATGGGATAACTTGCCAATGCAGCAGAGAAATTAGTACTGTTCTAGAGTATTATTGAGCATAAAGTTCTGGAAATGTAGAGAGGTTATTACTCCCTAAATAATATCAAATAGATCTGCCAACACATAAGCCCATTTCTTCTGAACTAAAAGGCTAAGCCTTCTGATGGCAATCTTTCTTCAGTGTTTTTAAAACCCAAGAGAAGCTCTTCAGTAGTCCACCATGTTCCCCATGGATTAGCATAAATAGTTTGCTAGAAACTTCTAGCTTTAATGTCAGCTATTTACTGTCACATCGTTGTGTAATTACCACAAAAATCAGGGTTAAGAAAGGAAAATAATAAGCAAAATAAAGTAAGCTAAGAACTTGTTTAAAATATGTTTTTTCTTTTTCTTCAGCATTAGTAAAAATCTCCCAAACAAATGCTTACTTATTTTAAATGAAATAGATGAGATCTGATTTGTCACACCATAGAAATGAAACTCTTAGAACTGTATTCCAGATCCTTGAATAAGAATGGTATCACATCAACTTAGGAAAAATAAGATGAATTCTTCTCTATTGTACAGATATATGGTGAAGTGTAGGTATGATTTTCTTTTAATTCTGGGTGCTTTGAAGTATGTGCTTTCATTGGATGTAATTTTCCTGATTTTTCTTCTCTTATTTTCCTCTTTGCATATTCCATCAGTGATAATCGTAATTGAAAACAAGTTAGAAGAAAGCTATGCCGCAAACTAGGAAGTTTTTACAAGCAGCTGTTAAACCTTAACATGTCTGGTTTGTGCAGCAAATTGAGAGTTAGATTACATTTCTTTCAGTTAAAAAAAAAAAAAAGAGAAAAGGTGGCTTTGTTGCTTTCACTGTTGCGGATTATTGTAGGAGGGAAATTAACCTCCCACCACACCTCCATTTCTTATTTTCTTAAGCTTTCCAGGCCTGATTCACTGCTGTATGACTTCAGTTTTAAGAGCTGTTACAATGGGTATGCACAGGAAGGAGTGCAGCTGGAGTAGCACCATGGAGAGTCAGACCTATTATCTTGGCAAGTGACTAATCCCACGCTCCACAGCACAGCCTTTAAAATATCACACTTCTTACCCAGGAAATAACTTTCTGCTCAGCAGAAGTGCTGGTCACCTGCACCTATATGCTCTTCGGGTTTTCTGAGACAGCTATACTGAAGTTTACTTGAATGAAACAGGTCCCAGAACTGCAAAAATTCCAGAGGTAGCAAGTTTACTCCTAGCAAAAGCTGGCCATTCACAGAGTGAGCCCAAGTGGAATGGAGATAGGGAATCATTGGTGATCTGTGACCAAGACCAAAAATGGACAGACCAAACTATAGTGAAGGAGGGCTATTTGTGTTTGCAAATGGAATGAGACCAACATTCCTGCTGAAATTCAGTAGAAGAAGATGCAAAGTCCTGCCCCTGGGAAGGAGGACACTGGCTGGTGGGCACAGCTCTGCTACAGAGGCTCTGGGGGTCCTGGTGAGCAGCAAGCTGAGCGTGAGCCAGCCCTGGCAGCAAAGGTGCCAACAGCTCCTGGGATGCATGAACAGAAACAGAATCAGTGGATTGAAATGACTGTACACCTCTACTCAGCACTTATTAGACCACGCTGCATCCAGCTTTGGCCTCCCAGAACAAGACATCCATAATCTGCAGCAAGTTCAGTGGAAGATGATCGATATGGCAACGGTGGTGATCCCCTGGGAGAAGAGACTGAGGGACTTGGGCTTCTTCAGACCCCAGAAGGGACAGCTTCAGGGGACTGGATGGCAACATACCTGTACCTTACAAGGAAGAGTAGAGGCAGGCTCTTCTCAGTGGTGCCTCACAGGAGGATGATAGACAATGGGATTAAGGTAAAAAAAGAGAGATTCAGGCTGGGTGAAAGTAAAAGCCTTTTTCTCTGTGAGGACAGCAGAGCAGGGGGACAGGCTTCTGGGGAGATTGTGCAGGCTCCATCTCTGGAGATTTTCAAGCTCAAACTGAACAAAGGTCTGAGCAGCCTGAGCTGATCTCAGAGCTGATCCAACCCTTTGTATAAGGTTGGACTAGAGACTTCTGGAAGTCCCTTCTTCCCTAAAGGACATATTCTTGATCCTATTAAAGCAACAGTGGTCAAGAGTAAAGAAGTGTCATATCAATAGATTCTAAAAGCGTTGAGATACCAGTGTTTGTATGAGAGTAAAAGAACCTTCTATCTGAACACAAAAACATTTTCCCCCTCCCCTACCCAATATTAAGCTGTTCTGTGACTTTTTGTGACTACAGCAGTATTTAGGCCATATGGCAATTCACAGCAATGAAGTCTGAAATATTTGAGTATTACCAGTATTGCATGACAGAATCAATGTCTGGGTCAGTACCCTATTTCTGATTCATCACCCTATTGAATTATTGCCATTTTATAGTGCTTTAGGAAAGAATGTCAAAGCTGCCAAGTTCCATCATTTAAGCAAATCTGTTTCTGGTTTATAAGTTTATGCATTAGCTTATGAATTATCTCTATCCAGATGGATTTTTCACTTGCTTGCAGACTTATAAGGGGTGGAAACAAAAGTACCCATGATTCCAAATGTACTGATAAAAGTAGTCCGAATTATATTGGTAGAGGACATTTTTTTCCTTTTTCCCTAAGGAACAAATAACCTAACTTGTAGGACAAGAATCAATGTAACAATGGCTTTCTTTCTATGTTTATATGACCAAGTAGTTTCAGTTTTTAACAGAACAAAATGCTGTAAAGACAGCTAGATTCCTTCCTACATTTATACGAAAAAAAAGTTGTAGCTTCTTATAAACAGCTGTAAAAATACTGATAGGACTTCAGAAAGAATTCATTTATTTCTCCTGCCCTTTCCCAAATGAAAGTCCTTTTCTATTCTCATAGTTAAATAAATAGAGACTCAGGAGAGGGACAGAACACATTACTGCATTCACTGTGGTGGTTTGGGACTGGCTGAAGCCCTTCCCATGCCACCTGCATTAGAGTTCACCTTTGTATAAACTGTGTGGTCATACTGATGGGGGGGCACTGGTGTCAGTGCTACTAACTTTTAAAAGCTTTAATCCTCATGAATTTATTGCTCAGGAGAGGGATAGGAAGTACTGGGTTGTAACTCTTTATAACTCCTACTGACTCCTACCAGTCCCTGGACAGTCAGTGGAAAGGAACAATGATTGCTTTAGGAAAACTAATACTGCTGCTCCTGACATTCAGAGACATCCTAGCTATGCTTTCCATTGACTTCACAGGGAATTTAAGGCCTTTTTTAGAGGAAATATGTCAAGTCCTTACTTCTTCTCTATGTCCACCTCTAAGGCTGGTTCAGCACTTTAGGAAATTCTGGATCTCACCAACACTGCTTTTATTTAAAAGACCAATGCTTTATGGCATTCTGGAGTTTCTTTAGATCATTACTGATGGGATTTTCTAATTGTTATCTCAAAATGTTACTGAAATAGAATCAGGAGTTTTCAACTTTGACATTACATCCTTAAGCCTTTGCTGAACATCCATCCAAGGGAGTATTAGAAGTTGTTGACTTAGCAGAGAAAAGCTTTAACAAAAGGTCAAACAAAATCATAGTGGAATCAATAATATGTTTTCAAGGGGACACTTAAGACAGGCCCTTCCCTGGACAACGGGACAATAAAGGAGACCTAGGAACAAAGAGTCCTTGATGTGGATTTATTCCATTGAGCCACGGGTTTTGAACAAACAAACATTAACTTGACCTGAGAGAAATGCTAGGGACCATTGAGCATCCCAGGTCAAACAGCAATCTCTATGCCTTTAAGTGTGTGGAGCATAAATGCATAATGGAAAAAAACAAACAAACAAACCAAAAAAATGGCTCCAAAAAATTACCAGAGTGGATTTACTTATAGGGCATCATGCTTTTAGAGAGATCACAAACATAGAAATCGAGAAGGGCAAGTTCAGACTTTGAAACTGTGCTCAAGAAGAAATTCTGAAAAGATCTTAAGGTTAGTGGTAGACAACCTGAATATATTCTTGCAGTTGGGGAATAAAAGTTACAAAAAATGCTATGAGTAACAAAAAAATTACATTTCCTTGATTTCTACAGAATAGTTCTTTGAAGACTTGATCCTAGACCTGAAAACAATCTCGTAGCCTTGCTCAAAGAGCAAACTGAGGTAAAGTCTGGAGACTGCCAGAGAGGGGAATCGTCAAAAAAAAAAAAAAAAAGCTAAAGCAAGTCACATGAAAAGCAAATTAAGATATCCTCTCAACTGAGAGATGCTACACAGCTGCGATCTAGTAGGATTCAACATCCTCAGCATACATATGAGGGTTGCAGTTTGCTGTTTATAAAGGAAATGTTAAAAAACTTCCTGTAAATCTGATTTCAATCCAATAGTCAAATACTAAAGCACCAAAAATGCAAAGTGCAATATTTTTCTCTTCATGCCCAACTAACCAATGAAATACTTGCTAATGGAGGTAGCAAACTCACCATAAATTCAATCTCTTGCTTGATTCAATTCCTTTCAAAATATGTTGTAGGAATAGTATAAAGATGTGTTTGCTGTAGAAACTATCAGTGGCCTTCAATGGGCTGTTTTATATAGAAGGTCGGTTGAATGACCATTTTTGCCTTCCTGATTCTAAATTACAAAAAACCAAAACCCATACCAGTTAGGAGTTAGGCTCTACACTTTAAACTATAGTATGTTATTTAGGATAGAAAAAATTTCAAATTCTTGTTTTACTCTTGCACTTAAATGAATTTAGTTCTCAGAAATGACTGTAATTGAAAAAATCATTTGAAACATGCTTATTTTTCTATGCAAATGGGCCCTCTGCTTCCTAACACTGCTGCAGCAGCAGTAGGACTAAGGGGCTGTGGTTACTCTTTGCTCAGCAATCTTTACCTCCCCGACCAAACTGACAACTGGGATTGCAAACAGGATTGGCTCCATGCTGCCTAACATGTGGAGCAATGTATATTGTAATATTTACCTTTAAATTAAAATTATATTTGTAATCTAGCTACCAAAGTGAGAAAGAAACTACAGGCTCCTATTTACTTCCAACAATAAAACATAACCGGGCTATTTTTTAAAACAGCACCAACCTATAAAAATTAAAATTAGAAAGTCAAATGAGGCTAATATCCCATTCCATGAAATTTATCAAAGGTTTTATAGCTCTAATCAGTGGCCAAAGTAGAAAGGCTGGTAAAAGCTGATTTGCCATCTGAGTATTTCAAGTAGTTACTTTGGCCTTTCAGTAGAGAATTGGAACAGCACAGAGATCTACCATAACTCTGATATTGCTGTTTGGGTACTTCTCCATACTCTTTTGACCATTAGCACAGAAAAAAGTACATTTTATAAGGTAACTTTTCTACAGCATTTAACTGTGAACAGGATTATTTAATGCTAGCAAGAATGCTAGCAGAAGCTGGCCTGTTATATGCTAAAAACAGATGTTAGGTAAGACTGAGCTAATTTTTTGGTCCTAGTTGTCACTAATTTCAGAGAAACTATTCCCACCTTGTGATCATGGTCAGGAGCTTTCTCTTCTTGACGGTGAGGTTATTTTAACCTCAAGTTTGCAACAGAACTCTAAACATCTGCCTCAGGTGATAAGCCTTGGACTTCACAAGAGACAGCAAAATCAGAGTTTTTTCAGCTGAAATCTATACTGTGCGATGGATTTTGTGCAATGGATTTACATCTGATGGATGTAAAAGGATGCTCACTCTAATTGCATTACATGAAAGGGTTTTAACCTTTTTGTCTAAATGTACTTTAATATAACATTGGTCAATGCAGAGACAGCAAACGATATTTCAGGGATTGTCATTAATTGATCCAAGACAGGCTAGAAAAAGAGCAATCATCGATAAAATATAAAAAGAGTAAAACTTGCAACAATTTCTGAGTGTATATTGTAATATAATGATTACTAGCATTAAACGAAAATTCAATAATATGCCACTAGAAATGTGAAACATTTTTAGCAGTGAGGGTGAACACTCATTGGGAAAATTTACTAGGTACACACTGGACTCTACCCCTCAGAGCCTTTAATCAATGATAGACATCTCTCCTGAAGGGTTTGGAGCTTGATAAAGGTGCTTGTG
Organism: Edolisoma coerulescens; assembly: GCA_013397115.1. Classification (NCBI taxonomy): domain Eukaryota; kingdom Metazoa; phylum Chordata; class Aves; order Passeriformes; family Campephagidae; genus Edolisoma; species Edolisoma coerulescens. The sequence continues at coordinate 2,390,925 of VWZW01001826.1, forward strand.
ACTGTGATTCTGTAAGACCAAGGCCTCTAAGACCAAGGAGATCGCAGTGGAGTATTATGCTGATCTCAGCTGTTCCTAAAATATCTTCAGCCTTTCACATCTAAGTTACCTTCAGTATTGTAAAATTAGAAAATTATGTATTTCATGGAGCTATGGCAACATGGAGTTATTTTGCAAACTTACTTAAGAGAGAAATGTAACATGCTATGCAGAAAGCTTAGGGAAATCTTAGAGATGGAAGAATATTTTCCATTCACATCCTCAGCTCTTTTTAGAAAGTTACATACTGATAAAATGGCAGAATATGAGTGAGAGAGAAAAAGCTGACAGATTCATACCAAGTGTCTGTGATTTAACAGATAAAAGAAACTATGATGAAAACTAGAAAAACCTCAATTGAGAGACTCAGATTACAACTGAAAACAGATTCTTTTTTTCCCATATGTCCACACACAGCACCAATTGAGGAAGAACAAATTAAAGTTTTATGAATACCACACAGCTCCTGTAAGATGTCATATAGACCCATGAGGTCTAGGAACTCTAGGATCCATAATATTCTAGGAATCAGCTAGACATCATTTCAGCTTCTTTTTCAAAGGAAGTATGAATAACAGCTAGGTCTATTTAATTGTATTGCAGAAAGCATAAGGAAGGCTTTGTGCCGAAAAAGCTACTCAGGTGTGGCTGTGAGAGGCACGGAGAGTCGGACTAGGTCAGCTGCATCTAGACTGCAGGAAAGGAGGGCTTTAGGACATTCCTAACCACCTCTCTCTCTCCAGACATCTCAGCTGGGCCCTTCAGCCCCTGGGACGGTCCCAGTTCCTGTCCCTAGGGCCAGATGGTACAGCACACAAGCCCAGGTATATAAACATGGCTAGCTCGGAGGCCTTGCTGCTACGTCTTCGGTAAAGGCGGCACACACACAAAAAGAGCCGAAGGCGAGCTCCTCACCCGAGGGAGCAGCCTAAGGGCAGATAATCCAGTGTGTGCAGGTGGAGGCAAAGAAGGAAAGAGGGGGCTTCTCGTACGAGTTCCAGGGGGGCTTATTGAGGCGAAGATTCAGGAACAAAAAGGCAAATCGCAAGGGTTTCTGGGAGCTTTTATAGCGGGAATGGTAAGGGCGGGGATAAGGGATAGAGCCAATAGGATAAGGGAAGGAACGCAGGGGGCACAGTGAATGCACCAATGGGAATAACACAAAGGAGGGACTTAGGGTAGGAACCAATGGGGTGTTGAGTTTAACAGAACTTTCTAGAGCTTTATACATATTAATCAAGGGAAATGAATGTTTATAACAACATACATAAAATGGGGAGGGGAGCCCCAGTGGTCTGGGCAACTTTGGCCGCTTGCACTGCCACAGGATGGGACCAGGCTGTGTGCAAGGCTCATCCTGGTGCTGGATCTCTGGGAACACGGAGATAAGAGACAGAGATACTGAAGTTTAATAAACAGTAACCTAGTTATTTAGGCGGAGATGTGCACCCTAGGCACCTCTAAAGTTTAGGATTATGTTGTAAACAAAATAGATGCCAGGGAAGGGGAGGTGGGAGTAGACACAAGAGGCAGTTTGTTTCACTGGCCTGGCTTCCACACCCTGCCTTTGTGGGAAGTCTGCACTCCTTTCTGAAGCCAGAAACAAAGGCAACAAATAACCACAGCACGGCTATTCTTTCCAGGAAAACACCAATACTGACCTATGCCACACACAGAGTGTGCCACAGAGTGACATTTTTCTGTGTTCCAACATCTTTGATTTCTGATGTTGTATCACACTCAAGTAACTGATTATCAATGTAAGTTGGTTTCCATCAAAGGATGGAAACATTCATTACCAGTATCACCTTTATAAAGACTCTCCTCCTTTGAATTTTCATTTCTAGGAATTTCTAACTCTACTGAGTAGTGAAGCCATGTACCTTAGAAAGTTAGTGTTTTCTTTGACTATTAGTATCACTTTCTCTCACTAACTTTTCAGTGTTCTGTAAGTAATAAGTGGTATGACCTTTTTATTCTCCAAAGAAAAACAGCTTTTCACCTCTCCTTTTACTTTATAGATACCAATAACATTTTATTTAATCTTATCAGACTGATTAACACTTCTAATTAAATTCAGAGCAGTTGTTCTCAGTCTGAATTTACATTTGAACTTTCCAGCCTGTTTTGGATGAAAAAAAAGAATTTATGCACAAAAGCCTGTGATTTTTTTCCCACCAACTGTAGTTGATCTAATGAAAGATATGATCTCTCTCTATAAAACTTGTATTTTAATTTGGATGTGCTGTAAATTCACATTATAAATTTTATCCTGCAACCAGAGTCCCCAGATTTCACAAGGGAGATTGCATCATTAGACCTCAAACTTGAGACTTCTTATCTGCTTTATTAGTAGACAAATGATCATTTTTCTGCACTGAAATGACATAAATTGCTACAATGACAGCAAGTACTTGAGACCATAAACACAGTTTATGGCTGGGTATCTGCTGAGCTTCTGACATACAAATGGACTCCCTCAAAAAGGTCTGAAATTTCCTACATATTTTATGTTGCTTTTGCTGTCAATTCTGCTACAATTAGTGCTACTCCTGCAGCGTGCTCTTGTGACCTGCAGAAAAACTGGCATGAGGCTATTTGTGTTCATGTTTTTTACAGAAAAATGTTGGGGTCTAAAGTGCATTTGGTGAAAACAGATTAGATTTTAGGCTTATAATAATACACTTGAAAAAAACTCTGCATATTTGCTCTAAATGTGTAATATCTTAAAGCTTCAAAAGACAGTCACTGAAATCACTAGGAACATTTATGTCATAAGGACTGATTGTGGGAGACTGATTGTGGGAGTAGATACATAGCAATTTAGATACAGTAGATATGCAAAAATTTGCCTATATCTCCCTGATTTTTTATTTTCTACTTGAAAAGATTTGTTCGAAATTACAGCACAGACCTTCTGTTTTTCTGGTAGCATTGTTTTCTGTACTGACAAGTCATCACTTTCCCTCATAGCCCCTTATTGATATGGCTGAGAACAGCAACCAAGGCAAAGTAATTCTTAAAACAAACAGGAATATTATTGGCACTTCAAAATGAAAGAGCTTTTGTTTTAAAGTAAGGCTGCAAATTTAACAAATAAAGTTTGTAGATCTCAGTCCTTATGCAAGGGCTATGAGAACTTTTAATGCATTAATACAGAAGTACGTGGCTGGAGTAGCAAGGAAGGAGGGCGAGGAATATATTTTCAGTTTCAAACTCTACGCACAATTAATCATTTTGAATTTAAAAAAAAAAATCATTTTGAGTAAGCAAGAGCTGTACAACTAAGTGGTCTTTGGAATGAATTGATGGCCACCAGTGCAAACTTTATTGCAGTCAACATAGTACAGGAGAGAGGCAACAATGTTTTGCAACAAAAGATTAATTCTGACTCATAGACTCCAAACTCTATGTAGTTCATCTGAACTGTGTATTTTTCACAGTCTAAATTTTTACACTAACCTGAATTTTAAGAACAATCTTCAGATTAAGATGCGCTTTCTCCCAGCTGCTCTTAGAACCTACAAACCCTTTTGGACTTCAGAGCTTGCAGACCTCTGATCTCTGACTACATTTGTCAGCAAGCTGGGGGCTCTTGTGTGTTCCTCATGAGTTACAATGCACAAGCTGATATTCTGGGGACTCCTTGTTTAAAAGAATGATTCTTAACTGGTATTACCTTTTTGGGTAGACTGGAGTTCAAAGAAAACCCAAACCTCCCTGTATTGTCAGTGTAACCTCATGAGCACATGGGCTATAATGAACAGCAAGGTCATAATTTTCCCATAATATTAATGTACAAATTTCTTTTTAATATTTAAAATGTCCTTGGGGTAATTTTCAAATTTAATTGAGTGTATGATAGGGATGAACCATTTTTTTTGCATGATTAATTGCTGGTTTTTTAAATATTATCATGTGCCTCCCATTGGACAGATTTCTACATGCACAGGAACTTTTTCTAATGCAAGGGTTTAAGAGTGCCACTAGCTGGGTCCCTGCCATTGTGACCCTTTTTAAATCAACAGTATGTAGCAGCTAGAAATAAAAAAACCCGAGCAATCACAGTTTTTTATCTTCTGTGGATAACATTTGCCTTATTTCAGGGAGTACAACCTCACTCATCTGCCCTGACACAATGTTTCTCCAGTTTGTTTCAGGGTGGGTTGAATTAGTGCCACTCTCCGGAATGGATTATGATGTTTATCAAAAAGGACACAAATTATTTGCATTCGATCACTTCTTGGCTTTACCTTGCTTCTCCCCTTAAACAACACTCACTAACAACAACATTTAAAGTAAAGTAACCATCCTCTTCCACCCTGGAGATTTGTTTTCAGTCTAAATAATTAATTGCAACACAGATTCTATTTCACAGCTGCTGCCATCGGTCTTTTTTTACTTTTCACATAACAAATGGTATTTTTGAGAAATGGTTTACATAATGGATAGTCACTCCCAGATTTCTTCAGCTGAGAAGTATGAATTATTTATAAATAAATGCAGAATGCATACATTTTAAAAGGAGTCAGGACTTTCCACAATAACGCTCCTCCTCAGCAGGAGACAAACACCTCCAGCTCCTCACCTGCATCTCCTAGGGAGCAGACCTTTCCCCCTTTGCGTTTTCCTTCTCTCCTGGGATAAGACCAGCCAAACTTGCAATATCCCTGAGGAAGGCAAACCAACTGCTGCTCTCACCTGGAAGAAAAGTAAGGGATGATGGTGTCAACAGGAGCCCTGCTGACAGCCTTGATAACAGCTCAGGAGGTTTGTGTAATAAGCACAAGTGTTCTGCACAGCAGAAATGCACATGTGAGAGAAGGCGTAAGACTTGCTAATGGTGTAATGAGCATAATTAACCCTGAAACACATTAATATACAATTTGAAATGCTTGCTGACTAGTTAACAACAGTGTTTTGGCATTGAATGTCCTTGAAGGCAGATTATGTTTTTTAAGGTAGTTAGGAAAACTGATGTTTGATAACTGTGACAGCTGACACTGTAACAGTGGAGTAATGTTAATTCAGTGTGAACAAGCACTCAATATTTTGAAAAAGATCTAATTTGCAATTTTTACTTAGAGGACCACATGTACGTCAGTCGGGTTAAGGGTAACCACATGCTTTGAGATGTAACTGCAGGAACTGTTCCCACAGGTAAGGACTCTGTGATCTGTCCCTTCTTTTCTTGTGTACAAGCCAGAGAAACTGAGTGTGTTTTGTTAAAAAGCTTACTTTATTTTAGTAAAAAAAAAAAACATTTAATATGTATCAGGTTGTTTCTACTGTGAGTACAGACAACATTTCATAGTTTCCATGAGGCTGGTCAGTAGGATGAGTGCCCAGGTAAAGGTGGCTCTTTGTGCAGAGTGTCTTTAACTACCAGTCATGGGCAGTTAATCATGGAATCATCCAGGAAAAGACCTGGAAGATCCTCGAGTCCAACCACGAACCCAGCACTGGCAGGTTCACCCCTGAACCATGTCCCAAAGCACCATATTGTATCTCTGGTTCTGTGACTCTGTATCTACATGTTTTTTAAACACTCCAAAGGACAGTAATTCCACCACTTCCTTGGGCAGTCTCTTCCGATATCTGACCATCCTTTCAGTGAAGAATCTTTTCCTAATATCCAATCTAAACCACCCCTGGTGGTGATTTCCTGGTTACCTGTCACTGGTTACCTGGGAGAAGAGACCAATCCCCATCTGCCTTCCTTTCCGGTAGTTTCCTAACAATTAGGTTACCTGGTGGGCAGGATTTTCAGAATCTTCTGAGTTAATTTATTATTTCAGATGGGACAACCAAAACTTGAGACTGTCGAAATCACTTGTGCCCAGTCTCCAGAAAGTCTGAACCACATATGTCTAGGTCCATCTGCAGAAACTGAAGTTGATAAATCAATTTCCATGAAAGCCAATAAGCAGTTACCATACTGGAGGAAACCTGCCTTTCATCTTGATGAATTGTGTGCCAAGAGACCAACATCTGCAAAACAGTATTAGTACAGATAAAAACCTCAGTTAACGAGAAACAACAATAAATTAAAGAAAAACTTATGCAAATAAATTTGAATGGGCTTGGCTGTACCTGCATGTTTTTCCTGAAGTTATAACACTAAAGTATTGAACTTCCAGTTTCCATAGCAATGTGTCAGTGGTGCTCGCAGACAGTAAAAAAAGACCATCATTTTCTCTCAGTAAAACAAATTTCCAAGGAAATAAGAACAGATGGAGGAAACGAGAAACATCTTGAAAGTACTCTTATTATTTAGGGATGGAAGGACTTCACAAGTTTTAGGGGACTGGTTTGAATAAACACCTCAACATCTGAAGTCTCATTTGTGTCTTATGCAAACCAACATAGCTCTCAGATGTCAGTATCAACACAGGTTTCCATCATCACTTTTATCCTTCTTAGGAGTATTGTAGTCTGGAATATTTTTGGGCTCTCCCATGCAAGGGAGGGATAAGGAAGTCAAAGCAAGTCCAGCAAAAGGTCTCTGAGGCTTTTGGGGAGCTGGGGCACATGATGTGTGAGGAGAGACTGGACTCTGGGATTGTCCCTCCTGGAGAAGGGAAGGCTGAGGGGGGCAGTGGGGGCATGTGGCATCTCATGGATGAGGGGCTCTAAGGAGAAGAAGCCAGGCTGTTCTCAGAGGTGCACAATGGTCTTGTGCTGGAACAAGGAAATTCTGATGGATATATGAGAAAAAATCCAAATCATCCTTGAATATGTGTGCCTGAGAGCCTGTGGAACTGCTGGGTATTCAGGACTCAGGGTGGCCAGGCCCTTCATCTTGAACTTTGAACTGTGCAGGATGCTGGACAGGATGTAGAGGTCCTTTCCAACCTGTGCTGCTCTGTAGCACTCTGTAACTTTATTCCTGAGGTGATTTAACAGATATTTTCATTTTCCTCATCTTTCTGTCACAAAGCTCAGTGGAAAGACCCAGCAATGGCAAAGATGGCCAAAGCCCCCTGCACATCAGGGGCAGGACAATGGCTTGACTTAGACGACCTGTTTGGCATCTTATCCTTCCCATCTGGCTCCATGCAGGTCTTGCAATGGGGTAGCTCTCCAGGTTCTTTCTCTTCTCCTTGTTTATAACCCTATCACCTCTTGTGGATGACAGATGGTGACAGCCAGATGACACCTGCAGGAGTTAAGGTACCTAACATCATTTGACCATGTTGCTGACCCAGCAAGACCCCAGCTGATGTAAGTTAACTCTGAAGATGTCATTGCAAAGCCTGGGACTGCTTCCTACCTCTCAAGTCCTCCTATAGAGTGTAAATCAGATGAGAATCATCTCCTCAGGAGAGAGGCTTTTACCTTGTAGTGCCAGTGCCTGGGTACATGCAGGGGCTGTGCAGATGAGTAACACTATTAAGAAGGAGTGAATGCATTAATGAACTCAAATGATTAATCTCACTGCAGGTGTTGGATTGTCTGGCTGCTACAGACTTCGTGGCACTCAGTGTCTGAACACAGCTAAAAGATCATCTTACAGGGGATAGGACAAAAAAGAAAGCAAAGAGCTTCTCATAGGCCATTTTCTGACTTTCCAATAGCATATTTACAGTGCAGCTAGTTTATAATGACCAAATATCTTTTTTTTTTTCTGTGACCTACTACTATGATGCTCATTTGACACTTGAAATCTGCTATTTCAGCTCTATTATACATCAATGGCTTAAATAAAAAGAAGGCTGAAAACCAGAAAAAAAGTCCACATAATATACTCATTGCCCTGAGCTAAAATTATGTATCATCCTTGGAAATTTTCAGGTTCAACATAACTGGAGTTTCATTGTTATTGAAATATGTATTCTGGCTTGGGAAAGGTACAAGAATGACTGAGAGCCCTTCCCTAATCTGAGGGTAGTAGGAGCAGCCCTTGCTCCAGCAACACCCGTATCACTTAACGTGCTGCTGCAGTTTGCAATAAATGTGTCAGGTGTCTTTATAAGTCTTTGATTTTTTTTCAGAAGGGTATGTTTGCTGCAGGTGAAGGTGACCTGAAGAAGTGTCTCTTTATGTAAATATTTGCCTATATTTTCCAGCAATGCCAGTTGTTTCAGAAAGAGTTTCTACCTCTGCCTGTGGGAAATCCAGATGTCATGATATGAATATCACCAAATGATTCTCTTCAGTGAGCATCATGAAAGTCTGGCTTTTAAGTGTGTAATAAGATAAAGCAGTGATTATCTGTCAATGTGGGTTTTCTTCATACCTGAAACTGTGCAGAACTGAGTATGAACCTCAGAACATTTTTATAGCTGTAACTTGTTCCTCTCTTGGAAAGAGAAGCTGGCCCTGAGGCTCAAAAGCAAGATAATACTTACGGAGTTGCTTTGCAAAAGGAGACCCAGCTCTTGTACTAAAGGATGATAAACCACTCACAACCATTCTGTGAAATGCAGCCTTTGGTAGGGACAGGGTATCTGCAAAATATTTATAACAAATTGAACTTAGAAAATTAAATGAACTCTCCAGAACAAACTTGCTAAATCTAAACAAGGCAACATATGATAGCCAAATAAACTCTCAAGTGCAGAAGAACAGGAAGAGTTGCCTTGGTAAGAGGAACTTTCTGAAACTGGATAATCTTTTACTTCTTAAGAGGCCTCATTGGTTTCAGTGGGATGGCTCCTGGAGTGCCCACAATAAAGGTGCTGGAATCTGGCCTTCTCCAAGAGAAGTTTGGGTAGTGTTCAAACTGGTAGGGAAAAACCCTTTACAGGACACTGAGAAAATTTAAAATAGGTGAAAAACAAGCAAGATCACTCCTTTAGGAGCTGCAGCAGCAGTTGTGTGGGTAAGTACCACAGACTTAACGTGAGCAGCAACAGGCACTGATAAGTGTCTGAGAATTAGCACCAGTACCTCAGGCTAGATGTGTGATTGTAAGGTGTGATTGGCAGAGAACTCCTTGCTTTCTGTGAGTAAAAAGAAAAGTTATAAGAGGAAGGAAGAAGATGAAAGTAAAATAAAAGGAGAAAACCACAAGAGAAGCAAGAATGAGAGAAAAGCAAGGGGGAAAAAATATTGATATGAAGAGAACAAATGAACCAATGGCAAAATTCTCTTTTCCTTCCTGGTCTACATTTTATCTGAAAAAGTGGTCTTTGAGTTGCCTTATTGAATCTTCTTCTGGAAGGCAGCATGCTCTCCATCCATGTCCACCAGCAAGGTTTCAGACCAGAACCTTCAATGGCAAAGAGCAGAACCTTCAATGGCAAAGAGCAGACATCTCAGGGGTCATTTCTTTGGGGTTTTCCAAACAAGCTGAAAGAGAGCAGGCTTTAACTGCCAGTATATAACACTTTTTAACACAGGTTGGTGTAGAGGCGGGAGTTTGGGCCCAAAGTTAAAATGCTCCTTGCTGGTCATGGGGCAGCTGTGGCTGTGTCCTCACTGTGTGTGGTGCAGTCTTAGAACTTTGCCTGCTTTCTTCACTGTAACTTTAATAATATTATCTTTTTCTGAAACGAAAAAGCCCAGGAAGAGATAAATTATGTATTTATTTCAATAATAAAATTGCAATCCAGATAATTCTATTTTGTCTAATTTGCAGTGGCATATTAAACAGTGACAGTGATCATTAGGGAAAAAAATAATCCACTTGATGTTGAATTCAAAACAAAAATTTAGTTACTAATCTCTGCACCTGCGTCTCAAATTTTATTCACACTCAGTTGAAAATGTTCAGTCATTATGATGTTTATAAAGGACGAGCTGTTCTTGAATGATTTCTCTAATATATTTACTTAAAAAAGGCTTATTCAATGCCAACATAAACTACACACTGCCTGAAAGGTGGAAAACACCACTCCTCCGGGCTCCAGGCACTGGACTGTGCGCTTGCCTTCAAGTCTGTGGCTTGGCAACATCAAACAGTAATGTTTATCCTGTAAGGTGATGCTCTGCTGAATTTGGGCCTGGTACAGGGTACAGCTCTTGCCCTGCTCTTCGAGCAGATCTTAACATTTTTGTTTCTAATGCCTTTTGTCTTGGAAGACTAACATGAGGAGACGATGCTGGACGTGGGTTGCGCACCTGAAGCCTGGTTTCTGGGGCTGTGGGGACCTTGTCAGCAGCCTTTCATGGCTCATCAGGCTGAGGGTAGCAGGAGCCCCACATGGGCGTGTGGAGGAAGCAGAGGTCAAGGGATCAGCTCCATGGGAATAATGTAAATCACGTGGCTGTGACACTGATGCACAATAGGTAAATTCTAAGCTGAATGTCCTGTTTGTCATGACAGCTGGAAAGAGTTATTGCAAACTGAATCCGGCACAACCCTTTACTCCTCTGGCTGTCAGCGGGAAGGGCTTTATTGATCATATAAATGTAAAACAGTGCCTAGGAGTCATTAGCATAGGAGGAAGGAAAGGCTGCCTGGGACAGCTGGAGTGGCTGCCTTTCTGAGCTCTTTAGCCAGTCCTTAATGTGGACACACTTTAATCAGCTGATTGCACAGGGAAGAAAGCATGAAGGTCTCCCACAGCTGGGGAAAGCAAAAGAGGGCAGAGCTATGCTTTTCCCAGACTCATATGGGTAAAAGGGTTAAAATCTGAATTCTTATACAGCCCAAAGTACAATTCACAAAACTTCTAAGTAACTTAATATAATCACATTTTTTAGCTTCTTTACAGCTATTTTTTTCCTTATATTTTTGTTGAAGTTCATCAAGCCAGGTGTAAAGAGAAGGGACTGGGGATGAGTAGACTATATTTAAGCATCACAAGAACTAGACTTCAACTCCTAATGCTGCTGTGGCTACCCAACATCTCTGTCTCTTCCTTTCTTCTCCTCCCTCTGTTCCTAAGTATGGCCCCGACAACCTGTGCAAGTATGGGAGTTTTTGATCTTGGGCATGTATGAGGAAGAGGGGACATGGCCCTCTGTTCCCAGAACAGAGGGAGAGGCTGGTTACAGTAAGGATCAGGATCAGGATCAGGTGTTTTAACATGTGCCTTTGGCACAGCACTCTGCCATAAAACCCGAGCAGGAAACACTGAAGACTTGTTTATTTTCAAGTGGTGCAGGCAGGCAGGAATCTGACTTTAAAACAGGATTCTTCAGATTGTCAAATCTCTGTTTCAAAAGCATTTTCTGCATCCCCCTTTGCTGCACTGCTGGAGTGGGCTGCAAAGTGGGTGCTGTGCCCTGGAGCTGAGGCACTCGCAGTCCTCGTCCCTGGGGGCTGCCCAGCTCTGTCAGTTTGCTTGTACACACAGAGGACATGGGAGTTCTCTGTAAAAAGGTGTTGAAGTTTGGCTCTCTTTGCCTTTAAAATCCTTCTAACTTATTTGTTTGTTTATCTCAAAACATTGTATTTCTCGAACAAGACCTGTGCCAAACTTTTCCCACTTATTAGCTTTGCCTCACCATTTTGAAAACTGCTCTGTAGATTGTATCTATTGCAGTGAATTACATTCCTCAATTATTAATTTCTGCCATCAATCACACTCTATCTTTTCCACAGCTGAAGAAGTATCTTGTCACTTCTTGTATGGAATAGTACACCAATTAAATTTAATTTATACTGTTATATATTACATTCAGTTAAATTTAATACACGGGGTATAATTTTCACTTCTCAAAGCTTTAGGAATAAAATCAGATACATTTTCATCGGTAAATGATAGGTTAAGCAGAACTTCCACAACAACAGGTATAAAAAAAAGCAGACATCATAATTCCTCTCACTGATTTGTGACAGCCAAGATACTGAAGCGTGGAGATACTGTTGGGTAATTCTTATGATAATTTAAAATTATTGCACATTATACTCTCACTTTAACCACAATAACTGTGCTGGAATAAAGCACAACTTTCTTTTCACTGTAAAACACAAGCCTTTTTTAGAATTTAACTTGGGTTTATACTGCATTCCTTTATATCCTTCTCTCCTTCTCTGCTCCTACACCTAAATCTCCATGTTTATATTTTTCCTTCTTCCTGAGATTTCCTACTGAGGGAAGATATAACCTTTTTTAAATCTATGTCTGGACACAGAGAGGAATAGTAATTTCCATTAATATCAGTCTCATGTTCGGTCTACCATTATGAATTCTGTCAGCTTCTTCAGCTACTCAGCCCTTGCATCTGAGGACAGAAAACAAAATGTGAATACAGAAGAAAGGCAACAAATATAGCTCAATGACACAAACTGCTATATGATAATGTAGGAAATCTTAGTGAAAATGAATGGCTAAAATAGAGTATTTTGGAACAAAGGCAACTGCAATGAGAGTCATAGAGCTGTGATGAGCATCTTGGCATATCTATAATTCTCTGTTCGTCAAGACATTGCTGACTGATACAAAACAAAAACAGAAAACAGGCATTAACATCCTCACAGTTTTCCATATGTACTGACCACTGCCTAAAAGCATTTTTGGTTTGGAATAGGGATGCAGATTATCATTCTGGAAAAATCCCTTGAAGTTTTTTCCTTTATTTTATATTACTTTCCCTAAAGCAAGAAAGCAGTTTGATACTGCCCACAGACACCACATATTAAAAAGAAAACATAATTTCTTGGAACTGTATGGGGTTTTTTCAATTATCTCAGGGAGGAGTTTTATCCAGTTGGTGTGTCTTCTGCATAAGCTCAACTCTGTTGGTACCTTGAGTCCCATGGGCCCTTGGTGGGACACACCAGAGACTTTCAGTTCCTTTGACACTTTCCCTGAGCCCTTTCAGATGTGGTTCTTGCTGAGTCTTCCCTAGGGAGCTAAGTCATGACATCACTGCAGTGTCTAGGCATGCATCGTCCTTGTAAGGCAATTTAAGATCTTTAGAACAATGGTGTTATTTGGATGTGCCTTTCTAATGGTTATAGTTCAAAGTTTTGTTTTCTGTCATGATGGTATTTACATAAGATCAGAAAAATCTTTGCAGATGGTTGTCCAGAGTGGTGAAGAGGCAATCCCCTAAAGTCAAATGCAGAAAAGTTGCAGCTGGTAATAGAATTGAGGAGTGGGAAAAAGGCACAATTTTATGTGGCAAAATGAGTTGCAGTAAAATCCTCCTTCCCCTTCCAAAATCCTTAATAGGGAAAAAAATCACAAGATCCTAAAATAGCTGGCAGAAAATTCTGCCAGTTAATATGCTACTAGAGGAATAAAGTAAACTGTTAATATATGAGTGGTCACTGATGCCATTTGTAGAGGTGCTCAGGATAGAGACTTTCACTGAGATAACACACACAGAAACAGAAAAGATGTATGGAGTGGAAGAAGATATGACGTGGTTAAAAACTGCTGTGGAAAGGAGATAACACTGTGACCCATTTAAAACTAAATCACCTAATGAAAATATGTGACAAAAAATGAGTAAAAAAGCAGCAAGAGAGGATTTTAAACAACACAGTACCAGATCTAGGTTAAACAACATATGGTGTCTGTCAGGCAGCTGCTTATTAAAGCGGGGGTGTAATAGGGTGATCAATCATATGGATCCAAAAAGAATTGCTACAGTGAAAAGCTACAAGTGAAATCAAAACATGTGTTGAAAGGCTTAAGTGTGCCTGATACAAATGAATTATTTCAAAATATATTTCAGATAGAGTTAAAATTTTTGTTACTTCCATCTAACAGATGGTTTAGGATAAAAATAACACAGTCACCTCCCTAACACACAACCCAGTCAGATGCGATTGACACTATCTACATTTTAAAACCATAATCCTCCAAAAGAAAAATGTAAGCATTTTACAGTGTCTCATAAGCCCCAGTAACCTCTACAGAAATCCAAAGCAAGCTTTGTACTCATATGTAACCCCTAAAATCCAGCAATATCATGTTTCCCTGGTACAGGAGATCAAAGAAACAAAAGTCTGTGGGAGGGGGTCTCTGTGCCTGAATCATAAATTAAGAGGAACATCTGGGAGCATCTATGAGCTCTTGGAGAAACATCAAAATCGCTGTGTAAGTGACTAATGCTGATCCCAGAAGCAGGGAATACAGGCAGTACATCTTACTAACCTTTATTTCTTGGAAAGTGAGTTTGGTGAGGTATCAGACTTCAGTATGTACCTCATAACAGAATCTGTTCTATTGATTCCTGTTCCAAGTTTTGATTTAATTTGAAATACTACATGGCCTTTAAAAATTCAGGATTTAACTTGATGACTTCATACCAGATCACTGGGTACTACCTATCAGTGGATTTTTTCAAACTAGGAGTGAATCTGTTACTCATAGTTATTTGGCAATAATTTATGTAAAGAAAAAATGCCTAAAGGGTTCCACAAACTTTTCCAAACATCTTTTTTTCTTTGCATACTGGTGCTTCGATTCACTGACTAACTCACTTCTTGAAAAATTGCTATATTGGAGGAAAAATTATTCTTATCTTCTGTGGAGTAAAACGTATGTGAGTGGAACAGCTAGACTCTGGAAGGCAATAAAATCTCATGCATCTCAGTTTCCAGGTTCATTTAACTGTGAGCATTTATCACGAGGTTGTAAAACTTCATTTTTACTATTGCAAGTGCTTCTGTTTATAGTCTGTACATGTATATGTGTGTGTGTATATATCTGAATATGTATTTTGTAGCCCTCTCAGATAACTTTGTTATTTTTCTGCTTTTCATTCCAGCTGCACTTTTAAGACACGAGTTGCAGATCAGGGGCATTTTCAATTTGAATACATAATGGATTGTAGATAACCTGTTTGTCACTTTTCCACCTCAAAGGGAGACAAAAATTACTAATTTTCAGTATTTTGAATACATACATATTTGTGCAAGCTTCTTTCTGATATAATGGATATTTTATAACTGTGGAGAATCAGTGACTTCATACATATGATCTAATTTGTTGCCATGAATGCAGTTGAAACAGAGGTATCTTGAGTGTGGAAATATATGAGTTTGGGCTATTAAACTCAAATATAATTCATTTATTAAAGGTAACCAGTTTAACTTGGAAAAAAATAATTTAATTGATTTGATAAAGATAAAGGCAGATGTGACTCTGCGACCACACCGAAGGAATCAAAAAGAGATACTGAGCTGAGCCAAACAGCAAAGAATGGATTCAGTCAGGACTCTGAGGCTGTCACAGCAGCACAATCACCAGTAGTAGAAGGACAAGTAGGATGAGGACAGGGAGCTGAATTGTTAAAGCTCAGTAAGGGAACAGGTTTTTGTGGAAGGCAACCAGGGATCATTGGAACCCATTTCGAAAATATCAGAAGAGAAGGAGGTCCTGGTAACTCTTCATCTGGCATCCATCATGGCTCTATCTAGATTACTTAAATACTTGTGGGTTAAAACCCCAGGACCTGGATTCTGTTTTGCTGATGGGAATTTTCTTAAATGTAATACTTATAAACACCTACTGAGCTTCATAGATTAAATTAGTATTTTGTACAGATTTCTGTTACAAAAATGGGCACCATACCTTCACTCATCATGAAAGAATATTAGACAATTATCTTCTTTCATCCTTAAACCCATGAGAGGCTCAAAGTCTAAGAAATTAGACTTTTATGAACATTAAATCCTGGGGTTCTGTTCCTGATCTAAAAGTGAAATGACAAAAAAATCTAGCCTAAGTGATTGCAAATTACCCTGAACATGTAAACGTATCTATTTATTTTGAACACTCCAGTGTAATTTTTAGTCAGTTCATTCATTTATTTTTGTGTTCGTTTTTTTTTTAAATGTGCTATTTTGATTGAAAATTATTTCAGAATTGTAGAATCTGGGTGGTCCAATTGATGAGGATCAAGAAAATGCATTTGACAACCATGACTTTCACTGCTTCCAGAGAAGAGTAACATCAGCCTTGTGACTAAAGCTGTCTATAAGGGGAACCACAAATAATATCACCCATTAGCGAGAAACCCTAAAAGAGAAAAGATAAAAAACTTAATGAGACCTGTATTTTATGACCAAAAAAAGATATATCATGCTTGATAGAACACTTGCACTGGGCTGTTTGCTGCAAAATGATTCCCAAATTTTAATTCACCAAAATAATCAGTATTGATGCCCATCATAACATCCAGTTATTCAGACTTTGTAGAACTGACCACTACAGTTTCTGGAAGCATGATCTCTTTTACCACTAATCTATTCTGCTAAAAACCCACAGATCATTTTGAATCTAATTTGATACTTGAAGGTCTTTTGAATAAGTTCTGTTTTATAAAATTGAAAAGGAAATGCTGATAATATAACAGAGTCCTTCTCTTTTTATATTTTTTCTGTTTGTTTTCTGTCCTGAGGTAGCTGCTTGTGAGGGCACAGATTAGTGTCGAGACCAATGTATTTGGGATATCTCAGGCTGCAGGTCAGATACACCGGCCTTTTTCTCTCTAAACATTCTTGCATTTTCAAGAGTTTCCTCTCAGACATGGATCAGTGAAATGTCAGAATTTGTCATGAGAGAGAATTTTTTTCAACTGCATTCCCGATTTTTTTGCAGGTATCTGAATTTGTGGATTGATTTCCCAGCTGTGCTGCTCCCAGCAGTGCTGCACACCACTGAGGTATGGATTTATATGCCCATTTCCAAGGTTCCTTATTTTTTTTCCTCATGTGTTCAATTGCCATCCATATGAAACATTAGGAGTTAAGGAAAGCTTTCTTGTTAGGAAAGCAACAAACAGTAATGGAGCTGAAATTTCAGGAAAAGGTAACCTGAAAATGCAACACACTTACAAAAGCAGCTTGTCATCCTAAATTAAAGATCCCTCACCACAGCCCAATTCACAGGGAGAAATGGAAGGTGCCACCTCTGAGGCATTTTGTTTGCCCAGAATTTGGAAGGAAACTGGAAGAGAATCCGTATGCACCAGTCACTGCATTCGTATTCTAAAGCTCACAGAATTATTCTTCAGTGGTGGCAACAAAATTCTGTCAATTAAAAAAAGCTTCAGCTGAAAATTTGTCATAAATCTTTCCTATTCAAGGGTGCTGGAGACATGCTGAGGTGATGAGATCAAGAAGATACCTCCTGGGGTGATATTTTTTTAAAATGGAAATGCCTCACAGTCATTTCTATTTAATAATCAAATGGAGGCTGTGCTTCATTTGTTCTCTTTTTGTTTGAATCTTTGTACTGGCTTTTGTATAATTAATCGAGAAAATATAGTAAAGTATAATTGAGCAGGTATTCCTTTTCAAGGTAGACTTGTGTTTTTATTTCCTTCCAGAGGCTTTTCTTTCCACTCCATATTCATTTCATGTGTTGCTTCTTTAAAGCACAGGAGGAGATGTACACATGCATGAAAGGAAATACATAAGCATGAACAAATCAGAAATGCTCAGATCTGAGGCATCTCAAATTTAAATAATCCTTATTCAGCTGCCAGAATTTTTGTTCCCTTAAAGATATTTCTGCTGCCTAGAACTACCAGTAAAGTCTCAAAAGAGCTACTGTAATTGCTGCCTTCTGAATCCTGTGGGGTTTAGAGGCAATGGGACATCTATTATTACTACAATATCACATCAATCATTATTACCATTGCTCTGTGGAAAAGGAACAGCAGGCTTGTTTGCTTTTGAATGGCCAGGTTAAGAATTTTTCACAGCAAAATCTCAGAGATTAGAAGGAAGACAACAGCTCTGACATGCTTTTCAAATACCTCTTCAGGCTTTTCCAACATGAATTGGTGATTCCATCAAGCTGGAGCTTGGAGAATGATGAAAAATTCCCAGTGCAGGAGCTTCTCAGCCTGGAAAGATGTGGAGAGTGTCTACTGCAAAGCCAGTGCCACAGGAACAAGAGCATTTCTGAACTTTGCTTGCAGGAATTGCAAGCCTGTCTACCATTTGGTTCACCAGACCAGTGTCAAGGTGAAGTTTTTTTGCAAAAGCCATTTTAACTCTTCTTGGGGTTCTCCTCTTCCTAATCTTTTGTTGTCATAAATTTCTGCCTTCATTTCTCTCCTTCTTTCTTCCACATTTCACCTAGGCCATCAGTTGGAAAGAAAAAATATCGATATGCTCTTGCCCTGCAGGGATTCACCTGGATCCACCTATGGAAGACACTGAGTCAGTCTGTGTTATCCCTGCCAGTTCTGCTCAGATAATGTGCTGTTGTTTCATGCTTCCACATAGACTCTTGCTGATGCTTTTATTTACCTTTGGGCCCCACTGGCTCAGAAGTGGCTCTCAAACGTGGTGGGACAGGTAGGTAGGCTTTTACAAGTGGCACCTTTGTCTCTATCAGCAAGGCTGGCAGGGACCAGGCTGTCATCTCTTGACAGCTCGTTTGGAACAAGAGGTCACTGTCAGTTTGACAACCTATCATCTTCAACCAGCTGTACATTTAATTTAAGGATGGAGCTAAAAGAAAAACCTGGGTAGAAAGACGCAGAGCTTAAATCCCTGAATACCTCCATGATTGCAAAACAAACAGAGTCTCTGTCGATAGCTGGCCTAGTGCTTTTGTCTGTATCTTTTCATTATAGCAGATTTCTCTCAAAGGTGTCATTGGCTCACACAGAACCTTTTTTCTTTCTCTTTTCAGCTTTGGGGAGACACAATAGTAAATTGGACTCTATGCTGGCATATTATGATTTCTTTATAGTTGTGTATGATGGCCAATTCTATGAGGTGTTTGTAAGGACCAACTGAAGGCAGCTGAAGATGTCCTGAAACCTTGTTTTCCACTGTTTAAGACGTGTTGGTAAACTTACTTTGACACGAAGACTTGTCTGTTGTGTTTGTTTTTACTTTAGCTACTGGATACAGAGAAATCCTGAAAAAACTGATGTGGAAACATCTCTAAAGGGAAAGCTATCAAACTGCTCATTCCAAGTCAATATCCTTCTGAGCACAGGTTTCAACAGTGTAGGATAGTTAATTGTAGTCAGTTCATCTGAGGTCATAAGTAATATCTGAAATACATACTCTGGCATTCTTCAGGGAAATGAATTTCTGTAAGTAATGTAATTCTAAGTATATGTCACTGCCAAATTGTCCAGTAATGTTCTGAAAGCATCCTCTGCTCTCCCTCAATTTTCTGTTGTATCTGACCTGTGCACATCTCTTCAATTATTTAAAAACTAATCGAGGAAATTCCTTAGTGTCAGCTCTATAATGATGCTCAAGAGTCCACTATGATTGCAGGAAATATTCTGGTGACTTCTTTGAATTTCAGAGTGACAATTAATTAAAAATTATTTAAAGATATCCAATCTCTAATCAATTTGCTTGGGAAATGCTAGCCATATAATTTCAGTGGTTTTCCAGGCCAGAAATACCACTCTGATTGCATAGCCTGAATTCAGAACACACACTGTAAACCTTCATTCAGTGGCTTCTTACAACATGTAAAATGTTTTGCTCAAATTTTCTTTTTGGAAACGTCTAAGTCTTTTGATAGTTTGAAATTTTAAAATACTTGTAAAAATTGGGTGGAAGGGCAGATGGAAGAGAAGTGCTGAACCTTAAAACTTACATCTGCATGTCTGCATATACATAAAGAAACAGCTTTATGTATAGTCTGAAGTGTAAACGTGTCTCTTTGTGTAAATATACGTGTTGGTGTGAAGGGAAACATCACCGTGATCCATGTTCACATCCACTGAGGTCACGAATTACCCTCCTCTGCTACAGCCTCCTGTATTCTCCTCTAGATTTCTACTCTTTTTCTACCATGTTTCTGCATTTTTCTTTGTAACCTATTATTTGCAGAAGTTCCTTATTATAGCTGGTTTGAAAGAAAAAAAAAATTCCTAGAGAAAACCTTCTTCATTGGAATTTGATGATTTACCCAAGCTGTCATGTTTGACGCAGATCTATTCAGATAAATTCGGGTGGTGGTGATGTTTTTGTCAGCTTCTCCTCCTGGAACCCTGGCAATCACTTCTGTGGCTCCCAGGAGACACCAGAACTCCTGGCAAGACCCAAGGCAGACAGCATGACTCCCCCAGATTTTTACAGGAGGAAAATCCTCTTGATTGTTTTGGATCTGTGACCTCACACATTTTAATGAAAAATTTCAAACTTGAGCTTTTTAGTTGTGAGATGGAAGTTGGCCAACATTGAAGAATCATGAACCTGGGGTGAGTGACAGCTTATTCCATGTAGCTTTGCTCCTCATATGATACCTCTGTCATGTTAAATCTGAGTATAATCTGGATACCTTCCAAACTTCTCTAGCTCATTTCTCCTAATGTTCAAAGTAAAAAATTGGGTTTAGTATTTCATCTTAAACTTTTCTTTTCTTTTTACTAGATGAGTTAAAATTTCTTAAATGATGTTTTCTTTAACCTAATATTCCAACTTATGTTCAGAAAAACAAAGAACAAGGCCATCAAAACCTGGATGAAACAAAGAATATTTTAAGTAATCTATCATCAGAACAAAGCCCAGAAAAGCCAAAGACAACAATAAAAATCACCACACCAAAACCAAACCATGAAAATGATGGAGGCCAGGAGAATACTGATTTTAAGTCACAAATTTGTAAGTTTTTCACAACTTCATGTTTATTTGAAAAAATATTTAGATCTACAGCTGTTTATACCTGCATGACACTGCAGTTCAAGTTCCCTGCAAAAAATGTTATATCTATTAAAAAAAGAATAAAAAGACAGTATAAAACAAATAAATATTACAATATGCCGTGGAAAACATTATCCTTTCAAAACTACTAAATAAAAGAATTTCCATTTCTCCGACTCAGTCGACATATCACACATTTCATCTAAGACGAAAAAACACTTATCTTTGAAGAGTAAAATAAACATTGCTAAATGAAAGCTTCCAGGAGTAAATTCCCCTGTGTTCCAGTAAGCTAGGATCTGAGTTTCATAGCTTGTTTCACAACAATCTGCTCAAAAATTACTAAAGATATTCTGTAATTTTTTAGACCAACGCATTCTCCTTGGCATAAAATGTAAAGCAGCAATGACAGTTTCTCATGCAGCAAAAGTAAAAAAGGTGAAAACAGAAGGCACTGGAAACTGAAGATAAACTGACAACCTCCTACCAGATTATTTGGAATACTGAGTCCCATTGAGCTGGAACAACTCTTAGCATCACAGGGGAAACATTTGATGGATCTGATCAATTTTCCTTAATTTCAGTAAGAGTTTGGTAGGAGAAGTGTTGTTAAATAAGTTTAAAAAGATTAGAATATAAAAGTTTTTGTCTTTCTAGATAGAGAATGGCTTTTGATTGTCACACAGTTTTTAACTTTGGAAATAGTTCCTTTTGGCTGAAAATTCATTTTTGGAGTTAGCCTTTCATGCCTGTCAGTTTTCTGTGTTGAGAGGAAAAATCAAGGCACTTTCCTCTTGCAGTTCTTAATGAGACAGCCTTGACATCTGGAAATTGGAGAAAATCTTTAATGGTTTTGAACCACTAATGACCAGGAAAGTGTTACTGGAATAACCTGACTTCCTTTGCAAATGGCATCTTGGTTTAATGAAGCAGCACCAACTGTTCATCCTCTTCACTTTTTAAAGTGAAATTCTTTACCAGGATTTTATCTGAATGTAAAATAAGCACTACTTCCTTCTCGACTTTGTATTATAATTCACAAATACGTGGCTGCTCTAAAAAGGAAGGTTTGAACAGAAAAGAGGCTAAGTCTTGTCTATGATGAGTAAGCCAACTATGTGAAAAAAATGAATTTAAACACATGGACAAATATAGATCTGTCTTGTTTTGGAAGAACATAAGTGAGGAAAAAAAATCATGCTCTTCTATACATTTTTGTGCATATATATATATATATGTATATGTGTGTGTGTGTGTGTGTGCCTGTGTGTATATTTAATTTCTTTAAAATTTCATTACAAGAGGTCCTTATCTGGAAAAGATACACAAGACACAGAAATACCCATAAATACTGAGAAGTTCACTGCAAAAAGTTGCAATGTGAAAAAACTGGGAGTATTAATTTCCAGACTGGAGTTTTGCAGGTGCCTGAAAATATATGTAAAGAAGATTAAAGGATATGACAGTTTATCTCAGAAAAACTTTGCTTAATATATAATAACTTCACGGTTAATTGTAAAGGAGAATTTTTATCTGCTTATTTTTTATACCCCATCCACCACTGGTAGATTGTGATCTATCACTGAGGCAAGTGCCCCAGAGTGGCAACAGATATTTAGTTACCTGAGATCAACAGCAGAGTTCTCCTGCAGTGTCTATCCAGGGCCTTTCAGGGTAAAATTTTTCTAATTTCAGAAAACTTGAGCATGAAGCAAATGTTAGCACAAACTAAAGTCACTAGCAAATGAAAGCAATTTTTCCAGTATATCCATGTATGAAATGGTAATTTTGCTATACCTAAGGCAACAGATGATTTTCTAGGCCACCCTTGCCTGATGACAGAAGTGAGTGAATGACTGAGTGAGCCAGAGTCCTGTCTGCTTCTGAGAACGGGAGGAGCATTGGTGGGAGGTCATGGATGAAGCAGCATTCAGCCAATGAAGAGCCAGGTAAATCCAAGGTCTAAAAAAGTCCGTCACAAAGTGTCTCTTGACGTCAGCATGTCTTGAGCCGTCTTTGATGGACCTGAGAAGAAATAAGATTAAGGTGAGCCTTCCTGAAGAGAAATGTGGCAAAGGTTGGACTGCCTTTGTAAAGGGCTTATTTTTCATTTCAGAAACATGTATTTTACCTAAATCTCACCATCTGTACTGCACTGCTTGTATAGAATCCATGATCCCTCAAAACTCAGCTTGAGAAGCGATCTGTTCTCTCTTGCCTCATGACGCACCTGGTATCCTGATCCTTTCTGGGGGCACCTCAACCTCCTGTCACCTCTTTCCTGCTGCTCTTCATCTCTGCAGAGGAATGAAGGATTTGTTGTACTGCTGCTTTACAAGCTGGAGCTGGAGACAACAGGGCAGCAAAATTTCTTTATAGCTCCAGTTTTTCCCACAAACATTTGGAGCCATTTCGTACCAATTCAGTACAATGTCAATGTTGCTGTTGATAGCTGGTCTGGTGGCTCGAATGTTCATCTTTATGGCGATGAATTTGACTGTGGAAGTGCTGTCAAACTTCAATGGGAATCTAAACCCCACATTTTTGCACTGAAGGCATCCATGAGAATTTGCAGAAGGCAGGACACAGCTAAGAGGCAACAGCAAAAGGAGGATTTTGTGTGAAATACTGTGACTTCTGTCCAACTCACAGATGTAGCAAAGAAATTCAGAAAAAGGTTAGATGGTACTGAAAGAGATTGTTAATGAGTACTGAATCTCATTAGGATCCCCTACAGGTTCAGGGATCATCTCTTGCTCTTGTCAGCTCTCAGAAGCTCAGATGCTTCTGCAGAGCTCAAAGTATACAACGTGCTAGATTCTGACAATTAGTTTGAGAAAAAATAACCTGTCTTCTCAATTTCCAGTGCTTCCTTTCTTTTGTCATGCTGAAGCGTCAGCTTCTCTTATGTTACTCCAATTCATGCATGCTCTCCTGAAGAAAGACTGGAATGTGACAGGTTTCATTTAGTTCAAAAAGTTAGGGTGGGCCTTTAAATTTCAAAAATTTTTAAACCTAAATGGTTGCATACAGTTGTCCAGGAAACTTCTCTCCTAGTCTGTGTGAAAGAAGATTATTTGAGCCATTTTTCCCTTTTCTACTTCAGTTCTTTACTTGGAAAAGTCGTTGGCATGAATGTGGAAGATGAGTGAATGGTTCACAAAAAGAAGAAAGGTCTGTGAGCTGAAAGGCAAGAACAGGGTTGATGAGACAGTGTGGGGAAAACATCAAGAGCAGAAAGGGGGTCAAATATAGGAGTGTCAAATACAACCACAAACCTGTCCTTAGGTAGTAGGGGATGGCCTGGCAGTTGAGTTTAAAAGGAAATTATGAGATAAAGATGATTTCTTGGGACACATACACCTAATCTGTGGAATTTTAATTATTGTAGTAAAGCCAACTGAATGAAATGCTTACCATGATAAATCCTAAAAATGAGGAGACATTTTTATTTTAAAAAGTGGAGAGATGCTGGACAAACATGAAGAAGTTGCCACATGAAGAGTTGACACTCTAACAATCAAAGTGCCCATCTCTTCTGAAGAACTTGGACTAGGTTTTAGATAACTCTGTCCCTAGAAAATTTAAGGACCCTTTTTTGCATCTTGTATTAATTGGTCATCAGTAATATGTTTTAACACATATTTCCTGCATTTTCAACATGATTTTAAGGTTCCTTTCCAAGTATGTAATTAAAATTATCATCTGTGTAACACTAAAATTTGCAGAAATGAATAATGGGATGTTTCAGAAAATTAGCACCTGAAAATGCAAATTGGTCCTAACTCAAATGCTGTTAGGGACAAATTCTTCGCTGCCTTCTTAAACAGATATCCTTGTTAAATTCTTATTTTGTTTCAGAAAGACTCAGCCCCTTAAGAGTAAACATACTCCAAGAAAAATATTTCTCCCTGGAACTGATGGGGCTGTGATGCAAATCTACTAGAACCAAAAATGTGTGGTAGAAATGTATCTGTTCCAGTAAAAAATTTGGGAAAAATATCTCAGATCAAGGACAAAACCTCTGCTTAATGTGAAAGAAAGGTGTGTTTGTCACTGTCACCCACTTTCTGATTTGACTTTTTTGAGCAAAACACTATGAAATGTTTTGGTTTTGTGCTTTTATAGAACAAGAAATTCTGGAAAACTTACAGAGTTTTGCACTAGCTTCATTTTTATTCAGCCTGTACAGAGAACTTATATATTATCAGGAGTAAGAGGTCAGCTGTAGAGGTGGGAGTCAAGTTGTCTGCAGTTTAAATACACACACGCATACACACACACATGAATGAATTATGACTCATAGGCAAGCCTTACAATAACAATTCACATACATTATGTGTGTTGTGGGTGCATGTGTGTGTGTGTGTTTGTGTTAAGTGTCTTTACACGCACCAAAGTACAATTTAAAAATATCACCAGATTTTTCACAGTCATGGTTTGGGAGCCTCAGAGCCAGACCTGTGCATCCACATGACAAAATTTTAATCAAAACACAATTGTTGCAATAATGTTCCTGATACTTTAGGGACCAAGTGCTGTAAAAAAAAATCCAGCCTACAGTCTCGTTCTTTGCTGTGATTTATTGCAGTGTTTGAATATTCAGGCTGTTTTGCTAAGGGCAGAGCTCCCTGACAAATGAGCAACACAGCACAACACACTGACAGCTACTGAAGTATTTGTCCATCTGCTGACCCAGGGACACCCCTGTGTTTAGAAGGCTGGCAGCTCCTGACTGATTAAAATCACGCTGACTGCTCTGAATTGGACTCACTCATTTCCACTCAGAATTGTACACAGTGGCTGGAAAGGTGGCAAGTCACTGTTCTATCTTGAGTGATTAAGTCCTAGTCAAGGATAACGACAGTAATAACAGGCTGACAAGAGAATCTTCCACATAAATAAGAGTAGTAAAATCAACAGTGCTGTCAGCCTACTTGCATAGTTTCCTGCCTAGAAATTTCAGAGCCTAAGATGAGGAGAACGGAAATGAAAAGCAATCATGTTTACTACCATGTCCCACATTAAACATCTGCTCTACAATGGCATCGTTTGTCTGCTGTTGGTTTTACATGATGGCGCAGCAATCACTCGGGCGTTGCTCCTCTGAAGAATTGCTGCCCAGCATCTTTGAGACCAAGAGCATAATTGGGGTTTAGAAGAAGATAAGAAGCTTCTATGAGTAGAAAGATACTGTCAAGTCATATACATAAGCCACACATGTAAGAAATATTTATCTGCATGTTTTCAGGCACAAATAAAATACCAGATGACAGCAGCCAGAAAATTACTTCTAGATTTGCACACTGCTGTTTTGCAAGTACATCCCTAAATTTGATGCTGACCCATGTCAGAGATAAATAGCATAACTCTCTGTGCTTCAGAGTGGCAATTTTTGTGCTTCTCTCATTGTTTTTTTATCACCAGAAATGTGATAATTACTGTTGATGTCTCAGTGCTGAATCTATAACATGCCAAAAGAAGAGGGAAGCACTGACACATGTTATGGGTCAAACCCAAGTGTTTCCTTGGAGGTAGAAAGAAAATCTGGCATTTTGCAGCATTCAAGGAGTTTGGAAGTAGGTTTTTAAATATGTGTAAATATAAATATTGCTTTTTACCAATGACATCAGAAAAAGATAAATGGGGAGGGATTGTTGGGCCCACAGGTTACACAGCCTGCATGTGGAAATGCCTGCTTGTGGAAAGCTTTGGTACTTTTCCACAGTCACCAAATGACTCCCCAGGTGCTTGTTTCCAGATATTTGAGCCATTCACATTACCTTTACTCATAACCCTGGAGTGAGAATTTGTGAGTTCTGATGAAATTTAACACTGTATGTAGCCTCATATACAGGCAGAACCTAAATATGACAGGGACAGTCATTTATTATAAAGATCATCATAAAATCTTGGTGTAGTTGATCAAGAGAGTCCAACTGATTTTGCAGGAATTTAAAACCAGACACTAAAGATGGAAGTGAAAGAAGGTCCTTGGTCATAGAACTGCAAATATCTCCTCTCAATATCTTTGTTTCTTGGCATCCCCACTGAGCCTGTTCTGGGCTAATTGTGTGTTCTTCCAATTAATGTTATTGGGACTCAAGGCCAATTCACAGCTGATAGAGAAGAGTGTCAATGAATGTCAGTGAGTGCAAGAAATTCTTATTATAATGCCAGTTGCAACCCCACATCTAAGTTTCCTCCATGGCTTGTTACAGAATTAATTTTGTATGTGGCTCTGGTATCACCAAGACAGATTTTTTTCTGGAATCTAACTGCAAATGGGCCAATAGTGAGCTATAGCTATAGCTATAAAAATCAGGAGAATTTATATGTATATATATATGTATATGTATATAAAATAATTTCTTTAGCATAGGGTAGACATTTCAAAGTAATTTTCCTTTGAAAAACAAATCCATAGAATAGTGGTTGGTAGTGTTGATATCGTTCTTCATTAGTCTCAATTGAATGGTTATGAAAGTAACATGCTGTTGGTCTTTTCTAGATGAGATTTTATTGGATGCACTGAACAGCTCTCTATTTTCAGTTTGCTTCCAGTAGCATTGCACCACTCATTCTTGAGAAGAAGAATAAATTAAAGCAGGAGGGAAAAAAGAGAGAGAATGTGTCAGACAATGACAAAGAAGGTAAAACACCTGCTTTGAGACCCTAAGGAACTTGATTGCATGAAAGTCACCTCCTTTATTAACATACTGAGCTTTCAGAAGAGATGCTGAGGAGCTGATATGTGATCATGGTGTCAAAGTAGATTCTAAAACTATTTTTCTAGGGATGGAGCTGGCAAGAAATCAGATGCTGAAATTAAGCTGGGTTAGGGATTTGTGAGGAGTTAAAATTCCAGCACCGTGGGAGACACTTTCTCTATATTTTCCATCCCAGTTGCACTTGCAAGATAAGGCAGACGCTTACAGATGAATGACTGCATGTATAACATAAGTACCCTCAGATTTAAAATTATCAGTCCATGGATAGAACTCATTTTAGCTTTGCACAACAGAACATTTCCCTCTCTAATATTCAGATGCAGAAGGAAGCCACACTTAGGCATGTGTGTCTAAATCATCAGTCTTTTTGTAAATAATCAAAATGCAGAAGGAACGAGTGAGATAAGCACCAGAAAAATCCACAACTGTTAGTTTTTTCCCTTTTTCAATGAAATCTGGATTGCTGGATTTGGCCAGCAGTGTGTTAGTTACATTTTTCCTAATTGGCAGCCAATCAAAATTATTACTACACTTTTGAAGACAGAGAAGAAAGAAAATATCTGATGTTTTTAATTTCTCAAGCACAGGTCATTGTTAACAAGTGTTCTCAAGAGCAAACAGCTTTGCTCTAACCACAAAACCCTTGTACTTCATCAGATTGTACAAATAAGCGGCTCACACTCTCAATTTGTTCTTCTCTCTGGCAGCCAAGAATTGCAATGATCAGATTCACAGAAGTGCAATGGCTTCAAATGTAATACAGTCGAGTGCAGATTCTTTCCACTACTCAGTTTTTTTGTGATCTGTTTATTCTTTATTTCTTCTTTGGTCTTTAGCTGCCTATAATGTTGTGTGTGAAAAAATAAACTCATTATTCTTGTTTGGTTTTCTCTCAGTAATTGTTTGGTCATTTTATTTTCAAGACTTCCGCTAACTCTCAATATTACTTATGCATAATCACTGCTAGAGTGCTATTACTGACTTTTTTTTCTAACTACTAAACCTTTATGTCTGTTATTTTTCAATGTCTCCATTACATTTTAGTTGAAAAATGTTGTGTGTCTGAGAGCCACTTACCACAGCAGGATTTGTCTCTGCCTATCCCTTCCCCTTGTGCAGCTTCTTCTGAAGTGAATGCCTGGCTCAAGGGAATCAGTGGGAGTTTTATCCTTCATGTTATTGGGTTCAAAACTTAGCCCTACATCTTGTTTCTCTTAGAGTTTTTTGTGTGCAGTTCTATCCCTATCCAGAATAACATGGAGTAACAATTCATGTTGGTCATTTTTCATTGGGGGAATTATGTGCTTCTAAGAAGAAATTCAGTGAATATATTTTAAAATTCTAATCTGTCTTTTAAACTTTTCCCCATTAGATCTTCCCTTTCTTCTGTGCTCTCTGCCTCATTAAATCCAGCTGCAGAAGTGGATTCATTATCCCTGCTATTTGTTATTTACATGAATTTTCTTTATGGACTGAAATGTACTGATAGTGGATGTGTGTATTTGCTATAACAACTTCATCAATAACATCACAAGTTCTGTACACACTGCTTTTATACACAGGCATCAAAACCAAATCTTAGCAATTACTCATAAAGTTTTTGCTTCTTAGATAATGTTTGAATTGGGATCAGGGATGGCTGCACCTCTAATCCAACTTCGATTTCTACATGGATATTCTCCTGAACAGCCTTCTAAAAAGGATGGGATGAAAAGTTAATTTGGTCTATTTTACCATTTTCCCCAATAATTTCATTTCAATGTCCTAGTAGAAAACTCTCAAAAACCAATTTCTCACTGTTGTTCAGCATTATGCTTTTCTTTTACCCCAAGCACATTGAAAACTTAGGGGTACAATAATGACCAGAAGAATAGGAGATAGGTGGATATAACAAATATTTTAAAATATTTGGCTCTCAAAAAGGTCTCCAGATTTCTGAGGACAGTCTATTTGTCTATTTTTATCTTCCTGCCTCAATTGGTTTATTCTTCCATTCCAGTGCCCCCCTGGAATATTGTTCATAAAGCCACCGGCTGAGCTTTTTTTCATGGAAATGCTGGCAGCAGAAAAAACCAAACTTTCACATTTCTCTGCTGGGTTTCTGAAGAAAATTCATTTACATTCAAATATTTTCAATTTTACAGTTGAAATGGCATGTAGACACTGGGGTTAGAAAGGATGAAAAGGGAAATATCCAGAATGAAGGCAGGTGAGAACATTTTTGTGATGGTGATAATGAATATCTTACTTGAATGAAAAACACCCTGCAGATAGAAAAAAACCATATTTACATACAGGAAAGACTGATCAAGAGTTGCACAGCCTTACAAAAATTGTATCGGTGCTGTTGTGGCCACTATACTGTGAAAATAGAGATAAAAAATGAGACTTTAAAACTTCAGATTGTAAAATGTTCAAACTGGCCCTCACACAGTAAGAAAGGCAGTACGTTAAGGTGTGCCAGCCCTTGCTAGGAAATCCTGCAGGGTCCCAAGCAATTCCCCTTTTTACCAGGGTGTGATTTTGAAGAACTCACGTGAATATACAGAGGTTTGTGGAGTGTGCAGTGGGTGCCAGTGAAACAAAGGCATCAACAAAGTACAAAAGTCTTTCAAAAAGATGAGCAGGTTGGAGTCCAAAGTAGTCAGAAGCACAAAAGGCAACCTGGTTCTACCACTGAAAACCACCCTTGCTGTTACAGCAACTAGCTGGCTCTCAAGGGATTTACTGGTGACACACTGCTTATATCAAAGATGGTAGGCTGGTTTCCTGGTTACCAGTCTTCAAAAGTTATTGATGGGATGAATTCTAAAGAATTTCAGGTTTCTTTTCTAGTAAACTTCTATCTATCCTCTATCTAAATCACAGGTAAAATTTCATTTTAATGACCCATCACCAGAGGTTCAGGAGTGTTTGCTATCTCTGTATTTTGTCGTGGACCAGAAAGAAATGCTACATAATCAGTGAATATCCAGTTTCAGTAATCCATGTATCCTGAAAGATCCAACGTGCCAACAGGATCAAGAATGATACTTTTCTCCAGAAGTACGTATCATTTTTCCCCCTGAGTTTTAAGCATCTTTCAAAGATAAAATTAAAATTTTCAATGTGTTACTTCACACTTCATAAGAAAAACTGTGAATAAATGGCAGAAGAAAGAATTTTAGAAACAGAAAGAAAGGCAGAAAGAACAAACTACATTGCTTATGACCTATTTTTATCTTGCAGGGGACCAGAGCACTGGATGCTCTATACAACACAGAACAAGTTGCTGCCCAGAGGAGCAAGCAATTTAAGAAATTTCCAGGTTTTGATTTTCAGGTCCAACTTGCACAATATTTACCTTGAGATGAGCAGAGTAGTGAGAATAAAGGATAGAACTAGGTGACCAGCAAACCCTGAGGGGTTCTCTGTCCTGTTCAGTATCTGCTCCTGTCACAGGTGCATCCAGGAGCCCACTGCCATTCTTCTCAGCTCTTTGGAAGGCTCTGTCGCTGTTGTACCAGGGACGGTGAGAAACAACACAGATTCTGGTTTGAGGAGGAAAATAATTATTTATTAATTTACCAGCTGGTTTTTATATTTTAGCTCACTTGAATGGCACAAGACCATTGGTCCCCTACCATCCACCTCCTTAGAATGATTGGTTAGATCTTACAACACCCATTTCAAAATATTTCTCTGGTCAGTATCACAACAATACCACAGCAATCTTGCACCTGCAAGACAAAGGGATTTGTTTACAGAAACTTCTAACTGTTTTCAGCCAGTGTCTGTGAGAAAGCAAAGGCTTTCTCACAGACAGAGGCAGAAAGCCGAAAAATCTTTCGGCAACCCAGGTTTCAGGGTCCACAAGCCTCCACTGACGGCCCAGTGGAGACTGAGGCCGCACCACCTTCAAGGTGCCAACCTGTAGTGACCAGCACAGTGCCTATTTCTGCAAGAAATCCCATTTGCTTTCCCATGTCATAGCCTCAGCAGAGGCAGGCTTTGGATTGCCCTGGGTTGCCCAAATCAGGTGTTCCCAAGTCAGGCAGAAAGCATGGAAGGTATCTGGGACTGAGGAGTGGTGCTCGACACAGCTCTGTGCTGCCAAGGGACTCTGCACCTGCTCAAAAGTTGCTGCTCTATCTTCCCCTGCCAAGACTGCCAGTGTCTGCTGTCCTGGGAGGTAAATCATGCCTGGCTAACAGCAAGGTGGGAAACACTTGTTAGTTAATAGTAGGCTTTAAAGTCTTTCCAGGCCCTGTATTACTAAGGTATTTCAATATCAGCATACTGTGGAATAGCAATATGCTACAGGAGTTAACAAATCACACTAAGGAATAGTGCTATTCTGTCCCCAGGAAAGCTTTCCATCATTTTGTGCAGCTTCTTACAAGCACTGACTAATTGCAACTTTGACATGCACTGGCCTAGGTCCAAATAACTGAAATTCCACAGGATGCACAGGCTGTCATTTTTCAGAAGCCTGAGTAAGAGAAGCCAAAATGCCTATTTCTTCTTCAAACTGGCTTCAAAATTTAAAGCCTAAGGGAAAACCACATGATTATACTCCCTTTCGGTATCCAGTGGTCTAGCACACATATAAGAACTTAAGCAGAAAACATTTAAAATATGTGATAACTGTGATTAAGAGCAGAACTTCAGTAAAGAACTTTCAGTACTTTTTAAAGTTCTCTTCGTTTATTTCATATGAACATGTAAAAGAGATTATACTCTCATAAAAAAGTTTGATCGAATTGCTTCCTTGGCAAAGAAGGAGCCCTATCTAGCCCTTTTCTGTAACATTCCAAAAAAATATAAGAAAAGTGCTGTATTCAACTAAGCTATCTTCTTCTGAAAAACCTTCAAGTACCTAGGAGAGACATCTTATATAACTTTATTAAGGAACTGATTATCTGATGTCCAAAATAAATCAAATCACGTGGATTTAACCACGACAACAAAAGGTGCATTTATGTCAAACAGATTTCAAACATGAATGCCTGGTTTGTTCTGTGTATTTTGTTGAACACCCATGGTTTGGGGACAGCACAATAACTTGGCACTGGTTTAGATTCAGTTGCTATAACAATTGTTTTCCATTATAATTGATCTTGCCTGTTCCCTTGCAGATGGTGCTGCCAACCCGTGCTTTCGCTGTGCCCAGCTCTCCCAGTGCAACAATCAAAAGGTTAACTGGGTTTGCAGTTCTTGATGTTGTTGATGCCTGACAGGAAGCCTTCCCTGGGTGAACGCAGGGTACCAGGGGCAGCCGAGGAGCAGCTGAGAACAAGCAGCAGCCCCCAGTTTGATATGCAGGTCGTGTCAGGCGAGGTGTGAGGGCTGCTCTGCTGCAAAGTATAAGCCCTTATATTCCCATGGAAAAACTGCTCCTTCAAAACTTTTAAGCCTTTGGAATAACCTCCTTCCACACATTAGCAGTGAGCAGTTGGAGGTTAAATGTGCCAAGGATCTGCTTTGCATTTTTTTTGCCCCGTTCTCACTGCAGCACTTGAGGAGGATGGGATGACAGAGATGAGACACTGAACATGGGTTTAATTTTCTCTGACACCCAGTTGGAAGGAGCACCCCACTGAAAGCAAGTCAGGAGAGGAGAGAAAGACTCAAGAATCAGGCACAGGATATTTTTGGAGTTTCGTGGTGTCTGGAGAAGACCTGTCCATGGAGAGTGATGAAGAATTTGAGCCCGAAACCAG
This sequence comes from Edolisoma coerulescens, assembly GCA_013397115.1. Taxonomy (NCBI): domain Eukaryota; kingdom Metazoa; phylum Chordata; class Aves; order Passeriformes; family Campephagidae; genus Edolisoma; species Edolisoma coerulescens. The sequence continues at coordinate 2,423,879 of VWZW01001826.1, forward strand.
TGCAGATGGGATCCGAGGAGAGGAGAGTTCTCTAGGAGGGATATAAAGAAACAGAAACTATGAATTGGAGAAAGAAAAAGGCCTTGAGTAGGATAGCAGGGCAGAATGGGTGCAGGGACCAGGGAGGAATAAGAGCAGAAGCCATCAGGGTTAGAGTGGCCTGGGGAATAAGGGCCGTGATGAATGGAAGATTCTCACTTGGAGTTAAATCTGAGAAATGAACACGAGCCACCTGTATTTTGCTGCTGGTAAATGAAGTGGGGCAGTGAGAAGGCAAAATCTCCCATGATGGTGAGCTGCTCCAGGACCTCCAGTGCTTGGCTTCTGACCTTGCACACTTCTGGCAGGCTCCTTTCCTCTCCTGGTTTGAATGTAGGCAAAGGAGTCACTGGGAGCAAAGGCTTGACACCTCTGCCCCATTTACGTGTCTGGTACCAGAGGGGTGAGCAGCAGCCAGGACTGAGCCCTGCACACATGGAGAAGGGTCAGAACTTCTTCCCTGCTGGAGAACCAAAGGACACCATAGAGCATCACGCCAGCAACTGAAAATGAAAATAAAACAAGCTCATGTCTGGTATTTTAAAAGTTTAGGGATCTGTGCAACAAGGAAGGTCTCCCCAGAATCTGCCTGGAAACAGAGTGCTGTGAAAGCTGCACCAGACAAAAATTAGGAGTTTTCAGAATCAAATGCACATGTATATTCAGCAATCCCTTCTTCAAAGCACTAATGGACTGGGCTTTGGGGGCAGGTCAGGGATTTTTGGGCAGAAAATGTCCAAGTATCTAATTTTTCCCCACTTTGAAATGGTTTCACTTGTGGCAAGAACTTAGGAAGAGGTGAATGAGTGAAGGAGGGAATGCAGATGTGAGAAGGATGGTCTTACACTGAAATGCTTCAGCTCCCAAGAGAAACCAAATCTGTGCTCTGCAGTTGTCATTGCCTTACCTGGGAATTCAGACTCTCTGAATGAGCTTTCGAAACCAGGGTGGTCCAAGAGACTAACATTTCTAGGGCAGTTTAACTTAGGTTTGGCCTATTACTCACTACAATAACAATCAAAATAATCAGTAAGTAATCCTCAGAGTATTGTCATGAGGACAAAGGTCCAAAGAAATAAAAAATGACCCTGTTTTGCAGACTGAGAAATTCGGGGTTTGGGGTATGAAGAATATCTGACATCTGTGAACTCTCATGACCATTTTGAACCTATGTCAGGGATATTTTGTTCCAAATGTCGTCTGCAGGAGACAAAGCTCACTCTAATAATGTTTGTTGCTAGTACTGTGCGTGAAAAAAAGGAACAAACAAAAGGCTTCACTGTTCTCCAAGAAAGGAAAGTAGAAGCAGATATTTGATTATTTCAGACATATTTAAGCTGGAATGTGTCCCAGCTCCCTGATATATCATATCCATAGGAACAGAGATAAAATAATGATAGAAAAATGTCCAAGAAAGTGGGCACATCATCAATTAAGATGTATATATCTCATATAAGGCAAATATAAGATGTGAAGTGTCATGGAAAATGGAGTACTGTGCCCCTATCTGAAAACTTTGTATTTTATGATTGAAAAGAATTTCTTTTAAATGACAAAAAACTCAGCCCAAACCTAATATTTTTCTTATTTTGTATTTCATCACAAAATGGCATTTTTAGTTCATCCAGTGGAGCTAGTAGGAAATATATGAGTATGCAGTTCGAGAAGAATTTAAGAATATATGGAAAGGCAAAGTGTTCCAAGAATATTCAGAAGTAATATTGCTTACTGCTTTGCAGTAAATCTAAAAGCAGCTACTCAGCTCTCCTCCTCAGCACAGCACTGCACTAAAGCAATTACATCACCAAATGAGCTTTTGAATCAAAAGTGAAAGCTTTACTGAAGAAAACAACAAAGAAAGTAGAAACTTCAGTGGTGACTTTTGTATCCTGATTTAATTCTTTTTTTTTCCTTTTCCAACAAAGTTTTTGAAAGTAGTTAATATACCATAGGAGTATTTTGAATCACCCATCTGGATGGATTTTGTTGTGTGGGTTTTCTCAGAACTAGTCATTCAACTCTCTGCCACAGCAGTGCTGTGCATATGTCTCTCTGACAAGAAATTTCCATTACTGTTTTTAGAGAATGGCCAGGAATGACCCCAAAGTCTCATTTCTGTGTGATTATACTGTTTGCATGTCTCCTATTAAACACAGAGAGATAGAGTTCTTGTTCTTTATGTGGATTAATTTCCATTTATCAACCCTGAATATCATCTGATCTTCACCCAATCATTCATCACTGTGAATTTTCTGCATCTCTGCAGGAATTCCACTTCAGAATTAACTATCCTGAATAATTTCATAAATCCTGCAATATTGGTTCCCTGCTGTTTACCTTTTTTTTTGTTATAATTTGTGAATAACCTGATAATGAAAGGTCCTACTACATATCTTTTGAGACTCTCAATAATGTAAAATGTTCATTTACTAGCATACGTTGTTACAACAGGACAGAGTCAAAACTTATTTTGGTTAATTGAAGGAAAATTTCTTCAGTACTTTTTCCTGAAAGCCCTTGTCCACCTATTTTCTTCATCCCACATATACTGGAATGACAGTATGGGACACCTACCCAGTAAACTGCCATCTTCACAGAATACTTGTAGTTTCACGAGTCATTCTTGTGACTCATCCCAAATATATAATTTCATCCGTATTTATTAATTCCATTTCTCATTACAGTTCCTTGCCAATCTGGCTGGTGCTAAAGTCAAAAGAACTGGTTGGTCTTTCCCAAGATGACCTGAGTCAACCTTTAAGATACTAATGGTACCGTATTAACTATTTATTTTAATCCCTTGATTCTGAGCCTCAGTCAAGCAACAGGTAGGTTATTTGCTTAATAGCTTGCCAAGTCCATGATTCTATGCAGTTCACAGATCTGAATTGCTTTTGAAAAATAGCAGCTTTCAGAGGTTTGCATTCAGTTTATTGGTTTCTGAAAGGTGTGCTGTTGATAATTCTGGCTGACACAATTTTCCATGACCCTCGTCTCTGCTCTTCTGCAACAGTGATAAATTCTCCACCTTCCTTTGCAATAAATGAGCATCAAAGCTTTTCATCTTCATTGTGTATTCATCCTACTGACTCTGGCAAGCTCCCTCTTTCTGATATGTTTGAGGAAGTTTTGGTTATTGGCATTTATGTCTTCACAAAGTTTCTCCTATCTTTTTCTTTTTTCTGGCTGCTTTGCTGTTCATTGTTATTTTGTTTGCTGTATCTTTTTTTCAAGTACTACTGCCACTTTTATGGGTGTGGGGTTTTTTTTCGCTTTACTCTTCTGTTCAGATATACCAGCTTCTAAGGTGTGGGAATGGCACTCTTAGGCCCTAAGTTTCTAGTATAATGTGTTTTAATAACATTTTACCTCATTGTCTGCTCGTGTAAAATGGCTATTTAAAAAGCTTACTCATTTTAGGGTAGTTTTTTCCTTCCCAACATTTCACTCTACTGTGAGGGATGTCCTTTGTTTCCCTCTCAGTACCTCTATTAAATCCATGTATCTTCTGGTCACTGACACTGGGGAGTTCTATCTGTACATCCTCAGCCTCCAGTTCTGGGACCTCCTCAGAGCTAATAGTTACTTGTCCTCCTGTGGGCCTGTGGACTGTTTGCCCTGAAAGCAGGCATTAATGGGGTGACTGCATCTTGCAATTAAATTTAGCCAGGGTATATGAGATAAGTGATATCTCCCAATGTTGTTCTCTGTTTTCTGCCCTGATTTTCCTCCTTCCAAAATGATTTTCAGCACAAGTCTCAGAACTCACTCCCACTGACAAGCCTGCAGGGGGAACACAAACTGTTTAGAGACATTCATCTTGGTGAGTTCTCTACCAATCATCTCCACAAAGGGAGAAAAACTGCAGAGTGGAAGGCAGATGATATAAACATGCAGAGTCTTTACCTCTTTCCTGCCCATCAGAAAACACCTCCCTTCCCACGCTTCCAAGTGCACATCACTCCTTCTGTACTCACCTGATGCTCAAGAACAGCCACAAAAACTCTCAGGGGAAAAGCTACCCAGTTCCCATGGTTTAAAGCAATGCAGAACTGAAGAGGTTTATCAGCTAAGGACCATATAATTCACTGGCACCTCAGGATAAATCCTTGTCACTTCCTATAACCCGCTGATCCCCATCCTGGTGAGAAAGCCCACCATAAGGTTGCAAACACCTGTGTAAGGTGAGGTCCTCACCTGCTGCACTCTGCAATTCCCTACCCAGCTGAATGCAGCTCACGGCATCCAGTGGCTACTCCATCCCTCTGAGCAAAGGTAGAGACAACATCAGGGCAGCTTCTGACTCCTGCTCTTTCCTCTCAAATATCTCTGGTGCTATTAAAAATGTTCCTGCTTTTTTTCAGTCTTTTTCTTCATTTCTAAAGCTTTGCAATTTCCTGGTCACTCTTTGATCTGCCATCTTCCTCTTTAACTTGATGTGTTTGGGGTCAATGCCTCCCAGCCAGTTTTATGCATTTGATACATGCATACACTGTTCACACCCGTGCTCTTACCTTAAAAACTGTGGTTAAGCACTTTGCATGAGTATGCCATGCAGGCATCCCCCAAAAAGTGCAAGTCAGGGATCTCTGGCTCTCAGTCCACCAAGGAAAAAGAGACAGCGAGTCATTAGTCCACTTATTTTCTTGAAGACGGATATGAATCGGTCCAGTTGAGCATAGGAAAGGTGCTTGCTTTTTTTTGCACCTCTCTGAACTATCCTGATAGCTGTCTCAAGCAGTAAGGCTTTTCCTTTAGTGTCCTACAGGAGCCCAGTGCTCTTCCCCTGATGCTGAATAAGACTCTCCTGCAGATGAATTGTATTTGATGCCTCGAAGAGAAGACCATTAACCATAAACATAAAGAGATACATTTTTTAGATTCTCTTTCATTTATTTTATCCATAATGTAGAAATTGAAGATGACAAGTGACTGGGAAAGTCATAAGGATTTTGTGAAATGAAAACAATGAAATCAGTTTTTATCATAAACCTTTGTGTTGGCCCACGGAGGAAAGTAAGAGATTACCAAAACAAAATGGTCAGTAGGCTGAAAATGATCTTAAAGCACATTAGCTGATTCACACTAAATCTGGCACAGGGTAGCTTTTTCCAAAGCCTCCTCACATTTCTGTGAGCACTGAAACAGAGAAAAGCCTCTGGACTTTTCTTTAGAGACTCCTAACTTCCTTAAGAGACCAGAAAAAGAAAGGGAAAGGAAAAGACTGAAAAGAACTGACTGCAAGAGGAAGGCTGAAGCAGGTAACACTGAAAAAAAAATAAAGTTTTAAGCAAAACCAAGACACTCAAGTGTCAGCTCGTCAAACTAATTGTATTAGTAAACAAGGTACATTGTGGAAACAGGAAATAAACATTTTTTTAAATCAAATTTTATCTTCACTACCATAAAATAATCAGATTGATGAAATGGAAGGGGGACATTTATCGCCTTTCTTTACAAGATGTCATGTGGAATTCTCTCTCCTGCCAATTAGTATTGATCTACTTCACTTGATGTTTCCATTCAACAATGAAGTAATACAAACTGAAACATAATTTGCTGAAATAATTTTTTCATTTGACTGAACCAGACCTATTTAATACCTTAAGACATTTGGCAGTTCATTGTTTGCAATGATATCTAATAGTGTTGTCACATGGCTTTAGATTTTCATTTAATATATGGTAAGAAATAAGCTAGTCTGCAGAATAAAACATGTTTTAGAGAAGATTTTGGTGTTCAAGTTGCTGCAAAGTTAAGTAGCATATGGGTAGAGGTAAATGCTGGATGATAAATTGCTTTAAAACAATGATGATATTTGCTCTGGCTTTGAATTGTTTTTTTTGAAGCAGAAGTGAGATGCATCTGCTTTCAGAGACAGGCTAAGTCACATTTATATCAAATCCAAGAAAATAGAGTAGGCAAGCTAGCATAATAACATTCTTTTTTTTTTTTTTTTTGACCTGGGCTTCTTCAGAAAATGCTTTCTGTGGCTGTAGTTCCACAACATTTCAGAAAGTTATCTCATCAAATCCTTGGTTTGATCTTTCAAGCAAAAGATCAGCACTGGGCCCACGAATAAATACAAATGGCCTTCCATTATGTAATTTCTTCTCTGTTTTCAGGGATTTCATTTATATCTCACTGTTCCTGTAACAGTAGTCTGCTTGTAATTCTGTCTTTTGTTTTAGAGTCAGCTTGTAAGATCCTCAGGTACAGAAATCCTTCTTTGTTGTGAATCTGGGCAGCATCTCACTCAAAGGGATCAAGGTCTAGGTCTGGAAGCACGAGTTTTGTGGTGCAAAGCCACCAGACCTTCCAGTGCTCTCCCCTTCAGATTTTTCAAGCATTTCAAGGGTGATTGGCACAGGTTTAGTTGATAAGTCAGATAGGGTTGATCTGCTTTGCTCTGTGAGGAGGGCTCTACCTCTGAGATGGCCAACAAGGTTTCCATTGCAGTCACCTTCTGACTGTGGATGCTGTTGGGATCTGATTTGTATGAGGAAATGGTGGTATCTGGTTTTGAATTTTGTGAATTGCTTCCTGGCTGCTGCTGGCCTTATCACCTTAATCTAAAGTGACTGCGAAGAAATTCTAAACAAGCTTAATATATGTAGGCATAGATCTATGCAGACACCTAGGACTGTAGGTCCTCACACTCAGTTGAATAAATGTCACACTTAATGTCTTAATCTCTGCCTGTAAATGCAGACAATTCCCTTTCCTTAATTTTGAACCTTCAAGATTTATGACAGTCCAGTTGTTCTGCTCCACTATCCCAAATTAATGAGGAAAGACCAATATAAGAAGGACATGGACTGCTGGGATGGGTCCAGAGGAGGCCACAGAGGTGATCAGAGGGCTGGATCATCTCTGCTATGGAGACAGGCTGAGACATTTGGAGAGGCAAAGAAAGTATCTCAGCATTCTCCTCATCCTTGGTGACAATGTTCCCTCCTGTGCCCAATAAAGGATGGAGATTTTCCTTAGCCCTCCTTTTCTTGTTTATGTATTTATAAAAACATTCTTTGTTATCTTTTACAGACGTGGCCTTGCAGAATCTGTGTGTTTTGCAATGCTAGCTAACACAAATGCAAAAAAGAGTCAGGCAGTCTTGAACATGAATACATATAGCTGTAGATTTGAAGTATGTTGGTCAAGATTTCCCAAAAAGATCAAAACCAGTGTAAAAGCAGCCTCAGTAATTACTTCTGCACTGAGACAAAAATGGATATCTAAAAGCTTCTAAGCAAAGTGAAGAATATAATTCATTCTGAATGTAACCAAAGAACAATTACAGACCACACCACGCCACTAATAAACTCACAAAAGCATGACAAAATCTGAAAACAGAAAACTATTAGGGGAGTCTTCTGAGTAAGAAACACCAAGTATACAGGAAAAAACCTCTAAATATATGTTTCCACACAAATCTGTGAAAATTAAAATAGAAATGTAGCTCTAAGGGAGAGTTAGTAACACAAAGGTTAGTTTTTTCCATTTTATTCTGTATTTTCCTCTCAATAACAGAATTCCATCCTCTTCTTCTAATACTACTCCTGTGTTCACTAAGTTATTTTCACGACAGATAAATAGACATTCTGATCAGTTCTGTCCAGATTTGTTCCTTTTCCCCCTCTAAAGTAAAACTATTACTTTTAAAAGTCAATGTTAATAAAGAAATTAAATTAACTGTTATTAAGTGAATTCAAGCAGCATGAGGCTCAAGAGCAGCCTTCCAGATCAATTGTTTTCTCTTTTGGGTGTTTAATTGTACTTGCATCATCAAAGCACCAGCATCCAAAGCACTGCCAAAAGTCACAGGGTTTATCTTCAATTTATTATTACTGCAATTTTTCCTTTGACTCCTGAAATAGTTTATGGGAAGGTTTCAACAGGTAACCACACAACCTCAATGGTACTAAATGGCTAAGGTCCTAAGTGGTCTTAGTAGCAGTCAAAAAAAAAAATCTAAGGTCAGTGTCTTCATGAAAAGAAAAAAAATTAGAGGTTTCTTCATATCTTCAAGTAAAGCAGTGGTCACTATTTGAATAGCAAAGCTTCAGACTTCATTTTGTATCTTGAAAAAATAAAAATCTAAATTTATAGACTAATGTAACCCAAACAACATACCCACTTACTGGCAGCTTTCCTTCGGCCACAAGAAATTAGCCCTTTATGGGAAGTCTCCTAACTTTGAGGCAGACCAGCCACGAGAAATTAATCTTCCTGATTCTGTTGAATATATTAAGTTTGCAGCAAACTAGCTTTCAATCAGAGATGGTCAGGCAAAAGGCATCACTAAAGACTGAAAGGAAAGGGAAAATTAGTGCAGTATTATTTAAGTCCGCACATAATTGTAAGCCATAGATTCTAAATGTTCCTTTCATTCCAAAGGGAATGTGAACAAATGATTCAACAAGTCATTTAAAAATATGTACAAACATATAAATTTAAAATATGTACAAACCTAAAGATTGTTAGAATCTTTTGATGAAGTAGATCTGATGTATGTTGTGAATGACTGGTTTCAGATGCTTAAACAATCACCATCAAAGTTACTGGCAAAAATGAAGTTTTAATATCAATTTGTGCAAGTGCAACTTTAAGAGAGTTTCATGACAAGTTTCACTCTATTACTTACCACATAGATGAAGCATACATAGGAAAATCAGGTTAGAATCAATTAAGAATTATTTACACAAAGATCAGGGTTGCAAAAGGGTAAGGGCGCAAAGGATATAGAAAGGGGTTAGCAACACTTAATAGTTAACTAATTTAGCATTAAAAAAATAACGGTTCAATGGGATTTACTACAAAATAATGTTATATACCAGTGACTTAATTACAGATTCACAATAATACCATTCATACTGTAATCAATTCAAACACATGCACACAGACAAAGAGGTACACAAATCTATATCCATGTGTGTAAAGGTACCCATCAAAAATTCCCCTCAAGCTCAGTGGAATGCACACATCGAATTCTTTTCTGTTTCTCAAGAGACAAGGTTTGCACCTCAAGGAGTGTCTGTGTGTCTGTGCACGTGTGTGTGTGGAGGTGTCAGCCTGGGCCAGAGATGGTCTTTGAGTACAGCACACCTGAGGGCTGTAAGCTGGGACAGGTGTCCCGCTCACAGGGAGGTGCTGGTGCAGCCCACTGTGGTCCAGGAGAGCTCAAAGGGTCTCAGTCAGGATCATTCTTTAGACAGCCACAAGGCAGCTGGCTTTAGTCATCACTAAGTTTTCATCCTGGCTGTAACCCAAGTTGGGAACTACTGGACTTTTTCTTTTTTTTCCAAAAAGTTCAGTAACAATGGTACCATTCCACTTAGGCTACAGTTCAGGTAAATAATTTTCCAAGGCTAAAGAGAATAGCTGCTTATCCTTTGTTCCCCACCTTGGCTGGGCAGATGATGCTCAGTTACCACCTTTACTGTGCAGGAGCTCCTGGCATGGTCAAGGATACTTCACAACCACAGTGCAAAATTCTTAATGGAAGTGGACCCAAAAAGGTGTCTCTGGATGCAATTTCTAGGAAAACTGGCTGAGAAAGAAAGAAGAGAAAAGAGCAATCTGATAGGAGAAGCAGTCAGCAAGTAAATAACCCTGCTGCAGAGTTGATTAAAAAAAAATCACTTATTAAAACTATGTAATCTAAAATTAATTACTGTAATTTTAACACTACTTACAAGACTTAAAAGCCTTTACTGCATTAATTTGTTTTATGTAGACTATTGCATAATATTTGTAATTACATGTTTCTGTTGAACTTCTTAACCTCTACAGAAACTATTAAAACAAGCCAAGTGAAAGAAAATGTTGACACTGGACCTTTGTACACTTGTCATGGCATAGAATGTAGCAAAGTGGTCATTCTGAAGACAAAAGTGTAAGGATTCAGCTCATTCAGGAACCAAAGGCAATCATGAGTAATTTCAATGTTAAATTAACACATAAAATCAGTAAAGGAGTTGCATACAGTCATGGGAAGGTGCCGATGAAAAGAAACTTCAGTAAAGCCAAAAAGAGTAAGCAGAAATCTCACCATATGAAGAAAACAGAGATTAGAAACTGCTGCATCAGGACATCTCTTTCTTTGACCATAAATCAAGAAATATTGCTCTGAAAAAAACTGTCATCTGCATAATCCTGGGTATCAGCATTAATCTCATTTTCAAATACATGGCATAAAAATAAGTATGTTCTTGCAATATGAAATGTCCAGGAAAAGAATGTTCCAGTCATAAACACGATCTCGCTTTTCTTTTTTATGCTTTTTTTTGCCTTTTTTCACCTATTTTTGGCCTTTTTTTCTTTTTTCATGGGTTCTGTTTTTACTCTTGCAAAACACATTAAAGAGTACCTGTTATGCCTCCGCATAAAATGGAAAGAATTCTTGAAACAGTAAATTCATTGCAAAATATATGTTCTTGTTTTATTAACTAGTTTTAATCTCTCTTTCTTCTAAGAGTATAAAATTATTATAAGATATATTATTTTAATCTCTCTTTATTAAAAGACTACAGATATACTAGATTACTTTAAAATGTTCAGATTAGTTAGAAAAACTTAGAATTGCTAACAAAGATGTTGTTACTTAATGCCTGTATTTTAATTTAATTATTGTATTATTGTAATTTCCCAGATGAGGCACAGACAGCATGTTAACAAAATGTTTTACTATTTAAAATACTAAGAAATACTCCCCCATTTTTCTAATGCCAAGAAATTGAAACTCCAAAGGCTCTCTTCACCAGGTTAGCCAGTAGCCTGAGTGAGATTCAGCTTCAGATGTAGACTCCAGGCAGTCTATTTAGACTACTCCAGATGAATTGAGATGTCTGTATGTGAGTTAAATGTTTAAAACTCCCATTATAGCTGCTGGAGTCGAAAAGTTCCAGTCTCAAGCAAATGAATAGGTAGGTGTCTACTGTGAGCAGGATCCCACACACAAATTACTTAGGAACATGTTTCTTCTTTCCTTTCCAACTGAAATACAACCAGTGCCCAGAATAAAGTCACATTTTAATATATTTTTGTCATTCGTGTCCAGTAGTTTTTATTCTTTGGTGAGAGACAACACTTCAAGGAGCTGCCTACACAGTCATGCTCAAAGTGAGGTGTGCAGACATTCACAGACTTTCCTGCCTAGAGGAAAGAAAGAATAAAAGGGCAGCTTCTGTAGCCTTGTTAGACACTCTTTGCTGGTCTCGAATTAAAGCTGCAAGGTCTAGATTTGAGGCTGACACTGGCACCTGCTCAGTGGTTTCAGAGAGTTCTGTGCCTCAGCAGGGAGACTGTGCCTGTGAATTACCACACAGATGCTGATGGCAAGGTGTGAGAGAAGCAGTAGCCTGCAGTCATCGTCTGGGGATGCTTTTGAGCCCCCTTGATTCCCGGGATTTGTAATAAATTCAGAACTAGTCCCCAGCTAGTCACCCAGCTCCGGGTATTTGGAAAGTTACTGCTTTTCTAACCCTCCTACTGTGATCCAGTCACTGGCCAAAACCAGTGCCCTGGGTGGCTATGGAGAACCTGTTCATCCAATACTGTAAGAGATGTTTTCCAGGGCAGTGTTTTCCAATAAGCTGTGTAAGCATGTTCTTGGAACTCAATGCATTAATCATGCTGCATTTTGTTCCTAGGGCAGCAGCACGCTACAGGGGTGGTTATGGAATCAATTTTGACAAAGGGGAAAAAGTTCAGGCTCAGGAACTTCAACATTTTAGCATTTCCCAAGAACATTAGATTAGGCAGTTTTTTCCTTAAGCTCCAAAACATGGGTGTTTTGTGAAACAAATATAAAAGTAAACTTCATTTGATTCATATATTACATTTATGAACTCTGGTTGAGCTGAATTTGAAGCTTGCAGCCTTTATATTAATATTTTGACCAGGGCCCAGACACTTCTGTTCTTTCAGCAGACAGAATGAACACATAAAATAATAAAGACCACGACACCCTGGCTTGGTGGGGAACAGGTTCCAACTCTGCATAGCTCTGTCCATAGCTATTATGTACAGCATTGTAGTGTATCTAAGGCTCACAGAATTATCAGTTCCACTCAATGCTGTTGACGTTGCAAATTTTGATAACTTGCAGCACCTAAAGGAGAAATGAAATTTCTAAAGCAGCACAATTAATAATATTCTCAAAGAGAATTTCATGAGGCTTTAAAAAACCCCTAATTTAAAATGTTCTTTTTTAATCACAAATTTTGCAAAGGACATTTTGTAATACAGAATTTATTCAGTCACTTAAAATGCCTCAGATCTGCCAAACTATGAATTAATAATGATAGCTAGTCTTTTATGTCAAATCTATCTCACCGCTTTTTCTCCCTGTGGGAAAGTTCGTGATATTTTGTTATCTGCTTCAAGTGATTTCAGTGGACTTTAGGCACGCAAGTTCAGCAGTGGACATTTTGAACCCCACATTGCCTTTCTCAGTGAGGTGATAGTGGAGTCTGTGGCATCTATTTGTTTGTGCTTGGGTGTGGGGATCTCTGGGTTGTTATTGTGCCCCTAGTGGGAACAGTTCCAGTAGCTTCAATGGGGGCAGGATCAAACAATTAAATGGGGGGAAAAGCATATGACTTAGGGCAAAAGGCAAATAAACTGTGTGTTTCTAGGCTGCACAATGGAGCAAGGAGACAAGCAAGGAAGGATGAGGTTAGAGATGAATCCATCATCCAAGGCTTCATTTCAAAGATTGACCTATCCAAAGGGAGAGAGAAAGAGGACTTGGTTTCATTAGCACAAACACAGAACCAAACAAGAGATACCTGTGGGTCTTCCCCTTCAATAAATGAAGGGCAAAGGATCAAACACACCAAACAAGTTTGGGGCAGTAAATCCCACATTGTAATCCCACTCCTCATCTCCCTTCACCCAAAAATGACTGCTGGACTCTGTTAAGAGACGGGATTTGTGGCTAGAGTACTCACTTTTTAAAAAAATTTTTCCCCTTGGAGTCCATGTAACATAAAGTGTGGGCATAGTTGAGAGAACAAAGACTAGGAAAGTCCTTTGTTCTAGGAAGTCTAGCTCATTCACAGGTTTCTGCCACAAAGAATAGAGTTTCAACAAAAGGAGGTATAGAGACAGCCTCCAGCCAGGGCTGCCTACAGACTTTTTCCTTAACACATTATTTAGAGGTAATGTTTCTGACTGAGACAGTAGCGAGCTGAGCTCAACCCAATACCTCACCCTCACCAACACACACACCTGCTAAAAACCCCCTACAACAACGTCTCCTCCACCACCACCCTAGAAACAACCTGGAATCCTCCCCAAACTGCTGCATCCCAGAGAGGGACCTGAGGCTTCCTCTAAGAAATCATCCTGAGACCCACCCAGTGCAGCCATTAATCCCTGAGAGAACAGGAGGAGCTGCCTTAAAACACAACGCTGCAGCCAAGCAAAACAATTTGGGCTTTTTTATAGCATATTCTAAGAGATCTGGAAGGACATGCTTTTTGCTTATCTGCCTTCCAAACAACCTATTGCCTGTTCCTCATTAGTGCACATTAGCACAAGCTGGGGAGACAACCTGGCATTACAAAGGATACTGAGGGATTATGAGCTTCTGTGGTTTGTAAAATGTAAATTTACATTTGAGGGCAGGCAGGGGACATCAGATATCTCTCTTTCCCCTGCAGGGATTTTTGGAAACTGCACAATATCAGATCATGCAGTGGAAAATGCTTTCAGGCCTGGAGCATGAGGTAAGGAGTCAACTGAGCAGCACAGAACACAGAGGCGACAGACTTCTGAAAGACTGGATGGAGCCTGACTCACCAGGAGAGGGTTTTTAAAATCATATTGGGTGTTTTATTGATGGTGCTTTCATACTCACAGCTGAAGTCAGTGACCTGGTAAGCATTTGATTTATTGTGAGTTCCATCAATGAAAAAGAGCTGTTCACCACTCAGCTCTGGCAGATTTAGCCAAAGCAACCAAAGCAACGTACCTTTGTATACCCGAAAAAGGCTTGGATGTTACCTCCAGTGTTGTTTTCTGAGCAGATAGGCAGAAATCTTCTAAGAGCCCTGACTCTAGGACGGAGGTTTTGCCTTTCCTGAGCTGAGACATTCTGTTGGGTTTTCCCTGCATCCAATAGTTTGTGGCAGGGCTGAGCAAATGGAATCTTGAATAGGTTATGTGAAGATCTTCCTGCCTCACCACAAGTAGATTGTGGCAAGAGGTCCTGCTTTTACCTTTCTACATATATATGCAGATGAAGGATGAGTCTACCCAGCAAAATGAATGCATAAATTCAGCCCATCTGACTACTTTTATTCCCAGTGCTCAGACACATAACAATAATATTTGAGTCTTAGCCCAAAGCTCTTTTACTGTGATCTAAGATATGTTTTTCTTTGCATTTCATAGGGGCTGAGCATGTACCAGTACTCAGTCATAGCCGATTTTGTGGGATCTCTAAGTAGCAGTGTCAGTAAAGCTGTGGAATTGGGTTTGCATGGCACACTTGAAATGTGCTCAGGGCACAGACATCCCCCATCCCAAGGGGCTTGGTTCTTGATGCTCAGCCAGTATTGAATCCCATCATATCCTCATCACCACACAGTGTGGTGAAGACACCAGCTCTTCTGCAGGGTCACTGTTCACCGGGTTAGGTGGGCACCACCACCTCGAGCTTTTGCTGCACTGAGAACTAAACCACACTGGTTGACCCAAACACGTCCTGCACACCTAATTCTCATTACATTCAGAACCTTTGCTTCTTTTTCATCTAGTGAGAGGAAAAGAAATATAATTTGGCTGTTTGTCTGAGCTCAAGTAGCATAAATCACTGGGCTGATGCTCATGGTGACAAATAAGCATCTTCCTCTGTCAGGAGGGAACTCCTTGGGGAGTGACAGGTAGAGCTGAGCTTGCTTCAGATCAGGGAGCCTCTGAAAGTCCTTTCTTTCTGCTTTCCTATGAGGCTATGCTGCTTTGAGGAAACATTTCTGAGGAAAGCTATGAATAGTAAGCACAAGTTGTACTTTACAATGCTGAATAATTCACACATCAGTATATGGACAGAAAGCTGTAAATTATCTCACATTTAGATGAAAGATAAACAATCTTATTGCAAGAAATTAACTGATATAGGCTCACTTATCTCCTGGACTCCATGTGTGAGCCCAGCCTGAAGAGACAGATACATAATTCCCATGTCAAGCAACAGCATTGTTACTGATCTCAAAGTATATCAAGAGAAGACATCTTTGTTATATGAAGACATACATAATTTACAGTTATACATCTATATAATACTGTTATTTGGTACAGAAAGTCAGATTTACACAGCAGCATTTAATAAATATCAGCTCTTGCCATTAGCTGGATTGTCATATACTTTGGAAGAATTTCAAGCCTGCCTTAATTTAGTTTTACAGTTGCTACAGTACACAGAGGTACTGTGGAGTCAGAATCCATCTAATCCCCTGAGGTAAAACAAATGTCACAGGTAGCAGCCAGGTCCTTCTCCTCTGAAATGCCTCCACGGTACGTCAGTGCCAGGAATCAGAACTGACCTATGCTGAGGCATTTTGATTTCTGTTTGATGATACAATTATATTGCCAGCACCCTTATGAAAAACCTCAGCTCAGTTCCTGAGCTTGTTCTAAGCCTGGAGAGTGCTTCTTTCCTCTACCAGAACCTGCTGTGGTCTCTGCTATCATTTACTAACTTCCTATATCTGGTTTCAAGGGTTTTGCCTCCTTAGAAATTTTTCAGAACTTCAGGTGGAAACCTTTCTGACAACTGACACAGTCTGGATACAGCAGGGAGTAAAACTTTGAGACCCAGACTGAGGGATTAGTCTCAAAGTATCCAAATCCATGGATGTGTGTTATGAGTCCTTCTAGCTAATGCTGTCTAGTGGATCAGCTCCATACCAGAGCAAAGGAAAACTATGGCCCATGAAGGAAATAAAAAAATATAAAGGGAGAATTTATACCTCTGCAAATCACTTAATTAATAAGTTGAATACTTTTGGTCATATCTCCACAAATACATGGAATACTGCACAGGAAAATAAGACTAGACAGGAATCCTTCCTTTGTCATGCCCAGTTTCCCAGGCACACTTCCATCTGCGACTGATTTGTCTCCTTCTGGCTCTTTGGCTGACAAACCTGACTTTGCCTGTTGCTCCTACCATGATCTCCCTCTTATCACACAGAGGCAATTAATAGCACAGAAGGGTGCTTGGAAAGAGATAATACAACTTCAGTTCGTGCTGCTCTGGGGGTTTCCCTCTAAGTGGGTGTACTCTACCCAGTGAGGACTCCTCCTGCAAAGTCTACAGACAATAATGCCACAGTAGTTGACATATCCATTTTCCAAATTCCTTTCTCTTCAGATGGCTGGAAGTTCCTGAGGAGGATCATCTCGGTAGATGTGTTTATGATTACAGTCCATCCTTATGCAACATTATACACTGTAGTCATTGCTAACATCAACAGTGGTAATGTTTTGCTATTTCACTACCAATTCTTGATTTGCAAAGCACAGTGACTGCAAATTACCCTTGATTTGTTTGCATCATTTACAACAAACAAACCTCCCAAAACACAAGTCAACATGTCCATCTTATTTATCACTGCAGCTTATTTTTAATTCAGCATTTTTGAAACACTAGATTTGCTTATTGCTCTCTTTGCACAGAGTAATGTCCCATTATCATGGTATTTATATCAGAAAATACCAAAGGCTAAATTTGTAAAAACAAAGTTGAATAACTTTGAATTGATTTGAATACACTTTGATTAGCAACCATAAAAGGTTGCTTATAAAATAGAATGGCCTGGAACTGCAGCTTCCCATTTCTTGATATCGCAGATGTCCTGTTATTATGTCTCAGTCAACAGATATGCCAACAACAAGGCAGCTACCAGACTTTATAAACTTCCTCCTAAGTCTGTATTGCCAGCTAGTCTGTATATGATATGGAGTCCCACAATTACCCACCAGCAAATGCAGTAATTTGTAAGAGGCGGGAACCCGTTGGATGCGAGCCAATATTCCTGTATCGGTAAAGTATTAATAACTTAATAACAGTACATCAGATGCCCTATCATAAAAGAAAGGCCAAAAATAGCTGTCATTACCCCAGGTGGAATTATAGAAATTATCTTTCAGATTTATATCTTTAAATTAGCATTTACAGACCAGCAAAGACTGAGTCCAGTATGAGGATTGGTGATACACATTGCAGTCTGGAACTCAGCAGCCAGGTATTATTCACCCAACTGAAACTCAAATTTTATCATCTTTGTCAGTTTTAAAAAGGGTGAAAATGACTGTAAAAATGTGACAGGAATCCCTACTTACTCTTGCCATGAGACCTACACTTACTACTGGTTGGCTGAAGGCTAAAATCTCTATGAAGTACCTGTTCTGGCTATTTCCTCTGTCATGTTGGTAGAGGTCCCCTGTTTCTCTGTGCGATCAGATGCTGTGTGTTCATTAACCACTAGAAGGGATCACTCCAGGAAAGAGACACTGCAGTACTTACATGAAACAGGACTCAATAGGATCAGGTTTAGGTTCTACCAGATGACCAATATAAAAAAAACTCATCACTGTGTGTTTGCCAGCAATTCCAGCACAGTAATATCCCTAAAACATGACTGAAATAACTCCATGCACACGTCTTCCTCTCAGTATTGCTGTGGTTCAAGAGTCACTGGGGGTTTGCTGCGCTGAATTCCACTGCCTTAGGCTGAAGCAGCCTCCAGGTACAGTACCAGTTCCAGAGGACAGGATGCTCTGTTTGTTCAGAACCAAAATTCACTGATGAAGAGACATGAAAATACTGCCTGGCTCTTATCCATGTGATATCTTGCTTGTAATTAAATAGAGAATTCAGATTTCCAGCTTGGTCAGTCCAGTTTTGTCATAAGCAATACATTCACTTTAATCTGTAGCCCCCCAAAGTGAAATATTAAAATAAACACATAACACTCATTTCTTCCAAACTATGCATTTACCTGATTTAATAGTTTCAGAGCCACATTCCCTTCTCCTTCCTCCAAAATCCAATCTTGCTGCTAGACATTGACTTTATTCTGTTATTTCCTAGTGTTCTGTGTAGTCAAAGCCAAAGTGTTATTTTACTTGGCTTGATTCTTCTGTTCTTGAATTAATGCAGTCTTTTCCAGAGGTAAACATCATTACTATTTAATAAAAAATACATCTATACTGAAGGGCAAAGACAGGCATTGTGACAACAAACCTGGTACCTCAGGACACAGTATAACAGATGAAATTATTTAACCACGAGAATTTGTCGTGGGATCTTGCAGAGAATGTGGATAGAGGCTTGAAGATAATTTCACTCATTTCCCATAGGAGACAGATCTCAACTTAATAAAATTGTTCTTAACAAAAAGAGAATAACAAATGATGTTTTTACTGACAGAGTGAGGAAATACATGAGAGCTGCTTGTAAGTTATTCTTGACACAGACACAAAAGTAACAGGCAAAAGAACATTTTTTTTGCTTATGAATAAAAGCCTCACTTTATTGAGATTCTAGTGTTTTTAATAGATAGGTCAAAATGAGTTTTAAATGATTCCCTGTGTCTTCATGGTGTATTGTTTTGCATTTGAAACTGGGGAGCAAAATCATTCCAAGGACAATGGCAAGGCAAATGGTTTGCCTCTGACCCAGGGAGATATTTGTAGCCTGACAAGGGTGTGCACATCCTGAGTGATGTGGGGCACATCCATCAATATCATCTGCACCCACTGCTTTCAACCACTGTCATGCACTTTAATTATTTTTCAAGTATACTGGATTATGGTAGGAAAAATACTAGGAACAAGTAGGATCAGCTGAACTAGCTTCTGTCTTAAAACCCCTTATGTGGTCCTAAGACAGGGCATCCAGCAATACGGAGAGAAAAATGAAAGTGGGACATAAGAATAGACAGAATATTTTGGCAGAATGATGTGTTTGCAAAATGTAATCAATGTAGATGTATTGTAGGCAAAAAGTGTTTTGTACAGCTAAATTATGGCAATTGTCAATATATCTAAATCTAAATGAACATACACAAAAAAGACACTTTAAGCTACATGATAACCACACTTCTGAAATATCCTTGTCTTTCATTCCTTTCTTCTTTTCTTATGTGAACTTACTTACACAGAGACATAATTTCATAAGTTGGAATTCATAAATTATCATAAAATGTCAATTTGGAAATATTCAGTCTACTGTGAAGCCGTTCCTTTCACTAACCCAGAAATAGTTAAATAGATTATAAATATATTCATACAATAATATTTACGTTAGTATGATATAGAACTGAAAAGTCAGAATTCTCACATGAAATCAACCTGTGGATATAATTAAATTTAAATTAATTGCATTTTCTCAAAGATTTTTGCCATGGCCTACAACAAACATAGGACCAGGGTGGATCCCTGAAAGAGTTAGGCAACAAGCTACAGTTGGTGCTGCTTTACACACTTAATATCAAAATCTGAATGATTGGAGCCCAGACTCAGTTTCTGCCTAGCCTTGGGAGCATCTCAGTGCACTGAGAGCTGTTTTCAACACCATCATTTCTCATGTGCCTTAACCCATCTCAGCATGGATGGCAGCTGGGAGGTAACTTCATCTGAGCTCCCCTAGGATACAGGAATGACGTGCATTTCCGCATACACAGTTTCAGAGTCGTGATGAGAGTTAAGGTGTCCTCAGAAACAGACACAAGCTTTGGATAAGGCTCTATATGTTGCTAATCACTTGCTGTCAACCACAGTTTAGCATACAGCAATTTTCTGTGATTGGAGAGTCTGTAGTCCCATATTGTCTTCTGCCTGAAAGCAATCAAATCTATATTTTCTATATGAGTCCCCTCATCACTAAGCTAAAAATTGTTTTGGGAAGGGGCCACACAGAACCAGAGAGACTGAGGGAATTCTTCTCAAGTCGGGCTCAGGTTACAGTATTAGTAAAGCCTGTGGTTCTCCTGAGAGGAGGCTGTGGCATTCCTTGAGAGGCAAAGCAATCTGCACTGCAGTTCTTGGCTGTTTTATTTTACATCAAGGAGTTACTTGACTGTGACAGGAGGCTGGAAGGAAGAAGGTGAGATGGCAGTCATGCTGTGTCACCCTTGTACTTACTCCCTCTCTTTCTGGTCAAATGAATATTCGATTAGTTGATATAAAGTCAAAAGACTTCAGATAGAGTCACCTGCAGAAAACAGATGTGTTTCACACAGTAGCATTTGCCTCCCCTCGACTGAAACACAAAAAATCCCTGTTTATGATCAGTCCTACTCTCCTTCAATGTGAAGAGTAAACCCAAAATTCCCAATCACTTTTATTGGTGTTTTAGGAGAAATATTCTGCATTAGAGGAGTCATTGTATCTGCTATGTTTGGAAGAACAAAGGGTCAGCGACAGAGGGGAGAGAGAGAACAGCGTTACCTCATGCACGGATGAGAGGAGAGTTCAGGAGGCACTCACAGGAATGTTTGTAAAGCCCAGAGGGGACTGCAATGCCTGTGCTGTGGTATGAATTAAAGCTAACAAACTGTGATATCTTTTCAAAATCTAGCTATTTACCCAAGGCCTTGTCCAGAGCAAAATATTTACCCTCAAGAAAATGAAAGATAATTTTTCAATACTTTGCAGCTGCAGAGTATCTTAGACATTTAATATCTTCTGGACACATTTTAAAGGTTTATTCCAAATTTATGAGTCAATCAGCTTGATGGCCACTGTATTAAAATTATTAAGTATACTGTACCAAAAAGAAAATTAAAATCTCAACTGGAAAAGGAATACATAGTTTCAGGTCCCTGGCCATATTTAAGCACAGTAGGTAGTGGTAGGATGGAGTGCTGTTCCTTTGGGACATGGGAGCTTCCACTTCACCGGCTTATAATAATGGGCACTCAATAACTTGTAGAATTAATTTCAAAGCCACACTGAAAGCTGAAAAGCAGAGTAAGGAAGCACAGTCTGAAGGAGGCACATTGGGTATAACTTGATGCACTACTAAATTTCACCAGTTATCACCTGGAAAGGGAAAAAAAATATATTGGTCTAATCAAGGAGTGAGTAAGCATCCTAGGCCCAAAGGCAGCAAAAAGCCTGTGATCACCTGCCAGGCTGCAGAGAGCAGCTTTGACTTCAACAGCTCACCAAGATGACTTTTGTTATGCAGCATCAGAAAAACATGGTTTTACAGACAAACTATCTTCATTGTTTCAGCTCCCCAGAGGACCTTATACAGAAAGTGCATAATTCCCCTAGATGACCTCCTTAGTGCAGGCTGGGAAAAAGCTCTGGAAGCAAGGCACGCTTTGAACAGGCTAGTGCATTACTCCTTTTAGGAATGATTTCATCATCCAGTCGAAAAGAAATGTAGCCTCAATGTTTCTGGAAATTGAAATTCTCTCAGTGGAGAATGGTTGTTTCATATGGGGATTAAAACTTTACCACTCTGAGGAATTTTTGCAGAAAACAAATACTAGTAGAATTCTATACTTGAGTGGGACCAAGGGGTGTTGAAAACTCAAAGGAAGGCCAGGAGTAAAGTATGTTGGCCAGCTTCAGATATAAACACAGAAATGGAAAGTCAAGGTTAAATAAAACCCTGTAACATATTAAAAATGTCATCATAGCAGGAAGTTGGTGAAAGTCTCATCTTTCATCAAAGTTTGGAGCAAAACCAGCAACACAAACCAGGTGCATTTCATCATTTCTGTTAGCTGACATCGATGGCTGCTACTCATGGTCAGAAACAGTGCGTTTGACAAATTTCTTCTGTATACACTTGATATGATTCAGAATATACTTGTCACCCATATGATGCCTGAAATTCAGAATTCATGAATATACAAGTTGCATTTATGATTAAAGATGCTTGCAACATGACAGCTTAAGTAGCACTTATGTGAATTTTTTTTCTAA
The DNA here is from genome assembly GCA_013397115.1 of Edolisoma coerulescens. Classification (NCBI taxonomy): domain Eukaryota; kingdom Metazoa; phylum Chordata; class Aves; order Passeriformes; family Campephagidae; genus Edolisoma; species Edolisoma coerulescens. The sequence goes on from VWZW01001826.1 coordinate 2,445,872, forward strand.
AGGTGTTTAAAAAGCAAACCAAATCTCAATTAGTAACGCCTTTTCAAAAGAAGGCAACACAAAATATTTTATTTACTCAGTGCCTGGAACTGTAAACTAAAGGTTATGTCACTCCCCACTTTGGTGAGACATGATTTTTTTCATTATATCAAGTAGACATCAGCTGTAAATTGGGTCCTACAGTCTTGCATTGATGTTCAAATCCAAGAAAAGTTAGGGTAGTGGTTTTAGCTTTCCATGGCTTTTTGAAAGACGGGATGCATCTTTCCTTTTGTCCATGCTTAAAAAAAATCAAAAAACCCCAGTAGCAGTCCTGTACTCCAGGAATGGTTCAGAGTGGTAAATCCTAATATTCTTCTTATAATTTGATGTCTAAGACCCAGAAAAGGGCAAGATTTTTGATTCATGTTGTATACCTACTTAGACGTATGGTGAGTTGGCTCTTAATTATGGTAACAACTCCTAAGTCTAGTAATTCAATGGTAGAGTGATGGATTCTACTTCAGTGTTGAGTTCATTATCCCAAGACACAGTTCTGATGACAACTGTATCCTTGATAGGATTTAATCAGTCTTCTCCCATTAAATCCCTGGAACAGCATTACTTATACATATGGCATATGTTTAATCTCCTATGATTAAGTGACTCCCAAAAAAGCAAAGAGATATCTAAATGAAGAGGACTTGAAGGATTATTATTCTTCTATCAGTATGACAGGGCTCTCACATCTCCTGATTTTTTACATGGCAGAGCTGAGTGTTGGGGTTTGGTTTCTCTTAGATTTCTCTCTGGGTTTTAGGATGGGACAGTAGGCTCTGACGTAGCAGAAGGAGCTAGTTGAGTCATTTTGATACCACCAGAACGTAGTCTCCAAACCCTCACTCTACTCTGTGCTGAAATATCTGCTTCTCAAGGCAAAGGGGACAAAAAAAAAAACCAACAACCACGGCACCAAACACTTCACTAAAAAAACTTGAGAAGCAGAATGAGATATTTTCCTTCCAGACACCATTCTATGTCTCACATGTTGTAGACAGAGATGGATCAGTAAGTGTGAATGGATAGATCAGGTTTTACTTCTTGAAGTCAGAAGGGACCTACAGCATATGGAAACTGAAGTAAACAGGGACAAACACAGTCAGTAGAAATGATCAGAGAAGTTGAGACAAAGATTTTGAAAGTGTCAGTAGCTCAGCAGAACACAGACTGATCAGGAAAGGAAAACAGGAGACAGACAGGTGGTAGCTTTGCATACTTTAACATCGAGAGATGTGAGGGGGAGATGGCACCCACAGGGAGGCAAACAGAATGAACATGGCTGTGCTGGGACTGCTGAAGTGAGAGGACACGCTGAGTGTGCTGAGGAATGAATTGTACAGAGCACTCAGGCACTTACAGGTACTCAGTGAAACTACAGAACTTGCCTTGGCAGAGCGATATGGACAAATACCCCATGGCTGGCTGGTACTTGATGCAACTTTTAAGCCCTCTAAGGTTGCATCATGGATGCACAGAGTGCAGATGACTCACAAAGAACCTGGCGTGATGCTGAATATGCAAGGACTGTATCCAGGGATCGTCTTTTGCTGTTCTCTGAAAGAAGCAGTGTGTAAGGCTGTGGAAGTGAACTCCTGGGGGAAAAAAAGGGAGTTAAATAGAGGATTTTTGTGGAAGAGAGATTTGGTGCAAGACTAACCTATTTAGAGGAAAGTGAACTTCTAGTGTAACCTGCAACTCACTGCTTAAGGGGGCAGACAAGGAGGATAATTCAGAAGTTATTCAATTAATAAAAGAGAAGAGGATAAATAAGCACTAATTCAGCATAAAACCAAGATGCCAAGAACAAAATTAATCAAGGCACACAGGGATAAGAGGAGATAAATGTGCTAATTTCCTATACAACAATGCTACTGACCTGGGTAATAATAGAAATTGAAATGCATTTCTGAGCATAAATTCAGCCTTGTGAGAAAGAATGAAGCTTCATGATATCTGCATGACTGGAATGCTTCTTTTTCTCCTATTACCTGTTAAGGAAGGGATGAGTGGACAAAGAGGGAGGTAAACTGTTATTCTATGTCAAAAATTATATTGTTTGCTGGAATCACTTACAGGTTAGAAGCAAATATTTAATGACGCTTTACAAGCCAATATCTTGACAGAGTGCCATAGGCCAAAGACTTGAGCATAAGCTGATGAGGCTCACACTATGAGCAAGAAAGCATGTAGGTTACTAAGCCATGCAAAATAAGAGAATCAAAACAAAGGCAGGGGAGACTGTGGAGTTGATAATCACTAGTAATAGTTCAGAGCAAAGAAGAGAAATCACCCAGTAGTCAGAAAAAAGGTACTTACATGATAAGCTATAAAATTGCTAATAGAAGAGAAAAAAAATAAAAGAGGAGGAAAAGAGCAACAAAGCACAATCAAGGATCCCCCCTTTTCATAGATCAGTTTGTTGATGACTGGTTGGCCAGCACATCTCATTGGGTGCCCAGCAGTGCCATGTGAACATGTTAATTGTTGGGCTGATAATGGGTAGTTCCAGCTCATTGCAATGTATAGAAACAATAAATGAGGTGATGGCTGTGTATTCCCAAGCTGTGTGCTTGGTCTTGCTCTTGAGTCTCTGCAGCTGCTAAGTGGTGACAGAATAAAGGTACTTCAGTGTCACATCCTCACTCATCAGCATTTGCCTCCTTGCACCTGAACCAGCTTGTTTGCACCTTGCCAGAATTCTTGGCAGGAACTGCTGAAGAAGTCTTGCAGTTGTTGCTGTTCAGAACACAGCTGTCGCCTAAAAAAAAAGATAACTTTTGATATCAAAATGTGAGCATGGGGAATATTGCTCTAAATCATCATGCAATCAGACTTTTACTACTAGCCTGTTCAGAGTGAGCTCTGTGTGATGCTGCATAGCTCTATGTAGATACAACTTCAAGTGCTCATGATTTGAGCACATCTGCTCTGCATCTGTGAGCTCTCTGCTTTACACAAGCAGTTTCACAGTGTCACAAATGTGAGGACAGCTTTGATCACATCAGTTGGAGGTAAAAACCCAAGTGGAAAAGCATGAATAAATATAAAGTTAAAACTGTTAGAACCCTGTGGCTGGAAATGAAATCGCTCCAGCTAAAAAGTCAGACCTGCGTGGTAAAATGAGATAATGGTAATAATAATAAGAAGAATATTAATAAATGTTTCACAAGCATTGCACATGAAGGAAGGAAGGAAGGAAGGAAGGAAGGAAGAAAAGGGAGAGAGAAAGAGTGAAAGAAAGAAAGGAAGAAAGAAAGAAAAAACCAACCAACCAAACAGATACTGAGGAATATAAATTAGGACATGAAACTGTAATAACTGGTAAAGGCACAAGGAAAACTACAGGGTCAGGAAAGTTTAGGACAAAAGCAAAATTGTGCAAGTAAATTTGGAACAAAGGAATATGTGAAGAAGTGAGGTTTTTTTTTTAAATAGTAAATGATGTCTATAGAATTGTCTATGGTATGGCAGAGAAGACATGTTTCTCTTTTGGGCTTTATAGAGCAATCAATACACTGTGATAGCAGCACGTCTAGTGATGACAATGGTATATTTTCTCTTCTGACAGTGAGTCAAAGAAATATCAAAAAGCAGCTATTGAAGTTGTATGTTTTTATATCAGTAGGTCTGGGTGGCTTGCATCAGAGAGTTTAAAATGTTGTTTGAGCAGCTCTCTGTATCCTTAGCACTGATTTTCAATAAAACTTAAAACTGTAAGCTAGTTCAGGAAATTGAAAGGGAGCCAGTGCTACAAGAAAATACAGAAAAGGCAAAGTAGAGAATGTGATGGGTCTCCTGGGCCTTTCAGCTCTAAAGAATGGCCAAAGCAAGAGGGGGTAGTAAAATTATTTCTTATTGCCTAGGATCCATTGAAAATGAGTTGTGCTCATCAAGTTAACTTGATATATTCTCTCAATGAAGTCATAAATTTGGTTGAAAAACTAATAGAGCTGATGCAAGCACAGAGCCTTCTACAACTTCTGACCACATTTTTATTAGAAATTTTAAAATGTGCATTAAAAAATGTGCATTAATTGTGTGCTTCTAAACCTTAATTGAAAACTCAGTGCATGGATCTCTAAATACAACTGGCCAATGAGCATGATACTATTTAGCATTTTTCTTAACAGCTTCCAGAGAAGATTGACAGGTGAGATGAAACTATGAGTGTCATAAGCTGTGAAGATGATCCCCCACAGCAAGTCTGGCATTAAAACCCAGGGAAGTTGAACACAGGCCATGTTCACCATGGCTGAAGAGGACATGGAGGTCACAGCAGACAGAGACATGAAGATGAGTTCACGCTATGACTGTTCTGTGGTGTTTCCAAGTATTTCCTCTCACTGGAAAAGACCTGAACTGTTAAAAACTACAGGTGAATTTTACAATGAGAATTGCACTAGTGGGACACAAAGGATGTGAAAATAATTGAGTTCTTTCAAGAAGGATTTTGTAAAGGGCAGAAAGTACAGAGGAGGAACATGGGAAGCATGAAAAGATTGAAAATTGTTCTTTATACTGATACAATCAAAGAGCTCTGCTGCCTTAGATTTATGCAGAGAAGATTAAGGGGATGACTTCATGTAGGTTTGTAAGTACTGACATGAGAACAGAAATCTCATAATAGAGTGTCCTTCAGTACAGCAGACCGAGACATAATAAGATGAGTTGGCTGGAAGCTTGGGTTAGAAGGATCAGATGAGACAAAAGACACATTAAAGACACTGGAGCTGCCTTTTGCAGGGGTATGTTCTTGATGCACAGAAATGTTTGAATTAAATCTGTTTTACAGGGAACAGGACAGAGTGGGCTGAGCCCACCCTGAGCACGTGTCTGGAGAGCTCCAGCCTGCTTCTCATGACGCTGAGCTGTTGGGCAGCCAATGTGGTCACCAAGGACTGACCTAACTTTGGTCCAGTGGAGAGTATAGCTACAGCTTTGGTCTCTGGTGCTGGGTCCTCATTTTTGCCTTTCCCACAAGAAACCAATTCAGGAAGACTCCATACATTTTCTTTTTTTCCCATTCACTCCCTTTCTAAAGGAGTTGGTGAAACAGAGTCTGGATGAGGCTACAATACCTACCAATTAGGATGAAGTCTAACCCAGTTACAACTAATCACGGTAAAAGAGGGAAAAAGACAAGTGGACAGACTGAACACAACTGCCCCATGAGGAAAAAAAAGTATTAGAAAAACATTTCTAAAGAATAAAATACGCCTTCAGTTAGTGTTAATTTTTCCCACACGGGCAAAACCCTTTCGAATTCTTCCTGGAGAGGGAAAGCAAATGGAAAGTTAAAAACATGAAGATATGTTTCCCTGATGCATGAAATTCTCACATAAGCATTAATATAAATTACCCATATGCTTCATAGTCTGAGAGGGCTCAGTGTTTAAATTGACTCCACGGGAGCTGTTAGGAACAAAGCAAACTGCACAAGAGGCTCCTGGAATTCCTAATGCCACAGGCTCGTAAGAGCTTCCTTTGTTTTCTTAGGACCCCCATGAAGATAAATATGTACCTTGCAAGAGGAATCTAAACAGTACTGTCTACACAGACTGGAGGCAAGGCTTATTTTTTTAAGGATGGAGAGCATATGTGAAACCTACTGAAAATGAGAAATAGAAGATGAATTAAAAATTTGTTATTTTAGCTGTGAGATATCTTTTTCAGATAGGTCAGTTACTGTCCAAAACCTAAAGTGACTGTTTTTTTCTCTTCTAGGTCTTTGTTGTGTGGATTTTTTCAGTTAAAATACAATGGAGATCTACTCAAAAGCAGGACAGCCTTTGGAGGAAGATTTCCATGCTGCTGTAGAAAAATTATCTCATGCAACAGATTTCTAGATTGGTAAAACCCTCTTACATGTCTCTGTCTTAAAAACTTGTGCTTGCTCAGATTCATGTATTCTGCTTATAAAATGAAATCAGTTGCTTCTCAATAGAAATCTGTTATTTCACTCTCTTTTGGAACAGCTGTATGAAAAAACGTAAATAAGTGAAATTACATATTTGAATTTTATTTAGTTATTTAACCAATAAATGTTTATTGCTTGACTATTGCTGAATGAATACATTTTAACTGTAATACTCCCCAAGATATTAATATCATCAGTGTGCTAGAGCAATAAACTTCATAGACAGAACTACTAGGCATTACTTTACGTAATATTTCAGGTAATTTTTTAAGTATCAATGATTTTTTTTTTTAAGGTAGAGGGTAAATAAATTAGACACTTAAAATATTCTTTGATCATTTCTCTTGATCAGTAGCTCATGCAAGCACTTTCATAGACTCAAATGGAAGCTATATGAGCAATTTCTGAATAAAAGGTGTGCAGGGTGCCTACATTTTAAAAAGCACTATGAATGAAAAGAATATGTTGGACAGGTCTTTGTCTTTAAGTTAAGAAGGGACTCAGTCATGTTTCCTGTTCTATAAGTTTAAAAGATATAATCAGATGCATTTTTTAATCATTCAGCTAAAACAGGTCCCTCTCATCACTGTGTTTGTACAGAAAAACCAGGAAGGGAGTTGACAAACAAAACCTCAAATCTCCAGCACTACTAGGTCCTCAGTCAAACTAACTTTGCCTGGTCTCTTGAGAGTTTTACAGGGACTGTCTCCTCTTTACAGCCATTTATATAAAATTGTGGTTGACCATGCCCAACCAGTAAGACTCAGTGGCACTGAGTGGCCACATGAGACAAAGTGGCACTGGTTCGTCCTTCTGGCTCAGAGCTCATACCAAACACCAACGGGATTCAGCATCTGGCTCTGTTTATGAGACAGACTGCTAGAAGTGCCTCAGCAAATAGATCATTACTGATTGACCTAAAAAATTCTTAAGATCCTCATCAGATGAATCCACCCAGTAAATCCCACCATAGTTTATGGACAAAATTTTGAAACTGATGCTCTTTGACAGCTCATATTATCAAATGTAAATTTTTTTGTAACTTCCATCACCTACACAGTGTCAGGAAACATATTTCATCCAATAAATTCTAGGCCAAAATGATTCGTGCTACAGAAGATGTGAGCCAAGATCTGTAAACATCTAATGTTAGATTTCTTATTTTTTTTATTCCCATAAGGCAGCTGGAGTTTGAGTTCAGTGAAATCTTCTTGGCTTCACAAGCTCCTGTGTTGGCAACAGTGGATTGAATTTCATCTTGTTATTTTAATTTAAATAAAAGCCACAAGTATCAATAATCTTGGTTAACAAAAATTCATCCATTGATTCCTCCTTCTCAACTCCTATCCTTGCTGGAGTTGAAAGGTTTGATTTTCTTTCTATGAACTAAGAATACTGACTCTGACTGATGCTGAGCAGGTAGAGATGTTTGGTAAGAGCACTTTGGATGCTACAGAACATCCTGCACAGGAACAGATCTGTGTATATCTTAATTTTAAAACCGCTTCTTCTTCTGAGCCTTTTTGTATCTTTGAATATTTCTGTAGAACTTAGCATAAAACCTGTCTTGCATAAAGATAGTCTCATGTGTATTTTCAGAATTGGGGCCATAGAGAATAACCCAAATCACTGCATCATTTTTAATTACACTCTTCTATATGAATAAGCCCCCACTAGTCATCATTAATTTTAGATTAAGAAAAACATTAATTCAAGTGAAAATCTCAGCTACCCTTGCTGCACTGGAGTTGTTTTTCAATTAAGGAAATATTTGATCCATTAAAGTGAATGCTAAATATGATATGGATACCACAAACACACAGCACTATACTGAAAAATACTTGTAGAAAATGAAAGCTCCCTTTCAACTCCAAAGGTGTGAAAGATTTATCAGCAGTTTAGAAAGCTCCTGTTTGAAATTGACTATAAATTTCCTTCAAATGCAACTTATGTTTTTTAATTTTCTGTTGTGAAAATTTGAATGCGTGTTGCAGGTAAAGACAGTGGATGTGATCCTCTGTGAAAATAAAGCTATGCTCATTCCTCTGATAAAGTTCTTTCTCTCTGTCCAGCCACCACCCCCAAATGTGCATGCATGTAATACAGGCATGAGAAGTGACAGCACTGCCTTCCATACCTAAATCTGTTTCTAGTGTGAGGGAGAGGCATCATCACACATGACAGATAAACCTCTTCAAGCCATGCTGCTGTATATCCCACTGTACACATGCATTTAATATATATTCTTTAGACTGAATGCATCTATTATCCTGAATTTCTCTATTGAACTCTTTTCACTGAGGGCAGAGCTGTCAGACCTGCAGAAAACTGTCCTCAGCTGGAAATTCATCCTCCATTTAGGAAGCCCAAGGCAGTTAAAAGGAACCTTGCAGTATCCTTGGCAATTCAACTCATGTTGCTTCATATTTCCTCACAGCCTGCTGAGAATCTGCATTTTTTAAACTGATCAAGCTACTACCAGAATCAAAATCTTTGTCCATATCCTTCAATACAAAGACTTAAAAAGGACAGATTTGAAACCTACCTAGGTTTAAACCTTACAAACTCACAGATTAATATAGGTTGGAAGGAATTTCTGGATACTAATTAGTTCAACTTCCTGCTCAAAGCAAGGTCATTTTCAAAGGTGGATCACCTTGTCCAGCTAAATTTTGAATGTCTCAAATGATGAAGATTTTACCCGGAAATTAGAGCCTATGGATATAAAGTTTTAGAGAAGAATACTATCTTTTACTAGACCAGCAGATAGAGCTGAAATAAACAGAAAAACTTTCAAATTCTTCAGAACAATGTGGATTAATTGGCATTTTGAGTCCATCCAGCACTGTTAATTACATCAAAGCCATCATTAGCAACAGCATGAACTTTAGAACTGTTGCCATGAGATGAAAATTAGCATTTCAAGGATGAAAGAAAGGTGTCGGATCATGCTCAGACCTTGCCAGGCTTGGCTTACCACTAGAAGGAGGGTCATGAAAGGCTTTGGAGACCAGCATTTTTGATGACAGACAGGACTCGAGTCCTGGTACTGAAGTACTGCTGTCTCTTATTCCCCAGCAGTTTCCCTCTGGAAGCAAAGGGCTGAAGCTCTTGAGTACCCCTCCTGGGCATTGTCTTGTGTCAGAAAAGACCAGCTTTTAGCTGCCACCACATAGAGGGCTGTGGCCACAGGGGAACTCTGTAAAACTTCCTGAACAATGCTCTATTGCATATGAGATTCCTGTGCACGTTCAGATTCTGTATTCACTGCAGCAATCTGAATTGCCTTGATCATTGGCATTCGAGTGGTTATTCCTTAATTTTACTGCTTTAATGCACTGTTCTGAAGCATTACTGGTAAGGCCATAATGAGGTATCTGCAGTAAGTAGTGCAGGGCCCTGCAGCATGCAATCAGACTGTTGGAAATCCACTGAAGTTTGTGGTCTTACTGAGAGTACTAAAATGCTAAACTGTAATTATAAATACCCCTCAAATTCTGTGATTTCTAAACTGTGTATTTGTTTTTCTGGAAGGGGAAGCTGCTGATTAACAGGAAGAGGGATTTGGAAAATTTAATCCCTTAAAATTAAACCTCCTCCAAAGTACATATTAATGTATGTCCAAGGCAGTTTAATCAAGAATGAGACAGAAAAAAGGTGTTTCTTGATAGAATGTGAACGCTGGCAAAATTACTCCGTTAGGGAGTCAGACTGATACAAGGTGGGGACTCTCATTCTGGTTAAAGGCTGCTCTGCAGGGGCCATGGGATGGCTGGTGTGTACCCAAGGTCACAGACTGAGATGTAATGTGAGATCCCACGCTAAAAGGAACATGACCAACCCAGAGGATCAGCATGTTTAACTTCTTCTGGCAGTGAAGGATAATAAAATAGGTTTTTCCTCATGCTTTGTTTTCACTTTTTCATTTATCTATCAGACTGTGTGTGCAGGAGCCATCTAGATAAGGGCTCCAAGCTGTGGACTCCTGAGGGCTTTTTATCCATGTGTATTTCCAAGTGCTTGGATAAGAGCTTAGTCTCAGACATGGCCTTTGAAAGGTGGCTTCAACAGATGAAATGTAGATGTCTGTGGACTTTCAAGCAGTCCTGGTCTTTTCTTTCAGATAATGGGCAGAATGAGTTCTTCAGATATCAATTATCTCATCCTAAAACAGACACCTATATTTGATCATATAAGTTTCCTTCCCTTGGGCAGAAATTGGATTTTAGGATGACACAGACATAAATGCCTATGTCATAGATGTCTTAAGAGAAGTGAATCCCCCCAAATGTCCATGTTGTTATACACCTATTAATATAAATGATACCCAGTTTGGATCCTAATTTAACACCCTGTATCAGGACTACAAGTCAGGGGTGTTGTCCCAGTGTAGAATAACTATAAGAGTAAATTCAGGCTGATTCAGGTTTACCTCTTACCTGAGGTAAGATACTTAGGAAGCCATGAAAAGAAGAACTGACACATGCCTTTCAAAACATATTTTAGGCCATATCTCAGTAAGGAAAAAAATTACTTTAATGCTGTCCCAGTGGATGAATCAATACTCTACATGTGAAGATTGAGCACAGTGGATTATTTCCTTCACATTTAATAATTTTGATTCAAGCTATCAGTGCTAAAAATGTTCACTAATACTACCTTCTGTCAGAAACATAAAGTTCCAGAAGGAATTCATATTAGAGGCTTGAATATTCCAGGTTAGTTGCCTGATCCTGGGGTTCTCCTTAATATGTGACAAATCTTTCTTGTCTGATCAGGAGAAGATTTTAAACACTTGGAAAACTATGAAAAAAAATTGAAACCTGAGTATTTCTGTAAAAACAAAGTATTTTTCTCAGCCATCTCCAGTTTAAGTTTCTTACATCTACTATTATTAGTCTTTATGCATAACCCAACTACAAAGGCTAACGTCACTGAGAGCTGGCATTCTGTGATGCTCATCCTAGAATCAGACAGATTTATTTAAATGGAGATATTACTGCAAAACAGAGGATGTCTTTCAGATAATAACTTTTCTCGGATCCTGCACGAAGATAAATTTTCTAATCCATTTAAATGATACTGGTCTGGTTTCAGGCCTGGTCCATATGGCACTTGTTACTGTAAATACTACTTTGATCTTTCTATCAAATCCCTTTCCAATTCCAATCTCATGGTGTGGTATTTAAAGATTTGTTACCTGCCTTCTCTACCTGGTATCAGTCCCATGGGCAAATATTACCAGTAGTGATGATTATGAACCAGCATGTTCTGTACTTTTGTCAAGGTTTGTTAATTATAAAAGTGGTTTTCCAAGGAATCCCCCCAAAATAATTTTCTCTTGCAGTTCAGGTTTGCACACTCTGATGACTGTTTCTAAACCCCACAGAAGCCTGCTGGCCACACCAACCTCAGGAGAGGAAAATGGTCACTGAGTGTTCATTTCCCACCAAACACTGGCCCAGTGTGCACCACAGCTGCAGTGATGATGATGATCAATAAAGCAATGGTATATATTTTAATATCTGAAATTAATGTAATGTAACGTGCTACATAGTATACTCACAGGGAAAAAAAAGGAAAAAAAAAGGCAGATCATGCCTCAGTGGGTTTATGATCTTACAGGAAATCAAAAGATTGCAAATTGATATTAACAGGTAGGAAAAACTTTAACCAGTGGCTTCAGTGCATCAGCAGCCTAACTGCTCCCAAATGATTCTTTTTCTTATTAAGAAAATCAGGTGAGCATACAAATCATAGAAGATCAGGGTGAATTGTCAGCCTGCAGAGTTCATCTAGTCTATCCCCTGCCAAAGGCAGAAACCTCCATATTTATTCCATTCCTACTTTTACTCAGACGTGTACACCATATTGCATGTACTACAGCTGAGCAACCTATCACAGAGTTTTATTAACTTTATTACTGCATGCTTTCTCTTGGTGTTTTATCTGAACTTTACATGCCAGAATTCATCACAGAGATGAGAAACAGATTTTTCCATTATTCTTGACAGCAACTTTTTGCAAATCCTCTGATAGAAGGGACCTTAAAGATAATCTAGTTTAGAGCCCCCCTGCCATGGGCAGGGACACCTTCCACTAGACCAGGTTGCTCAAAACCCTATCCAGCTTGAAAACTCCCAGAGATGGGGATCCAAACCTTCTCTGGGCAGCCTGTGCAAGTGCCTTATCACCCTAAGAGTAAAGGATTTCCTAATATCTAATCTAAACCTGCCCTCTGTCAGTTCAAAGCCATGCCCTCTTGTCCTGTCACTCTGTGCCCTTGTCAAGAGTCTCTCTCTACCTTCCTTATAGGCCCCTTTAGGCACTGGCAGGTGCTCTTAGGTCCCTCCAGAGCTTCTCTTGTCAAGGCTGAACGCCCCCATAGCAGAGGTGCTCCAGCCCTCTGAGCATCTTCATGGCCTCCTCTGAACTCACCCCAACAGGTCCACGTCCCTCTTTCCTTGGGGGCCCCAGAGCTGGATGCAGTATTCCAGGTGGGGTACATTTGCTAAATGACCAGATTCATACAGCATCAGTACAGCTAATGCATCGTTTGTCATAGTCACAAAGATGGAAAGTACTTTATGCATTTGTTTTAATTTGGGAACTGAATGCTTTCAGAAGTCATTCTCAGAAGGAAAGGTAAGATTACTAGAGCACATTAAGTAATCTTTTGAATCTGGATAAAATATGAGAGATGTCTCTATCATGCATTACAATCAGGAAACCAAACTCCCTGGAGTTAGCTTAAAATATACCTGTGCACATTCATCAATCTTATTTTGGAAGTATTGTACCATTTGTCAAGATTTCTGAGCTTTGGTTTGTGTATCAGCTAGGCCTAGAATCTCATCCATTTTCCCTGTAAGCAAATTATTGTGATCAATGGCAAATTCTGCACCAGAGACACTCAAAAAAGGGTTGTGGGTTTATTAGAGATGACTGAGTCCATAGCAGGCACAAGTGTTAGAGTGTCAGAAGACAATGATGTGCATTTTAAGAATATCCCAAGCACATCCAGGCACACCTACAAACTGCTTGGTTGGAGGAGTGAACAGGTCAGGAATAACAGTGCTTAAAAAACAACCAGGAATCCAGAGAAATCAATGAAAAATATTCCATTAATTTATGTGAACTTTTCATAAGTGTTCAGGGTATTATAGCTGAAAACCACTCAACAGAGTTTTAACCAGCACCTTGTTCATGGACATAAAACTACAGCTGTTCCCTAAAGTAAAGACCTTTCTCCTTTATTTCCTGCTTGAGGGCAGTGGGTGCTGGGTGCTGCCCCAGCCCAGCCCATGGGGTTTGTGCTGTGCAGCTGCTGCCTGCACTTGTCTCCTCTTCCCATTTCACCGTTGCTCAGCACATCTATTTGGAGCAGAACTAAAGTGTTTGCTCTAGATGTGATCCCAGGGGAATGCAGAGGGAATGAAAGGGCCAGCAGGATTCCACTCTGTGCAGTGACTGTGCAGTGCTTGAGGCTGCTTTCTCTTATTTTCTCCCATAACTTCTATAATAAATTTATTTGTTTTTAACTTCACAAAGAGTTGGGGGTGTGGCAGTGTGATCTCTGGGTGTTCACTTGTGATGGAAGGAATTGTATAGAAAGCTTTTTTCAGATGTAATTCCTTCATTTCAGAACACTGATTTCCGTTTACCATCCATTTCTCCTCCTCTCAGCTTCTTTCATTAGGATTTTTCCTTCCAGTCTTACAATTTGCCAGACTATCTCTAGCTCATGGCTAAATCCTAAAACACTGTATTTTTCCATCTTATCTTCTTTTCCCCCCTTTCACTCCTCTGTCCATTGAATGATGAGTTCAAAGGAAATACTGTAATCAGAAAAAGTTATTTTAACTTTTTGGAGGATCTTTCTTCTTGTTTACACACCTCATTGCAATTCCTGTCTGCTTTTTGGGCTGCCTGTACTGGATGTACCACCACATAACACCGATTCCTTGGATCCTTCAGAAAAGTTTGTTTATTTAGGCTATTTTGTTACAGCTGAATTCATTTATCAAAGCCAAATGCTAACCCATAAATTAACATTTGTAAAGAATTTCCTGGGCCTGACTGATAAAATGATTAAGGAAAAGAAAAGATGTTTCATGATGCTACAGAAAATGCAAATGTTAATTTTAGCAGATCTAAGATCTAAAGCTGAAATGAAATATTTTAAATGGCCAAATTGAATGAACTGAAAAATGCACCATCCGGAAAACATTCCATCTGACTCCCAATTGACATCCTAACTAAATAATTTTAGTAAACAAATAAGAGACAGAATTGAAAAGAAACAGATTGAAAGGGAATGAAAATATCTGTATGAGGGCAGAATCCCATACTTTTATGAGTTACAGCTGATATGAGAGAAAAGCCATAATTACTAAGCAAATCTCTCATACTCATCAAATGACTGGAAGATCTTTCATGCTGGCAAAACAGCTCCTGATCTTCCCCAAGTAACTTCCACGTTGCCATAGAAGGGGGATATTTTCCATGCTTGGGCTACTATGCAGTTATTTCATTGCCTCCTTGATTTTTCTAATCCTCTGATGAACAAACTACCAACATTGTGATTTTAAAATTCTTCATTGTTAAAGAAACAAAAAGAAGACCCACTTTGATATCCCAGTGAAACTTTCTGTGATTGCAATGAATTGTTGAAAAATCTCACTGGCTCTCCTCATTTCCCAGGGCCAGCACCACGTCAGTGTGCAAGCCATGGATATCTATGCCCCCTCATAGGAGGGTCATCCACTGCATGCAGTGGGTTTGATCATGCAGTCTGGGTTCGTGAAATCATTTGTTTCTCACTAGCTGAAGCAATTTTCTGTAACTTCAAGCTTTGTTTCATGATTTGAAAAATTAGGTACTAATGACTACAGGCTGGCAGATAACCTGTTGGCATTTTCAGCTGCCCTTTTCGTGAACTGGCAACATCTTTCTCTGTTGAGGCTGAGATTCTTTACCATTTATAAGTTTTCCTCAGAAGGGAAAAGGGACATTTCTCTCTGTCCCTAAACTGCACATCTCTGCCCTGACAATTCATATTCCCTTTATATATATGTAAAAGACAGTGCCTGATGAAGAGAGTGGATAATTGTGTTAGTCTGGTGTGATGGCTGGTGTTACATACCTGGTTTTCACCTGGCATACTGCATACCATTTTGGGATTTTTCTTTCCTGAAATTAATGGGTGTAGTTGAGTCACTTCACAATAATTTCTTTCTAGTTCACTTGTAAATATTTTAGAGCAAAAGCAAGTTCTGTATACCAGGGTTTGTCCTAAGATCACAAAGGCCTGATCTGCTGGTACTAAAATGGAAAAGTTTCTCACTGTCTTCCACAGTCATGCCTGAAGCATCACAGCCCAGCGAAAGCCCCCCTAAAAGATTTTGTCAAGCAGCACATTTTTCCTCTGAGGAAAATTCCAGCCAGATCTTCTGGGAACAGAGACCAGCCCTGCATCTCCATGGGCAAGGCAAGAGCCATGGAGTGCCTGTCCCTCAGTGCAAGGGCCTCCCACGCCTACACCCAGACCCACACCAGGCTGTCACAGCTGGCAGCATTGTACCCTGAGCTACTCCCTGCAGCGGTGAGGCCCATTCCTGCTGGGAATTGCAGCAAGGGTTGCTGATGGAGCACTGGAGTTAAACAGTGCAATGGTCCAGAGGGAGAGTGAAAGAGCACAGGAGGAATAAAGAGCAGTTCTTCAACAGGAAGGGTTTGGCTGCTCCCTTCAACATCAACCCCAATGCAATAAATTCTGCTCTCAACTGCTTTAGTACCCCAGTGCATCGAACCTATCAACCTTTGCTTTTACTGGAGCTCTTAGTTAGAACTATTCTCTTTAATTATATTTTTTAATGCCTGACCACTGAGAAAGATGAAAAGAACAATCTCACTGTATCTCACTACCTTCCTCAATGAAGCTGATGAAGATTTGTCTCATTTTTATGGCTTAAAAATTACTTAATAAATCTTTATAGGCTGAGGAACAGTAAAAGCTCTAGCTCTCTTTTAGGCAGAGAAAAACCCCACATATATGAGGATAAATTATTGAGTTTAATACATCTCATTTCTCACTAGAAAATGTTAGCACACTATTCAGAGAAATATTGGAATAAAAATGAATGGAGATCCATTATTGGAATAAAAATGAATGGAGATCCATTATAATATTACGTACAATTTGTCTGATATAGTTAATCATCTTTATACCTTCCACAAGATGAAATAAAAAGTACTTTCAGGGGAGAATCTTGATGACAGTAGTACAGGAAAGTGGTAGGTCAAAACCAAGTTTCTACCCTGAGTTCTTGGTAAACAGATTTAGTGCAAATACATACTTCTTTCAATTTATCCTGTGCATGGAAAACAGAGTTTTTAAATAAGATATTAAGGTGACAATGTACCAAGGAAGCAGCAATTTTTCTGCAGTGACCTCTGCAGCTTAAAAGGTTGACTGCAATATACATTGCTAGAAAATCGTAATTGAAAATCAAATATTCACAAAAAATTTACAGTAATTTATATCTGGATTTAGTGAAAATCCTTCAATTTTAGGTGCAAAGACAAAATCGTGATATTTTCCAGTGTAATACCTGCTGAAATAGCCATGACTTCTGAGATTATTAATATATAGGGTCTCATTTTGATGTTTTTTGACTATTTTTAAGTATTTTTTATGTACTTCATGCTTTTTGAGAGGCTTTTTCAAAGTATTTTGGTAAACAAGATAAAGTAAAAACTGTCTCTTTGGTTTTTCAGGCACTTTCGACTTCAATGAGAGTCAGAAAAATGCCGCAGTTAATTTCTGTGCACTCCTTCACTGATGATACCTTTCCTCCTTCTTCCTGAGAGATCATGTGTGTTTACACATTCACACCCAATTGCACATGGAATATGTTTTGGATTTGGGGCTTTTTTTCTTCTTTGGAAAGGAAAGGAGGCAGGGAATTCTCCTCTGCTCATCGCTTGCCAGACAAACTTCTACTGGTGAAAACCCCTGAGAAAGGGGAAGAAAGGTGATTTTCAGACCCCTGGCTGAAAGGTTTCTGTTTGAGAGCAAAAAGTAGCTTGGCCAGGGGACTAAAGGCAAGTAAGCAAATCTTCCTAAGTAACATTTGGGGAGGCCAAAGGAGAAGATGTCCGGAAGTCACTTCTTACATCAGGATCACTGCATTAAAAAATCCATTAAAAGTCTTTGAGGCAGGGAACAGAACTCAAAATAGCACCTTATTCTCCAGATGAAAGGCAACAAAATGGTTACTGGTCTGACAGAAAAGGATTTACCTAAGAAAAACCTCTGCCAGAGAATCAGAGTACCAGGTACCTCAAAACCTCAAAGTAAAGCTAGAAATAAATTGACAGTGCAATCACTGATTTTAACTAATAGAATCCATATTCTATTTACACTCTACCATCCTTCAGAGGTAGGCAGATTTAGACAAATAATTCTGGTAGAAAATCAACAATACTGCTGTATTCTGCAGGAAAATGTTTCCGTAACATTCTGAAGGAAATCACTGTAATACAACTTCTGTATACAACTAAAACAAATATGTTTGAACATTTCGAAGAAGAATCCTATATTCTGGACTTGAGGCTTGATTTATTTGCCCAAATTTTGGCAACAAAGGCCTGAACATAGTGCCTGTGCAGTACCGGCAGGTTAAGCAGGATTTGCTCTGGCATTGGCACTGGCACTGAATACCTAGGGTTAGACAAGTGAGCTGAGCCCTTTGACTTGTCCTACCTGAAGATGAAAACAACAACTGAAAAGTCTCAAAATATCTTATAAAATCAACATTCAAAATTTTACCTCAGTGGTAGAAAATAAGTACTTTTCATTGGTAAGGTGACTGATATTTTCTGTAGCCAGCTGAGTTCCACAATAGTGAAAGATACAGGCTAACCATAACCATATTCTTTGATTGAGATATCTGGACAGTAAGGACCAGGCTAAATACATAGGCTTACAGCAGGAAAATCTCTCTTACTGTCAAACCTTCTACAAAGACATTGCATCGAATACATTGACATCTCCTTGTCTTGGCTGCCACATTTTTCATTCTCCTGAAGAAATAAACTGTCCAGATCACTGTAAAGAAATCTTTCCTCTGAGTGACTCTAAGCTTAAAACATCTTTTTCAGTAAACGCAACAATCAACGGATTTATTGCAGATTCCAGGGGACATTAAAATGCCAATAAATAAGCACTGCAGAAACAGGAATTTTGAATGAAAATGTCTCATAAAGCTTGCTGCTATGTTCAAAATATTTCAAAATTATTTTCCAATAAATTCAAATGAGTTGTTGTTTTATCCTTCATTTTTAACATGAATGTAGGAGATCCATAAGAAGCATTATTTTTTTAACCCAAAGAAACACCAGAGTTCCAGGAATAATTTATTTGTGCTTATTTATACCTATTACAAATTTTGAGATTCTTTATTTTTTGATAACTCTCAGATTCATGTTGATGAGTGTAGGATTCCTCCACAACATTGATTAGATTTACTCACATTAGAAATGCATTGCTCTCTTTGTTGGTCAATACTCATTCTCCTGGAACTTCAGATTTTATTATTTGATGAATTCTCAAAGCACCTCAATGTTTTCAAATTCAGGAGTATTACAAAGTCATAAAACAAATGTTTGCCTCACCTTATGTTATCAGGATCAAATACTGAAGATATTTGAATACCATTCTATTCTCTTCAAGGTATTGAAATCATAAAGTGAATTACAGCCTGCTGACATTTTCACTGGTTTGTTATTCAGCGTCTTCCTTGTGCCTTTTGAAATAAGACAGAGTGGGACACATTCAACAGAAATTCACTGTCACCTTCTTGAGGCATCCACAGTAATACACTTAACTGGCTTGTCATGACTATTCTAAAATATTTCTTTTCATTCCTTTTAGTGGTAGATACAGATCTTTCCATACCAGTCACCAATGAGAAGCACTTGAAATACACTACTTTAAGGCAGTGTGTCAAGAATATTGGAATAAACCTGCAATAAAAAGATATGTTGGAAATAAAAGGAGATATGGCAACAAAAATCGCAATCTGACTCTTGCTTCTAGCAGTGAATGTAAAACACGAGTAAGTGTTCTTCATTTCAATAGCAATCAATTCATTAATACACAGACACAGATCATTAGCATTTGCAAACAAACATCGCCTCTTTTCCAAGACCTGAGAACCTCAAGTGCAGTGAATGATGCTGTTCATATCCCAAATCAATATATTTTTTATATTTGTTTTGTATTTGCTTCCATAATCAATTAGGATTTCAATAATATTAATATTATTATAAGGGTGCATGCTCAGTCACACAATCTGATATTTTACTCTGCTCTTGAAATAGTTTCTTTAAGTCTCAAAGCTAAGAGAAGGTAACAATCCAAAATATATTTTATCAGTAAATGAATGGTCATAAGATTGTCTAGAGGAAGCCACCGCAGAGGCCACTTTTTTTTCTTATATGTATGGACTATTGAATATTCTTGGCAGTTACTGACTGTTATTGGAATGCCTGAATAAAAAATATCTTCTGTTGTAACCAGCAAGCATCAGGCGATGATCTCCAACATCAGACAAGACAGTGCGGGTTCCCTTCTGGGAATTACAAAATGAACTATAACCAGCTGACTTTCCCACTCTTCAGTGCTCTCCTTGTGTCTTTTAAAATATGTGTGTCTCACACTCAACCAAAATTCAGTGGTATTCAGGTTTGCAAATACAGTCTCCACTACCAATATCCAGCATTACACCAAGGATTAATGTCTGCAGCTTTGTTATTCAGTCAGAAATTCTGCCTAGAGAGCAAAAGCTTCCACCTTCACCCTCCAAACAAGAAAAAGAGACATAGTCTGGGTCTGCCAGCATGCAGCAGTATTCTGGGGGCTCTGCTGCTGCTTTGGGATCAGGAAACCGCCCAGACATACTGTTATGACTCTCCAGTTCATCCGAGATGAAGCAGGGTCCCAGGTGATGCTTTGCCTCCTCTCCTGGAAGGGACACGTGGTGTGTCTGTGCACACCTTGGGGAGCAGGAATTGGGTGGTGGCAGAGGCACCTCAGACAGCACACCAGAATGTACGAGGGTGTTAGCAGCAGAAAATCAGCATGGGCATCATTATTGAGCAGTTTGTCACTATGTGGAGCACAAAGGGCTTTTCTCTCCTGTCACTTGCTCCAGTATAAATCAGGATGAATCCTGTTGAACATTGTCAATTTAGGCCAATATTAACCTGGAACAAATGTCTATATCAAGCCTCTTTATGTACACTGAGAGACAGGGCTTTGTTGCTGTAATTACATTTTTTTAAAGATGTGAGTTGCATAAATCTCATAATCATTTCCTCTGCCTATAATGACTGTAATCTGCAGTTCAAGAAGATTCCTAATTAATATTAATTCCCACCCTGTGCACAGTGTGTTTTGGCAAGTAATTAGGTCTGAAGGGATGGCCAAACACACTGATCTTCAAATTTTGAACAATTTAATTACAGGCTTGTTTTCTGTGTGGAACTGCATAAGACAAGAGTTTAGTAGAGAGCATCAGTGCAGTCCTCCTCCAGAGGCTGGCTCTGGAGCCAGAGCAGAGAGTGCTCTGCAGGAGGGGAGCAGGGCAGGCTGATAAGACCTTCTGCCCAAAACCACTGGATTTCAGTGGAAGCCAAACTATCAGCTCACGTGAGTGACCACCTGGAGGCTGCTCGGTCAGGCTGTTGAGTTTCCTGCAAGTGCCTTCCTGAGAGAAGCTGACTAACAACTGGAAACTGAAAGCAGCCACTCAAAAGGAAGAATGCATCAAATTTTAAAGGGGTTCAATGATAAAAAAGCTGCCTTTGTCATAGATTTTCAAATAATTTTGCACGACTCTGCACATGAGAAACTACCCTCTTTACTCTTTAAAAAATGAAGTCCTTTCTTAGATATTTTTAATATTTTTCAGCATTTTATACTCATTAAGTTAATGCTGAGGCCACCTGTAAGCACGAGTTACTGTTCTAAATAAGGAGAAAACCTCCCCTATTCCAACCCGTCACTCATTAGCAGTTCCTTCGATGCCAGACAATGGGATCTTCACTGATAGGGGGAGCTCTGAACCCTTCACCAACTCTCTTTAACACATTCTAAAGAAATCGTGAAAATTAACACCAGCAAAATCACGTTACACGTCTCACTCAAATTTTCAGAGATGAAAGAGAATCCAGATTGCTTCTGCCTAGTCAGTGGTGCCAAAAAAACTGCTCCAAGTACCAGAACAGGATTGCTAATTTTTCAATGACATAAGTGATAGAGAATGATAATACAGGCAAATAGTTAAATGTGTAATGATTAGTAACAAATGTTTTATAAATGATTAAATGTGTTTGCACAGGTGCTTCAGAAAGGCCTTACTTGTAAACTCTTTACTCATGACCTAAGTGTAATTGTGGTGGATTTCAGCCAAGATTTGCACCTGCTGGAATTGCTTAATATAAACAGCATGAATCAAAATATCTGACTGGGATGGTCATAATTAAAGATCAAGAGAGGAGAAAAGAATAAAATAATATTCCTATGATGCATTGGTATTTCCTTACAGGATACTCCCTGCACTGTCAAGCATGCTCACAGACTTTGATGGCAGAGTTACCTGAATCTTACACATCTATCAGAAGCAGAACAAAAATAAGGCACTTTTAATATTGTGCTAAACTGGCTTCCATAGCTGCAGTAACATAAATGATCGAGGACTGGTAGCAGTTGCCAGAGGTTTCTGATTGATTACGGTCTTCTTACTGCTAAACAATGATTTCTATGAGTTATAACTTTCCGATCTCTTAAACTTTCTGTGAACTTGAAATCAACATTTGCTTTGAATGACAGAAAAATAGCAGGATGCAGTACTTGCTGCCAGTCCTGCTGTGCATCTTTTCTGAGTTAAACTGTTCTTGTTTGGAAAAGCCCATGTTCACCACATTCAGTAGATAATTTGTTCCTAAAGGTACACTGCAATTTTTGATGTAATACTCTTGAAGATTGCCATTAGCCTAGATAACATAGACCATAAACTACTGCACACTGAAGATGTTGAAAAAATTATAAGATCAAGAAAAACACAGCATGTGATTCCATACTCCCCAGATGTTTTGTGAAATGAAGAGGGGGTGAAAAGAGTGGTTCCATCCCTCCTTCCTCTCCTGTCTCTCTCCCTTCCTCTCTCAATTTCTTCCTTGCTTCAGCTTTCTTACTGGCAAACATGAGTAAGAATGAGTTACAGGAATTAAGAATTAATTTTATGACACCTTTTCTGCTTTGTAAGATGCTTCTAATGAGTCATTTTCACTTAAAAACTTTGCTGAGTCTTAGTTACTTATTGATATTCACTGATTTGCCATTTCTAAATATAAGGCCCCATTCATCAAAACACAGGAGGAGATGCATAATTTTAATTAAACAGTGGAATTCAAATACAAAGTAGACAGTAAAATGTCAAAGGCATCTCTTTGACTTGCATTCTCCAGTGGATTGCATAAAGTGTACTGAGAGATAATGCAAAAGCAGGGAGATAATGCTTGATGGAAGTCACTGCTCCCAACTCATTCCAAATTTTGGGCTCCTTTATGGACTATGCCATTGTTATTGAGGCTAGATATAGTCTCGAGCCATCAAAGAAGAGCAATATTACAACACAGACAGAGTATCAACATTCTTGGCAATATTTTAACTGCATGTGTGAAAATGACTACCATTTAATATCAAGCTGGAACGAATGAGTATGTTAGGGGAAAGAGTAATATTGTTTACAAGGCTTTTACTAGTCCTTACTAGCAAGGTGACATCAATGATATATTGACTTGACAGATACAGATACAGTGTACAGATACAGTCAAGGCTCACTTGACAGTAGTGAAAAGTCTTTTTGATTGAATAGTCCTTTTTTGGAAGGAGACTTTTCCCTCAAAATTAAATAAGTGAAGAAGTGCTGGATCTCCTCTGATAGCATTACTAGAAATCATGTACCTCTTTTCTGTATATGATGAAATTTACAGACACTGGGAGCGTATGAACATCAATCATACACAACCAACATGAAAACGAAAAATCAGAAAAATATTAATAGCTTTAAACTGAAGGATGAATACATAAGGAAAGACTTTCATTGTAACATTGTAACTTTCAATTGTTGCAGCAAGACTTGTAACATTCAATTAAGCTTTCTGATTTGGCAGAAACTGTATCTGACATTATGCAAAAAGAATGGGAAGCCAATTGTAAATTTTATATTAATACAGCAGAGATTGCTCTTTATTGAAACCAGGAAAGAAGAGCGGAATAGCAATACCACATGGGATGCTATTACAGAAAAAAAAAGGCAGGATAAGTTAAATCTACTGAATACATTAAGGCCAGAAAAGTAAACAAAGAAAAATGGAAATATATGAAGAAAGGTAAAGCAGTAAAAGATCATTGAAAAAAAGATAAAAGAGGCTCTGTTGATAGACAACTGAAAGCAGAAACAGCAGCACTGAAGGAAGACATGAGAACATTTAATCAAACTGTTTAAAGATACAAGTAAAGTGCAATGAGGAGCAATGTCTGGAAAAAATCAACTTCACCTTATTTTAAAGGAAAATCTAAGACAGACAGAGCACGTCCCAAACACTGCAAAAAAAACCCCCACCTTATTTTTCCAATGAAAGAAGATAGAACTTGATGCCTGTTTTGAAGTAGTCAAATCTTCATGAGCTTAAAGCAGTTGCTGAAAGATGAAGAATGTTAAATTAACACATGCAATTCAAATCACTGTAGCAAAGATATGAGGAAATGAAATAGACAACAAGATATTTGGAGATATCCCTATGGTTCAATGGAAAGCAGAAATAATACAATCTGCTCTTGTTTCCATGGAAAGTCTTCAGTGCAGGCAACTCTGCTGTTCTGAAGTTGCCACTCAAACCAGACACAGGAAACGTGGCAAACATTTGCTCTAATTGATCCTTTGCAGACAAGACCTTCCTTCTGCCAAGCAGCACAGAATAAAGCACAACATGGTAGATGCCTCTTCTCTGTACTGCGTGGGATTTGATTTAATGGTGGATTATCATGGCAAGTAGCACCCCCCCTTGAAATCTCTTGGATGGTGATCCAAAATATTAAGCAGAAGTGTGCCATGAAGTAGATGCAGCTGGGAGGCGATGAACCTTGGTGACAAAGACTGTATCTTCTTCTCCCCCACCCTCCCTCACCACCCTCATTCCTCCATTGGAATGGATTCTGTTACTGGATCATTACTGAGCAAAGAGTTATTTCAATATAAATGCAGGCAGAGGAGATGCAAGGCTTTGCAGCCAAAATCTGTCTCATCATGAAAGGGCTGTCTTACACTTATGCCAAACAGGCCCTACAATTAATAAATTAGAGATAGGCAATGCCACAGATGATAAATTAGCTACACAGAATTCTCTCTACTTAAAAGCTGAAGCTTTTACAAACTTGCATAACCTCATTCAAAATGCAAAATAAATGCATTCTTTATAAAAGTTAAAACCAACAAACTATTTCCCATAGATATTACTGTGCAGAAGAATTTCATAATTAAAAAACCCACGGAAATCAAGAGCAAGAGTCCTCAAATACAGCACAGAGTCCTAGAAAAATAATGCACTCATCCTGTGCAAATGGCACAGCTATCAGAGCAGGTGTCTGAGAAGGCTATTTAAAGTATTGACTTAATAAATTAGAAATGAAGAAGCCTTAAAATGAGCACAGATAACGGAAACAGTACAAACTGATTTAAGGAAGAGAAGGGACGCAGATCTATTTTTCATGATTCTCCAATAACAGGGAGAATCAAACCAAAATATCTGCAGTAGCCCCAGGTTTGGCTCCAAAGAGCTGAGCCCATGGCACTCTGCAACGCAGTCGGGGTTGATGTCACCCTGTTATGAGAGCAAAAAGGACTTGCAGAAACCAGCCAGACAGGATATGGCTGACTCACATGATTTGACTTCTGTTTTATGGTCTTACCAGCACAGTGACAATGTTTACTGGGAGCATGAAAAAGGGTTACAAACATACCAGAGAAGAAAAATTGCAGAAGGGAACTGAACGTAACCTTCTTCATTCTATTTTAGCTCAAGCGTAACAGCTGCTTCAAGTGTTTAGTAACACTTTTTAAGTGTTACTAAGTTAACATTAAAGTTAAGTGTTAGTTTCAGATTAAGTGTTACTTCCAGATCAAGAAAAAAGTAACACATAACCTGATTTTGACTTGGTCTTGATCCCTAAATTGTCAGTGAAATATTCTTTCTTAGAGAATGAGTTTCAATCAGACTCACCTAACCTAAACTTTTCTCCTTCTCTGGATATTGTACTACAAAAATAAAACTGAAAAAGATATTCGTGTCCAAAGATTGCTTTAAGGAAAAAAAATATTTTGAAAACTGCTTAGATTCCCATATTTCTCATTAAATACATCTACTATTCACAAATAAATAAAAATTCCCATAGTATGGAGAGTTTTGAATAAATGAATTTAAAATTACTTTGTGATAAATTTTTTGGGGGAGGGTAATTAGCAAAAAGAACAAAACAGGTCCAAATTACATTTTCAAAGAAAACATCAACTGATGCCTAGATTTACAAGAGTTCAATATTCATACGTCATGGGAAAAATGATCCAATGCTGTCACAAGCATCCAAATGGAAGCAGGTTGACTCTTAAGTCTTTTGAAAATTTGACTCCATCTGTGGATATTAGCATTTTACCCTGACTTCTTTGAGGAATTTACAGGTTAATGTCCATTTAACACTACAGAATTTCACAATCTTTCCCTTGATAACAATATTCAAGTTTTGAAGGCCCTGGACTCCCTTCCAAAGTTACTTCTGTTTTCCATATATTTAGTTCCTTTCTTTCAAAATCCAGGACAGTCTACTTATTCCTCAATTCTTAGCCCATTTTTCTATCACATTGTTTGTACTGCAGGTTATCTTTTTAACTACTCACAGAGATTTCTGCTAACTCATTCTATTTGTTCATGGCATCTTGAGCAGATTTATAACACAAATTTTGTCTCAGAAAGTGTATATATGGACAGAATGTTTTGACAGCAGTTTCTTGTACAGTTGATAAGACTGTAAAATTTTGTCTATTGATGTAAAGCTTAGTTTGAGAGATTAGAGAACACTTCCAGATGTTTAGTAAATCAGGATGTCCTGTAAACCTCTTTATTTACCTGAGACACATTTTCAAAGTCACAAGGGGGAAGTAAGGAACCCAGTTCCCACTGAAAACCAAATATCACCCCCTTTATTAAGGAAGTTGACATATTTCCTCTACACATTTTAACATTGTTTTCCTGTGGATAGAAGAATTATTTTTTAAAAAAATGCATGGAAGAGCATTTCATAGCATGGTTAAAACTCTGATGTCTTAAAGACATAAAATATAATGAGAGAGGTTTTTAGGGTGCAGTATTTTCCACTAACCCCTCTGATACACTAGGGAGAAAAAAAATTAACAAGCTTTCAGGCCCAAGATCTTAAATGGAAGAGGCAAAACATGTTTGAAAGTGCAAATCATCAGTGACACCTTTTTCTCCTAAATCTATGTGTGTGCAAGGACAGTGGTGTGCCCTTGTGACAGCGTTATTAAGGTCAAATATCCTTAAATGACCTAAGAGAAGTCTGTAGCTTTGGGTGCCAGCAGGAATCTTCCCACCAACTCCAGGGCCTAGGATGAAGTCACCTTTGGTAATTGTCCCTGAATTTGGGCCTGAGTTGAGGGCACCACTGGCCAGTCTCCCAGTGACAGCTTTAGGATTTCCCAGGACTTAAACTCAGGTGCAGATCATGGGTCTATTCTGCCAGTGAGCTCTGGTAGCTCAAACTGACATAAAGGTCAGTTCAACTTGAGAATCCAAGCAAATACCAGTAAAAATTGGAGGTGACAAACAATAAGAAGTAGTTCTGCTCCTGTGGAATCTTTTCAGCCTGTTGTGGTAGGAGGTATGTAGTTAGATGCTGGATGAGAGAAGCAGAGCAGCAGTGACAGAGTACAGATGGATGGGTATGGCACAATATCTACTGGGTTACTTTAGGAATAGTGGGCTTGGATCATTTTAAGCCAAGACCAGTTCATTGCCTAAAAGTGCCTCATCCAGCCTTTAAACTGCACTTCTTTATGAGAGCCTGTTAACAGCTACCAGGCATAAGCTCAAATAAAGGCCAATGGTTATGAGCTGATAATTATAGGGAGGCCAGATGTGAGAATGAACATAACAGTAAGTGCAGGGGTTCGGAAGGAAAAAAGGCAGTAAGGTGTCTACATAGTTTGCCAAGTTTCTACGAAAAAACCCAATTTTAATTCAAAAGCACAACTACACCTGATTTATTCACTGTTGTTCACCTTGCTCCTACCCTTGCCTCTTGGCAGACTAAGCAGATTTTCATGAGACTAGATTTCTTGTGTCTGTGCCCACGCTTCATTCACATCTATATACATGAGCCGGAGTGGCATATGGCTCTTTAGGCAAACTGGATATCAGTTACACATAAAACCCAAATGTTATTTCCCTGGCTTTGGTGGAGTTATATACTGAATTGTTTCAGCAGCACAGTACAACTTTAGTGCTAAAGAAACCACAACAACACATGCATATTTTACTCACAATTTATTTTTTTCTATATCCCAGTTGGCGTTTTCTCATTAGAAATGCCAAATAATTTCTCAGACATTTGCTTGTATCCTTCCTTTTGTTATGAAACTTCTGTATTGACTTATTCCAAGCAAAGTTTTGGAAAGCTTCAATTCTTCTTATCTGGAGCCCCAAATCATTAGCTGAAAGTTTATGTTGAGTTCCAGCTCATGTAACTTAATGATATCCTTGCTCATGACTTTGTAATTACTCTAGTAATTTAACTGAATATCATGAGGTTTTATATATCCCTTTTTTGACAGATCCTGAATCCCAAATGTTCATGTGATTTTGTAGTTTGTATTTACTAAATTTTAAACCCATATTGAACCAGTTAAATCATTCTTTCTCCCTAATCCCAGCCACATCGAATCTTAGACTTTAAATTCCTTCACTTTGCCATCTCAGATCCTAGATACCATTATGAAACTTCCAAATATGAGGAACTGACCACAAATATTAGAAAGCTGCTTCAGAGATTATTCAGGTTTCATGTAAAAAACATACCAATTGCTTCCTGTTTGAACTTTAAAAACCTCAGCTTCCATTCATTTAATCTTCCTGGGGCTTTGCAATCTTGTTTTAAGAGTCCTCGTTAACAGGTTGCTGCCTGTTTAGGAGGACTTGAGAGGGCATCTGATTTCAATTTCGTTTTGTTCTATTTGCTACATTTTGTTTATGTGATTACTGCTTCTGATTTTCAGTCTTTAATTAGAATTTGTTACCTGACACAGCTTAGTTTCAACACCATGTCCTTTTTCTTTTAAATGCAGTCACAACATGTTTGCTAACTACTCTTCAGGTGAAAAAAAAAATCAAACAAACCAAAACCTTCAGAGCAAATTGCTTACAGAATAGGATAATAAGATCGTAATATCCAGAGAAATTTTCCTTCCTATCAGAACTAAGCATATTCACTTCCAAGTCTTCATAACCCAATCCACGAAGTTACGCAAAGAGACAGAGAACCGCGGAGCCGGCGCTGGTTTCACCACAAAGGCAACTGGAAACAGAGTATCCCTCACGACTCCCTAAATCTCGGGCTATTCTGTTACAACTTGCGGATCGTTACAAGTATTTTATTATTTTAAAAGTTTTACAACGACAGAGACGCTCTCGGGTGTACGTGCCTTCGCCTCGCACAGGTTTGCACCATAAAGAATGATCCGGGCAGCAGTAAGTGAACGCGTGCCAGACTGCAGCTCCCTCGCGGACCCTTCTGGGTCCAGGTGGGGCACAGGAGAGAGGCACGGGCCAGCTGCTCAGCCCGGGAATGCCCACAGGCGGAGCAGCAGATCCCTCTCTTTGGCAGGGTGATGACGATGAGGGAGTGCCGGCAGCTCCGGACTCAGGAACACCGAGCGTGTCCCGAGTCCCCACGCCCGCCCGGAGCCCCCA